>LT669791.1:18232696-18728078 GCA_900128785.1 Arabis alpina
CACCGACCGTATCATGGCAACTCCGGTCAGAGACTCCAGTAAACTCCGCATTTCGCACTATACCGGAGACACCGACCCGATGCAACACTTAAGGAAGTTCAAGCTAGCGATGGGACGTACCCATTACTCCCGAGAAGAGAAAGATGCGGGTTGCTGCCAACATTTCGTCGAACATCTCTCTGGACCCGCTCTAGAGTGGTTCGCCCGTCTTCGTCCGCGATCAATCGACAGCTTCCCACAACTGTCCCAAGCCTTCCTAAAGCATTATTCAATGTATCTTGAGGAGGGAATCTCCGACGCCAACCTCTGGTCCCTGTTGGGGTCAAAACTCACCCCGTGTGAGATTACCAAGAAAATGGCTAAGTGTTCTTTACCGCGCGCAGGACACCAGGACGAGTGCTGCCAATTTCTGGGAGGACCTAGGCTTATGAAAACAAGCATTGCTTATGCGGAGAACAAGCTCAGACAACCCAGGCTCCAGAAATGGCGCGCTAAGAGTCCTAGGCCAACGTAGCAGTGAAGTAAGAAAGTTGGGCCTAGACAACTTGTCAGGCCTAGGCCCAGTACGAGGACGAGGAACAAAGCCCTAAACAGCCGCCGACTACGGAAGGATCATATCCCGAGGAATTAGGCTTTCTGGCACTTATCTTTTAACAGGCCTAGCCGACTTAAGATCATGTATAAATATATCTTGTAAGCCTCATTCAAAGGCACAATTGAATTCACATACGCTTTACGCAAACATCAATAAAACAACCACTACTTCGATCTTTGCTTACGTGCTTTCATCCAAGAAACCTCTGCTTCCTTAGAACCTTTGACAAGTTTATTGTGTAGGACCTAGCACCCACAATTGGCGCCGACTAAGGGGAGGATCATATCCCGAGGAATTAGGCTTTCTGGCACTTATCTTTTAACAGGCCTAGCTGACTTAAGATCATGTATAAATATATCTTGTAAGCCTCATTCAAAGGCACAATTGAATTCACATACGCTTTACGCAAACATCAATAAAATAACCACTACTTCGATCTTTGCTTACGTGCTTTCATCCAAGAAACCTCTGCTTCCTTAGAACCTTTGACAAGTTTATTGTGTAGGACCTAGCACCCACAATTGGCGCCGACCAAGGGGAAGAGAGACTTTCTGACACAAACCGAAACCACGTTACGCATCGGATCCAGAAAGATGTCCAGCGAAACGGAAAGAGAGAACGAGTCTGCGCCTCGCAGGGATAACCCCGAAGGAGAGGAGGCTGTCACAAACCCTGCTGCAAACCCGGAACCTTTAACCGAGGTGAAGAAGATGTTTGAAACACTCCTCGCCCGCAGAAGGACAACAAGACCTCGGCGCTCGACTCGACAGTTCAAACCACATGCTCTCCGCTTCTCAACTCCGCGTACTAAGCCGAGGACCCGAGATCTACCCCCGCCGCAGACGCTGCAGGCCGGAGATCAGACTCCGGAAAGCGTAGACGCCCGCGGAAACAACAACCCTCCACCTTCAAGGGAAGGCACTCGCACACGGGGCGCTGGCGATACACCAACAAAAAGAGTTCGACCACGTAACCAAGAAGACGCGGACGCAGAATACGCCAGACACCTCGTCGCAGAAGAGGAGAACTCCCTCAGGGCCGAGCCATCCGACTTTCACCAAGAACGGAGAGCGCTACTCGAAGCGCACAAGGCCGAGATGACCCAGATGCGAGCACACATAGAACAAAAGCTCTCGGACATGAAATCACAAATGCACTACACCGCCGGAATGGCACCAGACGTCGATCGTGTCCTCCAGGAGGCACGCAACACACCGTTCGCTGAGCACGTCTCAAAAACAAAAATCTCCGACCCTGGAAGGGTCAAGCTCCCGTTCTATGAGGGAACCACCGATCCACAAAACCACCTCTTGGCTTTCGAAGTTTCCATGGGAAGAGCAAACTTCAGAGAACATGAGAAAGATGCCGGCTACTGCAAGATGTTCGTCGAAAGTTTAAAGGGTCCCGCGCTCCAGTGGTTCTATCGACAGAAGAAAAACTCCATTGACAACTTCTATCAACTCTCGGAGATGTTCGTGACACACTACAGTATATTCGCAGAGCGTAGAGTCTACGACGGAGGGCTGTGGACCACGAAACAAGGCGAAAACGAAAGTTTGGGCGATTTCATGAAGAGATTCAGAACCATGCTTTCAAAGGTGGAAGGAGTGACCAGCGAATCTGCGCTAGCTGCTTTAAAAGAAGCACTCCGATGCCCTTTAGCCTTCTGGCAGGAGTTCTTCATCGACCACCATCCAAGACGCTCTTCATCGCTCCGCCGATTACGTACGAGTCGAGGACGCAATTCTGGCCAGGACCCCGAAGGCTTCAAAGCCGAAACAGACCAATGAATTGATCACCCCCGCGCCAAAAAAGAACAATCCCGGCTTCGTTCGGCACGAGGGTGGATTTACCGGATCTCACAACTATCAGATAGAATCGTCAGGATCTGGTCGCGGCCGAGGCCGCGGCCGCGGACGCGGTAGAGGAACCTGGAACAACACCTGGACCAGAGACCAGAGCAATTACGAGGAAAAGCTGGGATACTACCATAAGGTGCCGAGAACTCGGAAAGTTACTAGCCACCAGGTTGACCACTGGAAATCTAAAAGGTGATTTCAACTTATCCGACTTTAAATTGGAAGACGTAAAGGCTCCAGCCACCGAACAAACACCGGCAGTAGAAGAAGGCGAAAACTCCAAACGACCACGCCGAGACAACAACCCCGACCACCAAGGTTCCCAGCGTGTTCTTAACATGATAATGGGAGGATCGCAATACTGCGCTGACAACGTTTCAGCAATTGAAGCGTACCAATGACGCACCGAAGTTAGCGTGAACCTTTCCGCACCAGTAAAACAATCAGCCAACCAATCACTCCCGATCACCTTCGACGAACAAGACGCCGAAGGAATCGATCGTCCCCACAACGATCCCCTGGTAATCAACCTAACAATCTACGACTATAGCGTTGCACGCGTACTGATTGATACGGGAAGTTCAATTGACGTCATCTTCAAAAACACATTGGAAAGGATGGACATTGACTTGGCATAAATCAAGAGACAGCCCAAACCAATCACAGGCTTCTCGGGAGAAACGACCATGACAATGGGGACAATTCGCCTACCTGTACAGGCCGGAAATGTCAAGAAAATGGTCGACTTCTCAGTGTCTGATCATCCGGCGATCTATAATATGATTATGGGTACACCATGGCTCAATTTAATGCGAGCTGTTCCTTCGACCTATCATCTATGCCTAAAGTTCCCGACACCTCTTGGCGTGAAGACCATATGGGGGAACCAGAAGGAATCTAGAATGTGTTTCATGGCCGAGCACAGGCTACGCAACCCGGAGACAGGGGATACTTCCTCTACCCCTAGCAAAAGAAAGAAAATGAAAACCAACCGCGAAGAAGCAAAGGGTCTGTCAAACGTCATATATCAAATGCAAACCAGAGATGACCGCGAGGAAGAAGAACGACCACTCTGCGAACCGGTAATCTCAGTTATTATCGACGATGATCATCCAGAACGTCGCGTGGAAATCGGATCGGAGCTAAACGAAGAAATCAGGGACAAGCTCGTATCCCTCCTCAAAAAGAACGTCAACACTTTTGCGTGGGCAGCCGAGGATATTCCTGGAATCGACATCAATATAGCTAGCCACGAACTCAATGTGGATCCAACCTTCAAACCAATCAAGCAGAAGAGAAGGAAACTCGGACCAGAAAGAGCAAAAGCCGTAAACGACGAAGTAGAACGTCTCTTACGCGTTGGTTCGATCACCGAGGTAAAATACCCTGACTGGCTCGCAAATCCAGTCGTAGTAAAGAAGAAGAACGGGAAGTGGCGTGTTTGCGTCGACTTCACCGACTTAAACAAAGCCTGTCCAAAAGATAGCTTCCCACTTCCGCACATCGATCGCCTAGTGGAGGCGACGGCCGATAACAAGTTGTTATCATTCATGGATGCTTTTTCTGGCTACAACCAGATCATGATGCATCCCGACGACCGCGAAAAGACGGCATTCATCACCGATCGCGGCATATACTGTTACAAAGTAATGCCGGTCGGGCTCAAAAACGCAGGGGCAACATACCAACGACTGGTAAACAAAATGTTCGAAAACCAGCTGGGGAAGACCATGGAGGTTTACATCGACGACATGTTGGTAAAATCCCTGAAGGAAGAGGACCACGTCTCTCATTTGGAAGCGTGTTTTCAACAACTGAATCTACACAACATGAAGCTGAATCCCAGAAAGTGCAGGTTCGCAGTCACTTCAGGCGAATTCCTGGGATATCTAGTCACTCATCAGGGTATCAAGGCCAATCCGAAGCAAATCAGCGCACTAATCCAGATGGCCTCCCCAAAAAACAAGCGAGAAGTCCAACGACTTACAGGACGGGTGGCAGCGCTGAATCGGTTCATTTCAAGATCTACCGACAAATGTCTCCCTTTCTATAATACGCTACGCGCCAACAAACAATTCGAGTGGACAGAAAAATGCGAAGACGCCTTCAAGCAACTCAAGGAATACCTAGCAACCTCTCCAGTCCTATCTAAACCAGAAAACGGTGAACCTCTCTTCATGTATACCGCTGTATCTAGCACGGCCGTCAGCGCAGTACTTGTAAGAGAAGAGCGAGGCGAGCAGAAGCCTATCTTCTACGTTAGCAAGACACTAACGGACGCAGAAACAAGGTACCCTCAGCTAGAGAAGCTCGCACTCTCTGTTGTCATGGCGGCACGAAAGCTGAGGCCATATTTTCAGTCCCACTCAATCATCGTCCTCAGCACATTCCCGCTACGCTCGGTTCTCCATAGCCCAAGTCAGTCAGGCCGGCTAGCTAAATGGGCAGTTGAACTTAGCGAATACGACATCGAATATCGCGGGCGATCGTGCGCTAAATCCCAGGTGTTAGCCAATTTTCTCGTCGAACTCCCCGAAGGAGATACCGCCAAAGAGAGCACCTCCCAAGAAGTAGCGTCATCTGGAGAATGGCAACTCCACGTAGACGGTTCTTCATCTAAAAGCGGCTCCGGCGTTGGGGTACGATTGACATCCCCGACCGGAGAAATCCTCGAACAATCCTTTCGACTCGGCTTCAGGGCATCAAACAACAATGCCGAATACGAAGCCATCCTGGCCGGATTACGTCTGGCCCACGCACTCAACATCACAGAAATCAGCGTGTTCTCCGATTCACAGTTAGTAGTCAACCAATTCAGCGGAGAGTACGCTACAAAAGACGAAAGTATGGAAGCTTATCTAGTCTTAGCAAAAGCATTATCCGCACAGTTCACAAAATTCACGCTCACGCGAATTCCGAGAGGAGAGAACGTTAACGCTGACGCCTTGGCGAATCTTGCATCCACCTCGAATCCGGCTTTAAAGAGAATCATACCAGTAGAGTTCATCGAGTTTCCCAGCATCCTGCCCGCGCTAAGCCTCGCTATCGCCACCCGATCTCAAGCAGCTAGAAACACAAAAGAAAAAAGTAGCAAGGATATTGAGATGACCGAAGCCACTACGGACGGGAATATTCCACCAACCCAAACAGATCCGGATCCATCACGACTTCCGATCGAAACAACCGACCCGGACAGAGATTCGACAATCGTTGCCGAGCCCGAGTACGGCTGCGACGAGAATTGGATGGATCAAATCCGGGGATACATTGACGAAGGCGAGGTACCGAAAGATAAATGGGCAGCCCGCAAGTTACGCGCGCAGGCTGCCCGATATATCTTACTCGACGGCAATGTCTTCAGATGGAGTTTATCCGGCCCTTTGCTTGCTGGCGTCGAAGGCAAGGTGGCAAGGCAGATCATGGCAGAAGTCCACAACGGGTGTTGCGGCAACCACTCGGGAGGACGCGCCTTAGCTATTAAGATTAAACGCCATGGCCACTATTGGCCTACAATGGTACGAGATTGCGAGAAGTTCGCAGCGAAGTGCGAGAAATGCCAGCGCCACGCTCCGAAAATCCACCAACCGGCCGAGATGCTCTCATCTGTCACCTCTCCCTATCCATTCATGCGTTGGTCCATGGACATCGTTGGGCCACTCCATCCATCCAAACATAAACGCTTTCTACTGGTTTTAACCGACTATTTCTCCAAATGGGTCGAAGCCGAAGCATACGCTAATATAAAGGACAAACACGTAGAAAGTTTCGTGTGGAGAAACATCATCAGTCGTTTCGGTGTGCCATACGAAATCGTAACGGATAACGGCTCTCAGTTCATCTCCAACCGTTTCGAAACATTCTTCGCAAAATGGAAGATCCGGCTCAGCAAATCTACGCCAAGATATCCCCAAGGCAACGGCCAAGCTGAGGCAGCCAACAAAACGATCCTTGACGGCCTTAAGAAACGTCTCGATGCCAAAAAAGGTCGTTGGGTCGACGAGCTTGAAGGGGTCTTATGGTCTCATCGCACAACGCCACGACGAGCCACCAACGAAACACCATTCGCCTTGGTTTACGGGACAGAGTGCGTCATTCCCTCCGAAGTCCAATTCCCAGGGGTTCGGCGTTACCTCCTCCCCGGTCAAGAAGGGTTAAACCACTTGTTGTTGCGTGACGAGCTGGACCTCATCAACGAACGGCGCGACCAAGCATTAATCAGAATCGCGAACTACCAGAACGCAGCCGCTCGATACTACAACTCCAACGTCAGGGAAAGACGATTTCACGAAGGCGATCTGGTCCTGCGAGAAGTATTTCAGAACACCGCAGAACTCAATGCTGGCAAACTCGGAGCCAACTGGGAAGGACCATACAAAGTTACGAAGGTAGTCAGACCTGGCGTATACGAACTAGCGAACATGGCAGGCGCTCCCATTCCAAATTCGTGGAACGCAAAGCACTTGAAGACATACTACCATTAGTACAATGTTAGACTAGAGACTTTGCTTCAAAAAAAAAAAAAAAAAAAAAAAAAAAAAAAAGGGCGATCTCTACATGAACTACGAGTGACTTGATCCCTGCAAAGGGTACGTAGGCAGCCTATTTTCGGATGGGTTCAGTTGCCCCCCTCCAAAAAAGGGGGGGGGGGAGTTGGGTGCGTATGCTCATATACTCCCGCTTTCTTGTAACACACTTTCGTGAAAGTAAGAGTTCAATGCATTCGCATTTTTCGAAATTTTACTTGTCACATTTCTTATTTGGCATTTCCTTCGAATCGGATAAAAGTCTTACTAAACAGACCATGCCGTCGCCAACCGCCACTGCTGGCCACAGTGGCGAGACCTCAAACGCAACAAAAATCTGCAGATTCTTATTACCCACAAACATCCAACTTCGGATACAGCGCGCTATAGAAATAATGAGTGTTCATTCAGGAGCAGGTGCGTCCAAAGAGGTGCGCATCTGTACACCCAAACGACTACTCCGTAAAAACCCAACAACAACGTTGGTCAAAAATCAACAGATGTTTAAATCCGAACACAACTGTTCTGCAAACCCAGCAACGCGGTTAACCAAAACAAAAAAGACTTACGTTCTTTTTACCAAAAAAGCCTGGTTCGAAAACATCTGGAAATATACATCCATGAAACAAAGCAAAAGAAACAAAAAGTAAGGAGAGAAGAGAGAGAGAGAGAGAAAGGAAAAATTACCTTTTTCTCGGAAGAATGAAGTTGTGAAAGAAATGAGAAAGGGAAGGGAATATATAGCCATTTAATGCCGCGCCTTAGCATTAATAACCCTCGGCAATCGGAGAGAAACTTTTTCTCTCCGATTAAGAGAGATCAAAGTTTTCGAGCCAAAGAACCAGCTTCGCAAATCTTCTCAGAGAAAGCAGAGCTGCTAAGTCTACGCTGAGCCAAGCGTCATTCGCAAACATGAAAGCTTAGTAACTTGAGTAGTGCTGTTGGGGATAACTTTGTTCGGAATTTGGCCACATTTTCTTAAGAACCTCACTTTCACCTTTTTTTTTTCTTAAACTCAGCATCATCCGAACTGATACTGCTGAGCTGGGGGGCTAACTGTTGGGGTCAAAACTCACCCCGTGTGAGATTACCAAGAAAATGGCTAAGTGTTCTTTATCGCGCGCAGGACACCAGGACGAGTGCTGCCAATTTCTGGGAGGACCTAGGCTTATGAAAACAAGCATTGCTTATGCGGAGAACAAGCTCAGACAACCCAGGCTCCAGAAATGGCGCGCTAAGAGTCCTAGGCCAATGTAGCAGTGAAGTAAGAAAGTTGGGCCTAGACAACTTGTCAGGCCTAGGCCCAGTACTAGGACGAGGACCAAAGCCCTAAACAGCCGCCGACTACGGAAGGATCATATCCCGAGGAATTAGGCTTTCTGGCACTTATCTTTTAACAGGCCTAGCCGACTTAAGATCATGTATAAATATATCTTGTAAGCCTCATTCAAAGGCACAATTGAATTCACATACGCTTTACGCAAACAGCAATAAAACAACCACTACTTCGATCTTTGCTTACGTGCTTTCATCCAAGAAACCTCTGCTTCCTTAGAACATTTGACAAGTTTATTGTGTAGGACCTAGCACCCACAGTCCCTAGTCCAGAAGGAGGACGAAACGCTGCAGGGATACATGGATAGGTTCAAAGCGGTGCTCTCGAGGGTCACGGTCGGTGACAACTCCGCGATCTCAGCACTAAAGCAAGGATTGTGGTATGAATCTAAGTTCAGGGAAAATCTCGTCCTCACCCCACCGACCAGCTTAGAAGACGCGATGCATCGGTCTACGCGATACATCCGTCTCGAAGAGGACAAGACCATTAACACGCAGAAACACTCTCCCGCAAAGCCTCCAGCACAAAAGGCAAAACCAAAAGGCGACGGCGAATACCAAGAGCCCCGGCAACACTACGATCAGGAATATAAGAGCAAAAAACTCTTAGTGCACCAGGTCGGAACGGACCAGCCACCTCAGAGGCAGTCGAACAAGTGGATACGGGGGCAGGACTCGAAAGACACTAAACTCTATTGCGATTACCATCAAGTGTTCGGTCACTATACTACACAATGTCGTGGTCTCAAGGATGCCCTGCTCACCAGCTATCAACGCGGAGAAATAAAAATGGACAGCCCACCCGATCGCGGAGAAAAACGGAAAGGAGGGGAGAGTTCTGGGCAAGGCGAACAGCGGAAGAACAAGAACCCCGCCCAACCGTTACCACCGAAAGAAGGTTCGCGAGACGGACCACCGACCTCAAAAAGAAGGGTACTCGTCATTATGGGCGGCCTCTAGCCAGTTCACGCCTCTGTACGATCTCTCAAGAAGTACGAGAAGATGAACCAGGCCGACCAAGACTGTTACGGTCGGGCAGAAGTTGACATGCCGATCATTTTTTCTGAAGCTGATACTAAGGATCTTGCGATGCCTCACAACGACCCCTTAGTCATTGAGCTTAAAGTCGAAGACTGCGATGTCACACGTGTCTTGATCGACACCGGGAGCGCGGTGGATGTCATTTTTAAGGATACACTCAAACGAATGGACATACCAGACGGCAGGATTAAACCAAGCGTTAGGCCCTTGGTCGGTTTCGAAGGAATCACCACGATGACCGTAGGAACGATCAAGCTAAGGGTATACGCTGGAGGCCTGATCAGGGATGTCAAGTTCCTGGTCGTAGATAAACCGGCGGTGTACAATATTATCATGGGAACCCCTTGGTTATTCTCTCTCAGAGCAATCGCCTCCACCTACCATCAATGTGTCAAATTCCCGACCCCGACTGGGGTTCACGCTATAAGAGGAGATCAGAAGGCAGCTAGAACCTGTTTCATCACTGGGCAAAAACTGCAGAAGTTTAACCTACACATAAGTAATCCGGAAGAGCCGAGGCAAGAACTTGCAACCCCGGTGAACATCGATCCGCAGCACCCCGAGCGACGCGTTAATATCGGCACCGAGCTTTCCGAATCAATCAAGATAGACTTGACCGAATTTCTGAACGAGAATGTCGCAACGTTCGCGTGGTCGATAGAAGATATGAAGGGCATCAACCCGGCCATCACGAGCCATGAGCTTCACGTTGATCCCACCTACAAACCTATAAAGCAGAAACGGAGAAAGCTCGGTTACGAGAGAGCCCGCGCTGTCAATGAGGAAGTCACCAAGCTGCTCGAAGCCGGATCGATTACAGAAGTTCAATACCCCGAATGGCTGGCCAATCCGGTCGTAGTTAAAAAGAAGAACGGCAAATGGCGCGTCTGCATCGATTTTACAGATCTGAACAAAGCATGTCCAAAAGACAGCTTTCTCTTGCCCCACATCGATCGCGTGGTAGAAGCCACGACCGGGAATGAGTTATTATCATTCATGGATGCTTTTTCCGGATACAACCAGATCGCAATGCACCACGACGATTGAAACATTCTGCTATCGAGTCATGCCTTTCGGATTGAAAAACGCCGGAGCAACCTACCAGAGACTGGTGAACAGGATGTTTGCCGACCAACTGGGAGATACGATGGAAGTATACATAGACGATATGCTGGTTAAGTCTCAAAACGCCACCGACCATGTCGGACACCTTCGAGACTGCTTCAAAATTCTCAACGAGTACGGGATGAAGCTTAACCCGACGAAGTGCACGTTCGGGGTAACCTCAGGCGAGTTCCTTGGTTACATTGTTACACAGAGGGGCATAGAAGCAAATCCAAAGAAGATCACCGCCATCATCGATCTACCGTCTCCGAAAAACAAAAGAGAGGTACAGCGGCTAACCGGCAGAATAGCGGCGCTCAACCGCTTCATATCTCGATCCACCGATCGTAGCCTCCCTTTCTACCAGCTCCTCAGCGGGAACAAAGCATTCGTTTGGGATGACAAGTGCGAAGCAGCTTTCAATGAGTTGAAGGCGTATCTAACAACGCCTCCAGTTCTGTCGAAACCCGAGCACGGCGAAACACTATATCTCTACGTCTCCGTCACGAACGCGGCAGTAAGCGGCGTCTTAGTTCGAGAGGATCGGGGAGACCAGAAACCCATCTTCTACGTCAGCAAGTCGCTCGACGGAGCAGAAAGTCAGTATCCGACCCTAGAAAAATTGGCCTTAGCTATCGTTGTTGCTGCTCGAAAACTCCGCCTTTACTTTCAGTCACATACGATCGCTGTAATGTCCGCCCAGCCGCTACGAACAATCCTCCACAGTCCTAATCAGTCAGGCCGCATGGCAAAATGGGCGGTCGAGCTCAGCGAATACGACATCGAATATCGTAACCGCACGAGCACCAAGTCGCAAGCCTTAGCTGATTTCTTGATCGAGCTACCCCCGGAAGCCATCTTGATCACACCGACCAGCCAAGACTGGAGCCTTTACATCGATGGGTCGGCATCCCGACACGGTTGTGGAGCAGGGATACGGTTGATTTCCCCGACCAATGAAATACTCGAACAGTGCTTCCGACTCGAGTTCAAAGCCACCAACAACGAAGCAGAGTGGGAAGCCCTCATCGCCGGGCTCCGCCTGGCCAAAGAGGTCGGGGTTAAACGAGTACACGCGTACAACGACTCCCAGCTCGTCACTAATCAATTGAATCACGAGTACGACGCGCGAGACGAGCGCATGAACGCTTACTTGAAACTCACCGAAGCTTTAATCCTCTCCAATTTCGACAGCTTCGTTATCACTAACATCCCTCGATCTGAAAACTTCGCCGCTGACGCCCTGGCCTCATTAGCAACAAGTTTGGACTCCGACCCAAAACGAATCATACCAGTCGAGACCATCCCCGACCCGAGTATCGATTTACCATGCGGCGCCAGCCGGATGAGCGTCATCATAAACGATAGCGAAGTTGGCAGCATAGAGGACGATCCCGATCGAATCGACCAGGTCGACCAGGCCGTCCAAAACGACCATACCGACAGCACCGACCATCCCGATCAGACCGATCAGATAGATTGGCGGGACGAAATTTCTAACTATATCAAGGATGGAAAAGTCCCAGAGGACAAGTGGGCAACACGTCGGCTTAAATCAAAGAGTGCGCATTACGTAGTAATGGGAGGAAAGCTCTACAAATGGAGTGCAGCGGGAGTTCTACTTCAGTGTGTCAACGGCGATACGATCAGCGCCATTATGACCGAAACGCATGAAGGCGAAGGTGGCAATCACTCTGGTGGACGAACTCTCGCAATGAAAATCAAGAAGCTCGGTTTCTATTGGCCGACCATGCTTACCGACTGTGCAGACTACGCCCGTCGTTGCGAAAAGTGCCAGCGTCATGGTCCAATGATCAACTCCCCAACTGAGCCTCTGACGACCGCAACATCTGCCTACCCGTTCATGAGATGGGCGATGGACATCTTCGGTCCACTCCCGCGGTCCAAACAAAAGCGGTACGTGATCGTAGTCACCGACTACTTCACGAAGTGGGTCGAAGCGGAATCCTTCGCAAAGATTAAGGCCGACAATGTCCAAGATTTCGTCTGGAAATTCGTCATCTGTCGCCATGGATTGCCCTACGAAATTATTGCTGACAACGGGTCGCAATTTATTTCCAAGACCTTCGAAGATATCTGCGCAAAGTGGAAAATCCGTCTTAACAAGTCGACACCGCGTTTCCCACAAGGAAACGGACAGGCAGAGGCGACGAACAAGGCTATCATCTCCGAACTAAAAAAACGTCTCGATGAAAAGAAAGGGATCTGGGCTGACGAACTAGATGGCGTACTATGGTCGCTCCGAACGACACCACGCCAATCAACCAAGCGCACCCCCTTCTCCTTGGCCTACGGAATCGAAGCGATGGCCCAAGCCGAAGTCAGCGTCAACAGTCTACGACGCGAGATTATGACAACGGACCCCGACCTCAACGACAGAATGCTCGTAGATAATTTGGACCACATCGAAGAAGAGCGCGGTCAGGCTCTCATCCGCATACAAAATTACCAGCAGATAGCCGCACGATACTACAACAAGCGCGTTCGTAGCAGAAGTTTCACCGTCGGCGACCTCGTCCTCAGGAAGGTGTACGAAAACACAGCTGAGTACAAGGCAGGGAAACTAGGCGCCCACTGGGAAGGACCATACCAGGTTTATAAAGTTGTTCGCCCCGGCGTATACGAACTAATGACCATGGACGGAACAATAATTCCGCGGTCGTGGAACGCGATGTCCTTAAAACGATACAATTACAATCCACTTCCAATCAACGAAGTACAACCCCGACCACGAGTCCGCTAACCACCAAAGTCTCCACGGTCGGCTAAGTCATACGATCGTCGCTCTGCATGATAACCACTTGGTTTAAAAAAAAAAAAAAAAAAAAAAAAAAACCGATCGTAGTCTTACCCCAGACTACGACCGTCTCAATCACGAACTACGATCGGCTTGATCCCTCATCTGGGTACGTAGGCAGCCTCATTTAAGGTCTAACTCCCCACCAAAAAAAAAAAAAAAAAAAAAACCAATCGTAGTCTTATCCCAGACTACGACCGTCTCAATCACGAACTACGATCGGCTTGATCCCTCATCTGGGTACGTAGGCAGCCTCATTTAAGGTCCAGCTCCCACCAAAAAAAAAAAAAAAAAAAAAAAAACGATTGACATTTCCCCTCACTTGGGTATTTAAGAAGCCTCGTTCCCTACGTTCGATGCCCTGGCCAGGCATCTGACAAACAAATACGCGTTCGCTTCCAACGCAGTAGGAAAACCTACAACCGTAGTCTGGAAACCACGAATTCCTGACCGGTAAAACCTATCAGCCAGGCCCCGACCTGCACCGAATCCAAAGAACGTGTAAGTACAATAAGTCGACCACGACTCGCACACTTAACCACGAGACAGATTCCGTCTTAAGCCTGGTCCCGACCAGCAGACAAATTAGCCTGGTCCTCCATCACGCCAACCGACCAGAGCCCCTCAAAGCAAAAACTGGATGAAAACTCAAAATTCAAAAAGGAGAAATTACGATTTCATAAATTGAAGAAAAACCCGACCATCAGGGGTCGGGGAACAGTACATACACGCTCGTCACGAGCAACTACAAAAAAAAAAAAGAGAAGAAAAGAAAAGAGTACAGATCACATCCACTAAACTTTCGGCTACATCAGTCCGACCAAAAACACAAATTAGAAGTTGACGACATCAAACATCATCAATTCCAGGAACCTCGGGAGTCACGACCAGGTCTCCAGCAGGATCAGCAGCCATAAAAGGTCCCTCAGCAGGCTTGGTCGAAGCTCCAGCAACCTCCGGAGGATGCTCCATGCTTTTCGCACGATCATCGACTCCCAAGGAACCCTCGTCCTCGTCGGTCTCAGACACATGAGGAGATCCGGAACCATTCCTCCCACCGACTCTTAGTATGACTCGAGAGGACCGCGGATCGACTTCACCATCACCTCGAACTTCCTCTTCGCTAGAAGAATCCCACTCCTCACCGAGGCCATATCGACCAATCCTGTTCGGGGTGTCCACGGGAAAGACGAGCTCCTCGCCTGGGATCCAGCTAGCACGGTCGGGGAAGGTGAAGTCTTCATCAGATATCTTCTCAACGTCGTGAGCAGCAGCCATCTTAAGGTACTTCTCCAGGTCTTCCTGCAACCTCTCCACCGCGCCCTCAGGAGCTGACCCTTGCTCCTCATAGAACAAGAAGAAGGCTTTGATCTGACCGACCGTCGACGATATTTAATTCATCTTTTTGGAATCAGCAATATGACGACGTATCTTCTCAAATTTAGCTTCGACCTTCTCCCGAAGCTCGGTACCGACCTTCTCGATCGCATACTCCCCGAAGTTTGTGGCTGTGTCGCTACGCGAAACTCTCAGGCGTTTCATCTGCGACTTGGCTATCTGGTAGATGGACTGATTTTTCCCCATCATGCTCTGGACCTCGTCCTCCCACTTTGCCGCCTCCACCTTCAGCACTTCATTCTGTTGCTCCAACGCCAAAATACGACCAACCTTCTCTTCGGCAGCAATGGTCATATTTTTCATCCTTGACTTAAGGACCCTTTTCTCCATGATGAGCTCATGATTCTTTTGCAACATCCCCTCGTATCTAGTCCTCATGAAGTTGACGTTGCTCACCATCTAGCAATATACGACCATCAATACTTAGCCAAAAAAAAAAAAAAAAAAAGCACTTACCCTGGTCAGGTCGACGGAAAAGGCCAAAAACTCATCTCAGGAACAGGCCCCCTGGGATGACCCTGAATACAGCGCACGTATTCCCCACATGCTACAGGGTCCTCAAGAATGTGGCGGCCCCGACCAGCGAACCGGAGATTGAAGTCATAATCGTCCCCAAACGACAAGGTCGCACCGACCGCCGTTTGATCACCGACCCGTTCCTCAGCATCTCGTTCCTCGAGATTAGGACGCTCGACGTTCGCAATTTCGGAAACGACCAAGCCTTTATCTTTACCCTTCTCCTTTCTGCTCTTTTTCGGATCAGACTCAGAGCGCCTCCGATCGTCCTCGCGATCTCTCCTCTTCTCCGACCGCCTCGCTTCCGAACCACCGATCGCTTTCGAACCCTCAACGGGCCTCATCGGGGCAGCAGCACCAACCTTCTTCGAAGAATCGTCGATCACGATCCCCTTCTCTTTCCTTCTCACAGCAGAGGATGCAGCAACTTTGGCCGACCCCGAACCTACGTTATAAACTACAACGTCCAAGTCTTTTCTTTCTGTCCTTCAGAGGCCGGTGAGTATACGGCCCGATCTTCGCAAGAGGAATGGTAAAGTCACCTGAAATACAATGTAATCAAATCAGGAATCTACGATCGCTGAAATAAGAAACAATCAAACACACCGACCGCAAACTGACCTGTTGTAACGCGGCGCCGGCAACGTCTGATCCTCTGTTCGATAAAATCTCCCCACTTCTGTTGGCCTAACTTCTTCAACTCATCAATCAGGGAGAGCGCGGCTTTGGGAACTGGTTCGAGCACTTGGAGTTTCCTACCTACAAAACAAAAGATAGATTAACTATCAGCTAAGACTGGAGGTCGGATATAAAGAAGTAAAGCATACCAATCCTATAACTCCATCCGGCATGAATTACACCGGTGAAATCTCCAATCGCGTATTTATTGATCCTCACGAAGAAATAATTGTTCTTCCAACGCTCGATTCTACTGCTAACCCCGGTCAAAATCATACATCCCGACCTCATTGAGGCGTAAAAACGACCACAATCCCCGGACTTCGCGATCCCTACCATCTCTTCGAGCTGAGCTAGATTCACCGACCGTCCCAATTCAGCAGCCATAGTCAGAATCACGCAGATGTTGCGATATGAGGCGCAAGTGAGTTGAGAAGGTGCAACGCGTCACGCCTCGCAATATTCGAGCGCAAGCTTAGGCATCGGAAACCACATCCCTCCGTGATTGAAGTAGCATTCGTACAGGCACATGAAACCTTCAGGAGGAGACCAGGGACGCTCATGAGGGCGAGGGATTCTGATATCAACGCCCGACCAGTCATCATCTCCCCGAATCCTCTCGATGGTTTCGTAGGAACTGGAGGACGCGATATCATCACTACTTCCGGGGAAGAGATCGCGTGACAGCCCCGGGGCTCGAGGTATACGTGCCGGTAACGCATGATCGATGGCTTCTTCACCACTAGCTGCCTCTTCGACAAATTCAACCAAAGCTTGCTCTTCAAGCTCCAGATCTTCGCTCTCTTCGATCGATAGATTGCGAATGATGTTCCAGCGTTCGGCGTCCAGACCATCAGCACTCTCAATGGCCGCACACTGATTGTCCTTTACTTGGTCCGCATGAACCGGTCTAGAAGACGATGCACCCCCTTTATCTGACAACCGCATCTGGTGAGATTGATCGATCGCGAGTGAGACTTCCAAATCTTCAGAGCTAGAACCGGAGTTTGAATTCGAAGAAACTATGACCAGAGACTTCATTTTGTGGTGGTCAGGATCAGGCGAAGAAAATATACGATCGTACAAATGAACGAAAATGCGATCGACTAAAAGTGCGGAACGAACAACGAAAATACGATCGACTAAAATCACAGTTAAAGCTAAGAAAAATACGAGCGGGGTTGAGAGAGAGTACCTTCAGAGGAAGCTGCAGAGAGAAAAATGGGAAAAATGGAGGAGGAGATCTCGTTTTTATAAGAGCAGGAAGTCGAAAAAGCGCTCGGCTCAAAACCCTAGGCACCTCAGCGAGCGACCACTCAGAGATCGACATCCAAGATGAGCTTCTTAAACGTCATGGGCCAAGCTCAGCCCGACCTGCAAAATTCAGCCCAGTTAATTTTCAGGCTTTGGGAGGGGGCCTACTGTTGGGCATAGATTTGGAGGCCCAAATCTACTTCTTATGTCAAAGCCCATCAGAAGCTGAAGGCCCAATATTTGTTAACTAAACCATAGTGCTTTTTTTTATTTAGTTACTTTATGTAACTATAGTTGCATTAAACCTTAGATCATTGTAACTATAAATAGTTGTCACATTACTTGATGTGACAACTCATGACAGAATACTGAGAGCAGAGCAATACGACCGTTATCTTTGCATGCGACTATCATCTTTCGATACGATCATCTCTCGTTAATACGATCATCTCGTTTAATACGAACACCTTATATTTATACGATCGTATCTATTTTTACTTAACAGACATCTCGGCCTCTCACAATATACGAACGTATTTTCCCGATCTTGATATCAACATATAACTCAGAAGACGATTTTGCAGAACTCAACATCAAGCTTAAAGAGAAAGAGGTTAATTCCTTTACTGCATTTTACTGAATTAGTTGTCGAAAACACATTTTAATTTCTTCTTCTCAGGCAGGAAAGCTATCAAACAGATTGTACTATTTGTCTATACCACCAAACATATTCGTCGATGTGGTAAGGTGTGCGAGCCTTAAAGCCTCCTCGGTGAACGGGTGGACAAGGGTCATTGTTGAAAAGCCGTTCGGTCGGGACTCTGAGTCATCAGGAGAGTTAACCAGATGTCTGAAACAGTATCTTACAGAGGAGCAAATCTTCAGGTTAGTAAATTCCCTAGCCCAACAGCTTCTTTTTGTTCATTTTTATGGTGAAGTTTGATCGAAATGTTATGTGGCATACTTAGGATTGACCACTATTTGGGAAAAGAGCTTGTTGAGAACCTTTCCGTACTTCGATTCTCAAATCTTGTCTTTGAACCTCTATGGTCGAGAAATTACATACGCAACGTTCAACTGATATTTTCTGAAGATTTTGGAACAGAAGGACGCGGAGGGTAAGCTTTCACTACTTCTTTGTACGTCTTACATAAACAACAAGCATGAAACACCTTATCTAATGTTAAAATCGATGCAGGTACTTTGATCAGTATGGAATCATAAGAGACATCATGCAAAACCATCTCTTGCAAATACTTGCACTTTTCGCAATGGAGACGCCTGTGAGCTTAGATGCCGAGGACATAAGAAGCGAAAAGGTAAAGATATTTTACACTAAGAAAAACGCTCCGGGTTGGTGATAACATACTATACCGATGATTTTGCGCTCCTGACAGGTGAAAGTTCTGAGGTCAATGAAACCGTTACTGCTTGAAGACGTGATTGTTGGTCAATACAAAGGGCATAGCAAGGGAGGAAAGGCTTATCCAGGTTATACAGACGATCCAACTGTTCCAAAACGCAGTCTCACACCTACATTTGCTGCAGCGGCTATGTTCATCAACAATGCGAGATGGGACGGTGTTCCTTTCCTTATGAAAGCCGGAAAAGCTCTCCATACTAGAGGAGCAGAGATCAGAGTTCAGTTCAGACATGTCCCAGGAAACTTGTACAGGAAAAACTTTGCGACTGATTTAGACAAGGCAACTAATGAACTTGTGATTAGAGTTCAGCCTGATGAAGGTATATACTTGAGGGTCAACAACAAAGTTCCTGGTCTTGGAATGAGACTAGATCGCAGTGACCTTAACCTTCTCTATCGATCCAGGTATAACAACGTACGTTCTGGTTCTATGTTTCCTATCAAGATTTCTTTTTAATGCCTTTTTTGTTTCTGGTGTATAGGTATCCAAGAGAGATACCAGATGCATATGAAAGGCTGCTTCTTGATGCAATTGAAGGAGAGAGGAGGTTGTTTATCAGAAGTGATGAGCTAAATGCAGCATGGGATCTATTCACACCGGCTTTGAAGGAACTCGAGGAGAAGAAAATTGAACCTGAGCTCTATCCATATGGGAGCAGAGGTCCTGTTGGTGCTCATTATCTTGCATCTAAGTACAATGTGAGATGGGGAGATCTTGAAGAGACCTAAAGCTTTTGACACAAATAAAGGATTTGGTGTTAATATGAGACTATCTAATTTTGTCTATATGTTGTGACTCGTGAGCCTTTTCAACAATATTATTGCAAAGATAGATGACTTAATGGGTCCTCTATTATCTTTCCAACTAATACGTCTTTTGGTTTGACTAGCGAACCACAGATTGAGATGCAGAAAACTGTATATAGGATTCAAACATATTGAGGTTGAGGTCGAAGTTGGTTGGATAGTCATAGAAACTGAAGTTTGAAGGTAAAACTACAATCGGGCATGACAAGTCCTGAAACTGAAGTTATGACAGTTATAAAGATCCCATGATCATGTGATGAGAATTCATTATAGTGTTGAAATCCATACAATCTTAAGAAGAAAAATATCATAAGAGTAGAAATCCAAAATTTAGAGTCTCAAATTATGAAAGCCTTGAACACACTTTACTGAAATTCTCTACGTAGTTGAGAGAGGTGTGAACACTTATACGGCCCTCGTGCTTAAACTCTTCAAATCCCTGAATATTAACTCTTGTAAGAGTGTTCCTCTCGACATTGTAATAGAAAACGTAGAAAGGGTTTGATAAACCGTACGGGGAAAACACAATTTCACGTGTATCAGTCATTCCAACAACCGCATTATCCAAGGAGAATGAACTGTACCCAAAAGGTGGCTGTACGTATATAGGTTTGGACCATTTATTCTTTTCAGCATCTTCTCGAAGCCACAACACATTTACGTACACATCTACGTTTTGATCATAAACACGGTGATGTGCCACTAATTTACCTTTGTAGTTAAGCAAACCCCAACAACTATCAACAGGATTACCAGTCTCTAGTAACATTCGGTCATCGATGTTAACAAAGCTGAACTTCTCCAACCTAATATCAAAGCAAAGTATAACAAAAGATCCTTCGAACGTAGATGGGAAATACAGAACACCGTTTATGCATATTTCACTATCATATTCATGTATAGCAAAATCTGGGTCACATTGGATCCTTCTCCATTTACGTTTTCTAGTCTCCAATGTCAAAACCCAATAAGTATCAGGCGCTTCATCATATGAAAAGATCACACTTAACACTTTGAACTGTTTGTTGATCGGATCATACCCAAAATAGCCTCTTCCAATAACCTTTTCTTTCACTTTGGGTAAGGTTATAGACTCTCTAGTGACGGGGTTACAAACCACCCACGACTTCCTGTCCCTATCCTTAATAAGGAGCAATCCACCGAGCGGTGGACAGATTTCAGATGGAAAATATTTGGGAAAAGACTTATGATAAGGTGTGGCTACAAGAGATAAGTTGTGATGTGGGTTTTGAGGTTGAGGTGAAGTGAACACGAAAAACTCTCCGTTAACTTTGAAGGCAAACAACAAAAGCGGAGGACGACACCAAGAATTGGTCAGAAACAACTCAGTGAAATCAGAGCGGCGAAATATAGATTCCCATAATTTTGATATGCAACGAAACCTAACTACTGACTTAGCCGGCACTCTCGAGAATATATCGATAAGTAGATCAACTGGAATTGATTTTGAGTATCTACTTACCGAGTTCACAGATTGTGTTTCATGTCGAGAGGTGATCAATAGCACATCTGAGAACCTCCAGCGGGGAGCAATCCGAGTCACTGACGAGCAGGCCGACCTGTCTAGAGTGATGAACGTCATCATGAGACGCTTAGACGACCAAGAGCAGCTGACAAGGCAGACCAATTCTCGGCTTGAGGATTTACGACTCTCCCGAGCGGCGACCCGCGACCGAGCTGAGGCCGACACTAGCCGACCCAATAACGACTCCCCGCAGCTCGGAGCCAGCTCATCGCAAACCATCTTTGACAGGTTGGGACGACAGACGGATGTACTCGATAGACTCGGCCGGTCGACCGACGTGTTCGAAAGGATAGGGCGCCCATCGGACCAGAACCAAGCAGTCGTTCATTCGGACGTATTCGAAAGGTTAAGTCGCCCAGCTGATCAGAACCGACCAGTCGTCCATTCGGACGTATTCGAAAGACTGAACCGCCCAGCTGACCAAATCCGACCAACCGCATCTTCAGACGTTCACGAAAGATTGGGCCGGTCATCCGAACAGAACCGTCCGATCATCTCTTCGGACGTTTTCGAAAGGTTAGGACGACCGTCAAACCAAAACCGACCAGCTGGTCCCACTCTAGTCAACTCATTAAGCTCGCAACGCTCAAGGCCGACCAGAGCCCGGTCGCAAGAACCAAGGACCGACCGAGATTTCGAAATGGAAGATCTCCGAGCAAGGCTTACCGAAATAACTTCGAAGGTGCACCACGCAATCAGCTCTGCCCTAGAAATCGAACGTGTGCTGGCGGAGACGCAGCAAACTCCCTTCACCGACCGTATCATGGCAACCCCGGTCAGAGACTCCAGTAAACTCCGCATTTCGCACTATACCGGAGACACCGACCCGATGCAACACTTAAGGAAGTTCAACCTAGCGATGGGACGTACCCATTACTCCCCAGAAGAGAAAGATGCGGGTTGCTGCCAACATTTCGTCGAACATCTCTCTGGATCCGCTCTAGAGTGGTTCGCCCGTCTTCGTCCGCGATCAATCGACAGCTTCCCACAACTGTCCCAAGCCTTCCTAAAGCATTATTCAATGTATCTTGAGGAGGGAATCTCCGAAGCCAACCTCTGGTCCCTAGTCCAGAAGGAGGACGAAACGCTGCGGGATACATGGATAGGTTCAAAGCGGTGCTCTCGAGGGTCACGGTCGGTGACAACTCCGCGATCTCAGCACTAAAGCAAGGATTGTGGTATGAATCTAAGTTCAGGGAAAATCTCGTCCTCACCCCACCGACCAGCTTAGAAGACGCGATGCATCGGTCTACGCGATACATCCGTCTCGAAGAGGACAAGACCATTAACACGCAGAAACACTCTCCCGCAAAGCCTCCAGCACAAAAGGCAAAACCAAAAGGCGACGGCGAATACCAAGAGCCCCGGCAACACTACGATCAGGAATATAAGAGCAAAAAACTCTTAGTGCACTAGGTCGGAACGGACCAGCCACCTCAGAGGCAGTCGAACAAGTGGATACGGGGGCAGGACTCGAAAGACACTAAACTCTATTGCGATTACCATCAAGTGTTCGGTCACTATACTACACAATGTCGTGGTCTCAAGGATGCCCTGCTCACCAGCTATCAACGCGGAGAAATAAAAATGGACAGCCCACCCGATCGCGGAGAAAAACGGAAAGGAGGGGAGAGTTCTGGGCAAGGCGAACAGCGGAAGAACAAGAACCCCGCCCAACCGTTACCACCGAAAGAAGGTTCGCGAGACGGACCACCGACCTCAAAAAGAAGGGTACTCGTCATTATGGGCGGCCTCTAGCCAGTTCACGCCTCTGTACGATCTCTCAAGAAGTACGAGAAGATGAACCAGGCCGACCAAGACTGTTACGGTCGGGCAGAAGTTGACATGCCGATCATTTTTTCTGAAGCTGATACTAAGGATCTTGCGATGCCTCACAACGACCCCTTAGTCATTGAGCTTAAAGTCGAAGACTGCGATGTCACACGTGTCTTGATCGACACCGGGAGCGCGGTGGATGTCATTTTTAAGGATACACTCAAACGAATGGACATACCAGACGGCAGGATTAAACCAAGCGTTAGGCCCTTGGTCGGTTTCGAAGGAATCACCACGATGACCGTAGGAACGATCAAGCTAAGGGTATACGCTGGAGGCCTGATCAGGGATGTCAAGTTCCTGGTCGTAGATAAACCGGCGGTGTACAATATTATCATGGGAACCCCTTGGTTATTCTCTCTCAGAGCAATCGCCTCCACCTACCATCAATGTGTCAAATTCCCGACCCCGACTGGGGTTCACGCTATAAGAGGAGATCAGAAGGCAGCTAGAACCTGTTTCATCACCGGGCAAAAACTGCAGAAGTTTAACCTACACATAAGTAATCCGGAAGAGCCGAGGCAAGAACTTGCAACCCCGGTGAACATCGATCCGCAGCACCCCGAGCGACGCGTTAATATCGGCACCGAGCTTTCCGAATCAATCAAGATAGACTTGACCGAATTTCTGAACGAGAATGTCGCAACGTTCGCGTGGTCGATAGAAGATATGAAGGGCATCAACCCGGCCATCACGAGCCATGAGCTTCACGTTGATCCCACCTACAAACCTATAAAGCAGAAACGGAGAAAGCTCGGTTACGAGAGAGCCCGCGCTGTCAATGAGGAAGTCACCAAGCTGCTCGAAGCCGGATCGATTACAGAAGTTCAATACCCCGAATGGCTGGCCAATCCGGTCGTAGTTAAAAAGAAGAACGGCAAATGGCGCGTCTGCATCGATTTTACAGATCTGAACAAAGCATGTCCAAAAGACAGCTTTCTCTTGCCCCACATCGATCGCGTGGTAGAAGCCACGACCGGGAATGAGTTATTATCATTCATGGATGCTTTTTCCGGATACAACCAGATCGCAATGCACCCCGACGATCGCGAGAAAACGTCTTTCATAACCGACCGAGGAACATTCTGCTATCGAGTCATGCCTTTCGGATTGAAAAACGCCGGAGCAACCTACCAGAGACTGGTGAACAGGATGTTTGCCGACCAACTGGGAGATACGATGGAAGTATACATAGACGATATGCTGGTTAAGTCTCAAAACGCCACCGACCATGTCGGACACCTTCGAGACTGCTTCAAAATTCTCAACGAGTACGGGATGAAGCTTAACCCGACCAAGTGCACGTTCGGGGTAACCTCAGGCGAGTTCCTTGGTTACATTGTTACACAGAGGGGCATAGAAGCAAATCCAAAGCAGATCACCGCCATCATCGATCTACCGTCTCCGAAAAACAAAAGAGAGGTACAGCGGCTAACCGGCAGAATAGCGGCGCTCAACCGCTTCATATCTCGATCCACCGATCGTAGCCTCCCTTTCTACCAGCTCCTCAGCGGGAACAAAGCATTCGTTTGGGATGACAAGTGCGAAGCAGCTTTCAATGAGTTGAAGGCGTATCTAACAACGCCTCCAGTTCTGTCGAAACCCGAGCACGGCGAAACACTATATCTCTACGTCTCCGTCACGAACGCGGCAGTAAGCGGCGTCTTAGTTCGAGAGGATCGGGGAGACCAGAAACCCATCTTCTACGTCAGCAAGTCGCTCGACGGAGCAGAAAGTCGGTATCCGACCCTAGAAAAATTGGCCTTAGCTATCGTTGTTGCTGCTCGAAAACTCCGCCCTTACTTTCAGTCACATACGATCGCTGTAATGTCCGCCCAGCCGCTACGAACAATCCTCCACAGTCCTAGTCAGTCAGGCCGCATGGCAAAATGGGCGGTCGAGCTCAGCGAATACGACATCGAATATCGTAACCGCACGAGCACCAAGTCGCAAGCCTTAGCTGATTTCTTGATCGAGCTACCCCCGGAAGCCATCTTGATCACACCGACCAGCCAAGACTGGAGCCTTTACATCGATGGGTCGGCATCCCGACACGGTTGTGGAGCAGGGATACGGTTGATTTCCCCGACCAATGAAATACTCGAACAGTGCTTCCGACTCGAGTTCAAAGCCACCAACAACGAAACAGAGTGGGAAGCCCTCATCGCCGGGCTCCGCCTGTCCAAAGAGGTCGGGGTTAAACGAGTACACGCGTACAGCGACTCCCAGCTCGTCACTAATCAATTGAATCACGAGTACGACGCGCGAGACGAGCGCATGAACGCTTACTTGAAACTCACCGAAGCTTTAATCCTCTCCAATTTCGACAGCTTCGTTATCACTAACATCCCTCGATCTGAAAACTTCGCCGCTGACGCCCTGGCCTCATTAGCAACAAGTTCGGACTCCGACCTAAAACGAATCATACCAGTCGAGACCATCCCCGACCCGAGTATCGATTTACCATGCGGCGCCAGCCGGATGAGCGTCATCATAAACGATAGCGAAGTTGGCGGCATAGAGGACGATCCCGATCGAATCGACCAGGTCGACCAGGCCGTCCAAAACGACCATACCGACAGCACCGACCATCCCGATCAGACCGATCAGATAGATTGGCGGGACGAAATTTCTAACTATATCAAGGATGGAAAAGTCCCAGAGGACAAGTGGGCAGCACGTCGGCTTAAATCAAAGAGTGCGCATTACGTAGTAATGGGAGGAAAGCTCTACAAATGGAGTGCAGCGGGAGTTCTACTTCAGTGTGTCAACGGCGATACGATCAGTGCCATTATGACCGAAACGCATGAAGGCGAAGGTGGCAATCACTCTGGTGGACGAACTCTCGCAATGAAAATCAAGAAGCTCGGTTTCTATTGGCCGACCATGCTCACCGACTGTGCAGACTACGCCCGTCGTTGCGAAAAGTGTCAGCGTCATGGTCCAATGATCAACTCCCCAACTGAGCCTCTGACGACCGCAACATCTGCCTACCCAACTGGACCACTCCCACGGTCCAAACAAAAGCGGTACGTGATCGTAGTCACCGACTACTTCACGAAGTGGGTCGAAGCGGAATCCTTCGCAAAGATTAAGGCCGACAATGTCCAAGATTTTGTCTGGAAATTCGTCGTCTGTCGCCATGGATTGCCCTACGAAATTATTGCTGACAACGGGTTGCAATTTATTTCCAAGACCTCCGAAGATTTCTGCGCAAAGTGGAAAATCCGTCTTAACAAGTCGACACCGCGTTTCCCACAAGGAAACGGACAGGCAGAGGCGACGAACAAGGCTATCATCTCCGAACTAAAAAAACGTCTCGATGAAAAGAAAGGGATCTGGGCTGACGAACTAGATGGCGTACTATGGTCGCTCCGAACGACACCGCGCCAATCAACCAAGCGCACCCCCTTCTCCTTGGCCTACGGAATCGAAGCGATGGCCCCAGCCAAAGTCAGCGTCAACAGTCTACGACGCGAGATTATGACAACGGACCCCGACCTCAACGACAGAATGCTCGTAGATAATTTGGACCACATCGAAGAAGAGCGCGGTCAGGCTCTCATCCGCATACAAAATTACCAGCAGATAGCCGCACGATACTACAACAAGCGCGTTCGTAGCAGAAGTTTCACCGTCGGCGACCTCGTCCTCAGGAAGGTGTACGAAAACACAGCTGAGTACAAGGCAGGGAAACTAGGCGCCCACTGGGAAGGACCATACCAGGTTTATAAAGTTGTTCGCCCCGGCGTATACGAACTAATGACCATGGACGGAACAATGATTCCGCGGTCGTGGAACGCGATATCCTTAAAACGATACAATTACAATCCACTTCCAATCAACGAAGTACAACCCCGACCACGAGTCTGCTAACCACCAAAGTCTCCACGGTCGGCTAAGTCATACGATCGTCGCTCTACATGATAACCACTTGGTTTAAAAAAAAAAAAAAAAAAAAAAAAAAACCGATCGTAGTCTTACCCCAGACTACGACCGTCTCAATCACGAACTACGATCGGCTTGATCCCTCATCTGGGTACGTAGGCAGCCTCATTTAAGGTCCAGCTCCCCACCAAAAAAAAAAAAAAAAATCAATCGTAGTCTTATCCCAGACTACGACCGTCTCATCCCAGACTACGACCGTCTCAATCACGAACTACGATCGGCTTGATCCCTCATCTGGGTACGTAGGCAGCCTCATTTAAGGTCCAGCTCCCACCAAAAAAAAAAAAAACGATCGGCATTTCCCCTCACTTGGGTATTTAAGAAGCCTCGTTCCCTACGTTCGATGCCCTGGCCAGGCATCTGACAAACAAATACGCGATCGCTTCCAACGCAGTAGGAAAACCTACAACCGTAGTCTGGAAACCACGAATTCCTGACCGGTAAAACCTATCAGCCAGGCCCCGACCTGCACCGAATCCAAAGAACGTGTAAGTACAATAAGCCGACCACGACTCGCACACTTAACCACGAGACGGATTCCGTCTTAAGCCTGGTCCCGACCAGCAGACAAAACTTTCGGCTACATCAGTCCGACCAAAAACACAAATTAGAAGTTGACGACATCAAACATCATCAATTCCAGGAACCTCGGGAGTCACGACCAGGTCTCCAGCAGGATCAGCAGCCATAGAAGGTCCCTCAGCAGGCTTGGTCGAAGCTCCAGCAACCTCCGGAGGATGCTCCACGCTTTTCGCACGATCATCGACTCCCAAGGAACCCTCGTCCTCATCGGTCTCAGACACATGAGGAGATCCGGAACCATTCCTCCCACCGACTCTAAGTATGACTCGAGAGGACCGCGGATCGACTTCACCATCACCTCGAACTTCCTCTTCGCTAGAAGAATCCCACTCCTCACCGAGGCCATATCGACCAATCCTGTTCGGGGTGTCCACGGGAAAGACGAGCTCCTCGCCTGGGATCCAGCTAGCACGGTCGGGGAAGGTGAAGTCTTCATCAGATATCTTCTCAACGTCGTGAGCAGCAGCCATCTTAAGGTACTTCTCCAGGTCTTCCTGCAACCTCTCCACCGCGCCCTCAGGAGCCGACCCTTGCTCCTCATAGAACTAGAGGAAGGCTTTGATCTGACCGACCGTCGACGATATTTGATTCATCTTTTTGGAATCAGCAATATGACGACGTATCTTCTCAAATTTAGCTTCGACCTTCTCCCGAAGCTCGGTACCGACCTTCTCGATCGCATACTCCCCGAAGTTTGTGGCTGTGTCGCTACGCGAAACTCTCAGGCGTTTCATCTGCGACTTGGCTAGCTGGTAGATGGAGTGATTTTTCCCCATCATGCTCTGGACCTCGTCCTCCCACTTTGCCGCCTCCACCTTCAGCTCTTCATTCTGTTGCTCCAACGCTAAAATACGACCAACCTTCTCTTCGGCAGCAATGGTCATATTTTTCATCCTTGACTTAAGGACCCTGTTCTCCATGATGAGCTCATGATTCTTTTGCAACATCCCCTCGTATCTAGTCCTCATGAAGTTGACGTTGCTCACCATCTAGCAATATACGACCATCAATACTTAGCCAAAAAAAAAAAAAAAAAAAAAAAAAAAAAGCACTTACCCTGGTCAGGTCGACGGAAAAGGCCAAAAACTCATCGCGCTCGACCATTTCGTCGGACTAAGGAACAGGCCCCCTGGGATGACCCTGAATACAGTGCACGTATTCCCCACATGCTACAGGGTCCTCAAGAATGTGGCGGCCCCGACCAGCGAACCGGAGATTGAAGTCATAATCGTCCCCAAACGACAAGGTCGCACCGACCGCCGTTTGATCACCGACCCGTTCCTCAGCATCTCGTTCCTCGAGATTAGGACGCTCGACGTTCGCAATTTCGGAAACGACCAAGCCTTTATCTTTACCCTTCTCCTTTCTGCTCTTTTTTGGATCAGACTCAGAGCGCCTCCGATCGTCCTCGCGATCTCTCCTCTTCTCCGACCGCCTCGCTTCCGAACCACCGATCGCTTTCGAACCCTCAACGGGCCTCATCGGGGCAGCAGCACCAACCTTCTTCGAAGAATCGTCGATCACGATCCCCTTCTCTTTCCTTCTCACAGCAGAGGATGCAGCAACTTTGGCCGACCCCGAACCTACGTTATAAACTACAACGTCCAAGTCTTCAAGCCCCATGCTTCCTGCTTCTGAACTCTGTTTTTTGGACGGTCTTTTCTTTCTGTCCTTCAGAGGCCGGTGAGTATACGGCCCGATCTTCGCAAGAGGAATGGTAAAGTCACCTGAAATACAATGTAATCAAATCAGGAATCTACGATCGCTGAAATAAGAAACAATCAAACACACCGACCGCAAACTGACCTGTTGTAACGCGGCGCCGACAACGTATGATCCTCTGTTCGATAAAATCTCCCCACTTCTGTTGGCCTAACTTCTTCAACTCATCAATCAGGGAGAGCGCGCCTTTGGGAACTGGTTCGAGCACTTGGAGTTTCCTACCTACAAAACAAAAGATAGATTAACTATCAGCTAAGACTGGAGGTCGGATATAAAGAAGTAAAGCATACCAATCCTAGAACTCCATCCGGCATGAATTACACCGGTGAAATCTCCGATCGCGTATTTATTGATCCTCACGAAGAAATATTTGTTCTTCCAACGCTCGATTCTACTGCTAACCCCGGTCAAAATCATACATCCCGACCTCATTGAGGCGTAAAAACGACCACAATCCCCGGACTTCGCGATCCCTACCATCTCTTCGAGTTGAGCTAGATTCACCGACCGTCCCAATTTAGCAGCCATAGTCAGAATCGCGCAGATGTTGCGATATGAGGCGCAAGTGAGTTGAGAAGGTGCAACGCGTCGAGCCTCGCAATATTCGAGCGCAAGCTTAGGCATCGGAAACCACATCCCTCCGTGATTGAAGTAGCATTCGTACAGGCACATGAAACCTTCAGGAGGAGACCAGGGACGCTCATGAGGGCGAGGGATTCTGATATCAACGCCCGACCAGTCATCATCTCCCCGAATCCTCTCGATGGTTTCGTAGGAACTGGAGGACGCGATATCATCACTACTTCCGGGGAAGAGATCGCGTGACAGCCCCGGGGCTCGAGGTATACGTGCCGGTAACGCATGATCGATGGCTTCTTCACCACCAGATGCCTCTTCGACAAATTCAACCAAAGCTTTCTCTTCAAGCTCCAGATCTTCGCTCTCTTCGATCGATAGATTGCGAATGATGTTCCAGCGTTCGGCGTCCAGACCATCAGCACTCTCAATGGCCGCACACTGATTGTCCTTTACTTGGTCTGCATGAACCGGTCTAGAAGACGATGCACCCCCTTTATCTGACAACCGCATCTGGTGAGATTGATCGATCGCGAGTGAGACTTCCAAATCTTCAGAGCTAGAACCGGAGTTTGAATTCGAAGAAACTATGACCGGAGACTTCATTTTGTGGTGGTCGGGATCAGGCGAAGAAAATATACGATCGTACAAATGAACGAAAATGCGATCGACTAAAAGTGCGGAACGAACAACGAAAATACGATCGACTAAAATCACAGTTAAAGCTAAGAAAAATACGAGCGGGGTTGAGAGAGAGTACCTTCAGAGGAAGCTGCAGAGAGAAAAATGGGAAAAATGGAGGAGGAGATCTCGTTTTTATAAGAGCAGGAAGTCGAAAAAGCGCTCGGCTCAAAACCCTAGGCACCTCAGCGAGCGACCACTCAGAGATCGACATCCAAGATGGGCTTCTTAAACGTCATGGGCCAAGCTCAGCCCGACCTGCAAAATTCAGCCCAGTTAATTTTCAGGCTTTGGGAGGGGGCCTACTGTTGGGCATAGATTTGGAGGCCCAAATCTACTTCTTATGTCAAAGCCCATCAGAAGCTGAAGGCCCAATATTTGTTAACTAAACCATAGTGCTTTTTTTTATTTAGTTACTTTATGTAACTATAGTTGCATTAAACCTTAGATCATTGTAACTATAAATAGTTGTCACATTACTTGATGTGACAACTCATGACAGAATACTGAGAGCAGAGCAATACGACCGTTATCTTTGCATGCGACTATCATCTTTCGATACGATCATCTCTCGTTAATACGATCATCTCGTTTAATACGAACAACTTATATTTATACGATCGTATCTATTTTTACTTAACAGACATCTCGGCCTCTCACAATATACGAACGTATTTTCCCGATCTTGATATCAACATATAACTCAGAAGACGATTTTGCAGAACTCAACATCAAGCTTAAAGAGAAAGAGGTTAATTCCTTTACTGCATTTTACTGAATTAGTTGTCGAAAACACATTTTAATTTCTTCTTCTCAGGCAGGAAAGCTATCAAACAGATTGTACTATTTGTCTATACCACCAAACATATTCGTCGATGTGGTAAGGTGTGCGAGCCTTAAAGCCTCCTCGGTGAACGGGTGGACAAGGGTCATTGTTGAAAAGCCGTTCGGTCGGGACTCTGAGTCATCAGGAGAGTTAACCAGATGTCTGAAACAGTATCTTACAGAGGAGCAAATCTTCAGGTTAGTAAATTCCCTAGCCCAACAGCTTCTTTTTGTTCATTTTTATGGTGAAGTTTGATCGAAATGTTATGTGGCATACTTAGGATTGACCACTATTTGGGAAAAGAGCTTGTTGAGAACCTTTCCGTACTTCGATTCTCAAATCTTGTCTTTGAACCTCTATGGTCGAGAAATTACATACGCAACGTTCAACTGATATTTTCTGAAGATTTTGGAACAGAAGGACGCGGAGGGTAAGCTTTCACTACTTCTTTGTACGTCTTACATAAACAACAAGCATGAAACACCTTATCTAATGTTAAAATCGATGCAGGTACTTTGATCAGTATGGAATCATAAGAGACATCATGCAAAACCATCTCTTGCAAATACTTGCACTTTTCGCAATGGAGACGCCTGTGAGCTTAGATGCCGAGGACATAAGAAGCGAAAAGGTAAAGATATTTTACACTAAGAAAAACGCTCCGGGTTGGTGATAACATACTATACCGATGATTTTGCGCTCCTGACAGGTGAAAGTTCTGAGGTCAATGAAACCGTTACTGCTTGAAGACGTGATTGTTGGTCAATACAAAGGGCATAGCAAGGGAGGAAAGGCTTATCCAGGTTATACAGACGATCCAACTGTTCCAAAACGCAGTCTCACACCTACATTTGCTGCAGCGGCTATGTTCATCAACAATGCGAGATGGGACGGTGTTCCTTTCCTTATGAAAGCCGGAAAAGCTCTCCATACTAGAGGAGCAGAGATCAGAGTTCAGTTCAGACATGTCCCAGGAAACTTGTACAGGAAAAACTTTGCGACTGATTTAGACAAGGCAACTAATGAACTTGTGATTAGAGTTCAGCCTGATGAAGGTATATACTTGAGGGTCAACAACAAAGTTCCTGGTCTTGGAATGAGACTAGATCGCAGTGACCTTAACCTTCTCTATCGATCCAGGTATAACAACGTACGTTCTGGTTCTATGTTTCCTATCAAGATTTCTTTTTAATGCCTTTTTTGTTTCTGGTGTATAGGTATCCAAGAGAGATACCAGATGCATATGAAAGGCTGCTTCTTGATGCAATTGAAGGAGAGAGGAGGTTGTTTATCAGAAGTGATGAGCTAAATGCAGCATGGGATCTATTCACACCGGCTTTGAAGGAACTCGAGGAGAAGAAAATTGAACCTGAGCTCTATCCATATGGGAGCAGAGGTCCTGTTGGTGCTCATTATCTTGCATCTAAGTACAATGTGAGATGGGGAGATCTTGAAGAGACCTAAAGCTTTTGACACAAATAAAGGATTTGGTGTTAATATGAGACTATCTAATTTTGTCTATATGTTGTGACTCGTGAGCCTTTTCAACAATATTATTGCAAAGATAGATGACTTAATGGGTCCTCTATTATCTTTCCAACTAATACGTCTTTTGGTTTGACTAGCGAACCACAGATTGAGATGCAGAAAACTGTATATAGGATTCAAACATATTGAGGTTGAGGTCGAAGTTGGTTGGATAGTCATAGAAACTGAAGTTTGAAGGTAAAACTACAATCGGGCATGACAAGTCCTGAAACTGAAGTTATGACAGTTATAAAGATCCCATGATCATGTGATGAGAATTCATTATAGTGTTGAAATCCATACAATCTTAAGAAGAAAAATATCATAAGAGTAGAAATCCAAAATTTAGAGTCTCAAATTATGAAAGCCTTGAACACACTTTACTGAAATTCTCTACGTAGTTGAGAGAGGTGTGAACACTTATACGGCCCTCGTGCTTAAACTCTTCAAATCCCTGAATATTAACTCTTGTAAGAGTGTTCCTCTCGACATTGTAATAGAAAACGTAGAAAGGGTTTGATAGACCGTACGGGGAAAACACAATTTCACGTGTATCAGTCATTCCAACAACCGCATTATCCAAGGAGAATGAACTGTACCCAAAAGGTGGCTGTACGTATATAGGTTTGGACCATTTATTCTTTTCAGCATCTTCTCGAAGCCACAACACATTTACGTACACATCTACGTTTTGATCATAAACACGGTGATGTGCCACTAATTTACCTTTGTAGTTAAGCAAACCCCAACAACTATCAGCAGGATTACCAGTCTCTAGTAACATTCGGTCATCGATGTTAACAAAGCTGAACTTCTCCAACCTAATATCAAAGCAAAGTATAACAAAAGATCCTTCGAACGTAGATGGGAAATACAGAACACCGTTTATGCATATTTCACTATCATATTCATGTATAGCAAAATCTGGGTCACATTGGATCCTTCTCCATTTACGTTTTCTAGTCTCCAATGTCAAAACCCAATAAGTATCAGGCGCTTCATCATATGAAAAGATCACACTTAACACTTTGAACTGTTTGTTGATCGGATCATACCCAAAATAGCCTCTTCCAATAACCTTTTCTTTCACTTTGGGTAAGGTTATAGACTCTCTAGTGACGGGGTTACAAACCACCCACGACTTCCTGTCCCTATCCTTAATAAGGAGCAATCCACCGAGCGGTGGACAGATTTCAGATGGAAAATATTTGGGAAAAGACTTATGATAAGGTGTGGCTACAAGAGATAAGTTGTGATGTGGGTTTTGAGGTTGAGGTGAAGTGAACACGAAAAACTCTCCGTTAACTTTGAAGGCAAACAACAAAAGCGGAGGACGACACCAAGAATTGGTCAGAAACAACTCAGTGAAATCAGAGCGGCGAAATATAGATTCCCATAATTTTGATATGCAACGAAACCTAACTACTGACTTAGCCGGCACTCTCGAGAATATATCGATAAGTAGATCAACTGGAATTGATTTTGAGTATCTACTTACCGAGTTCACAGATTGTGTTTCATGTCGAGAGGTGATCAATAGCACATCTGAGAACTTCTGATTTTTCATGGTGGATGTTTAGATAAAACCCTAGAAAAGCTTACACACACATCTTCGGCTTTCTTCTTACATATGCAACGATTATATTAGGAAAAGATATATGTAAATATTATATATTTAATGTTCCTTATTTCTTGTATCCTAGAGAGAGATGTATGTAAGGTAACTATATGTATATACTAGATTAGGACCCGTATAATATGCGGGTATTAGATATTGAAATTGATAATATATGTAGTTATGACCCGTATAATTATATTCTAAATTAAAACCCGTAAAATTATATTTTAAATTAAAATCTCTATATTTATCAGATAACTTTTATCCAATTGCATAAGTAATATTTTATAATTGCATAAATAATATTTTCATATTATATCATTTTACTTCAAACTTATAACTCGCTTGATTAAAATAAAATAAAATGATGACATATTAAAATTGGAAACGGTCTTGATGTACTATATAAAATTATAGATTTTGGTTTGCTAATTTAAAATGTGATATTATACCTTTTTTATTTGAGTAACAACATTTTGTTATTTGAACATAATGACAATTATACCATTTTTAAGCTTAACTTTTTGTTTTAATTGGTATGAAATATATTTGCCTTAATTTATTAGACTATGATACCAACTATATTTTTTCGACACTTAATTTCTTTTTTCCAATTACATTGACCATTTTTTTAATTGTTATGCAGTTTTTTTTGTTTTATTTTTTGTTATAACTATACTTTTTCTTTAATTTCGTTTCTTTCGACTTTATATTTTTTCTTTTTCTTATTGACGTTTTCTTTTGATTTTTTTTTTAAAATTAGAGTACAATTTGAATTAAAATGTAAATACTATAGATTAAAATTTTCTTATTAATCACAATCTAAACTAACAATAACACAAAAAGTTATCTCTCATGAGTTATAATTTGGTACACATCCAACTTTATATAATAAGATATTCTCTTTAGGTTAGTTTTTTAAATAGATATTCCTTCTCTACTTTCTGTTTTTTTGCCACTTATATATATTTTCGATTTCCTTCTTAATCTTTTATCTATATTGTTTGGACTATTAATTTTATTTTATTTCCTAATTAGTTTAAATTATTATAATTTTTTCTAGTTAGTTTAAAATATTAGATTTTTTTCTTTTCACTATTTAGTTAGTTACTTAATATTTGTTTTATTAGTTTTCCATTTTTATTTTTCTTTTCTAATTAGTTTAAACTTTTAAAATTTTTCGTTTTCACTATTTAGTTAGTTACTTAAGAGTTTTTTTGTTAGTTTTCTATTTTAAATCTTTTTTTAATTACTTTTAAAAATAAACATATGTCATCATCTCGATCGATATTAGACACATATCACCATCTAATGAGTTACAATTTTGATAAACTTCCTTTATTTAATAAGATATGAGTGCCTAAGCGGCGTTTTAGGAGCTAAATCCTCATAGACCGTGGAGATTACTGCTTATGCCGCCTAGAATAATATAATATTATAAAAATATAATAATATAAATTTTATTATTTATAAATTATCAAAATTCTATAGATTATGCTATAAAATAATCACTACAAGAATAACTAATTTTAGCATCAATTTATTTTTAGTTTAGCATCACTTTTCAAGGGATACTAGAATTATAGAGTCGTTTGTAAAAATGATGCTAAATTCAATGAAGCTAAAAAAATTTAGCATCACTTTTTTAAATCTCTATAACTTGGATTTAGCATCATTTTTCTTAAATGTCACTAATACAAATTTTAACATCATTACGGTAAATGATGTTAGTCCATGATTTAGCATCACTTTTCTTAAGTGTCACTAATACAAATTTTAACATCATTTTGATAAATGATGTTAATCCATGATTTTATATCATTTTTACAAATGATGTTAAAAATGATTATACTTTAACATCATTTCCTTAAACGACCCGAATTGATAATATATATTTAATTGAATATGAATCAGCTATTTAAATAATTTAAAATAAACAAAAAATGGTAAAATAAATTGAAGATGTTATCCGACTCTTTTACTAAAAGATCTGCAAATAAATGGTTCAAAGATTCATTACAAGATATCAAAACAAAAAGAAAAAAACCATCAATCGTAACAAGTAGATATTGTTACCAAACTACAAGCTCGTATTGCTTCATGTCTTCCATAATTGCCATTTGCACTGAACTCATCTACTGCATCACACTTCAAACACAAAAACAATCACATTGTGTTAATAACAACAGAGAGCTCCATTCTCTACTTCGATTAAATGACACCAATTACCAAACTACAGGCTCAAGAAACTCATAACTACACTCCTCAGTAATACCATAATCATTTTTTCAATTACCAAACTACAGGCTCTAGAAACTGATATATCAACAACTACATCAAAATCACAAACACACGAACAATTCATAAAGTCATGTATTTGTATATTACCTAAGCTTTGTCACGAAGTTGTAAATGCACAAGATCTATCTCTTTTAAGGCAAAATCAATTTATACATGAAACCAATGATGAAACTTTGGCTACGGATTAAACTATCGCACAATACTTTTGAAATAGTTGTTACAGACAAATAGATGAGTATATATACCTCGTACAAGTTGATGATATTTCACTTGACGATATGGAAACTGATGAGGTAGACATTTTCTGGTTGTTATCTCTACAATACGAGAATTGATTTTGTCATTTGAATTCATATAAGATTTGCTTAAACACACAACTTTCAACATGATTAAATAACCATTTATCAAAACTGTAAACAAAAAGAGATGCGTGGATACGATTAAGTGGTAAAGGACAAAGTAAAACAGAGAAAAGATTTAAGGGTTAAACGATACCTCTGGGAAGAGAACAACATAAAAATCTGGAAGGTTCCCCTTGTTCTTGACAACTTTACGTTAACACAATAGACACATTTACGTAACAATAACTCACATAAGAGATATAAACAGGGGAAAAAATGTTAGGTCATATATATTAAAACAAGTAAGAAGAGATAACTCACAGAAGGAGCATAGAATTGTCCTTTCTTGATAGGTAGATCATATGCTACTTTCACTTTCTCAAGAATCTACATTTAGAATAGGCAAAATGTTAGTCTTTTTAGTTTGTGTGCATAATCATAAACAAACATAACTGAAGCATGAAAATCCATAAGAAATTGCTCAGGTACCTATCAAACTCCACTAGTTATCAGCTATTTCAACATCATCCTCATCTTCATGGATCATTTTTCAAACTGTCTAGCTATTTAAACTCTCTCAAAATTTGCATATGTACATTTTATATATATATATGTGAGTGTATATAGCTATAAATTTTACTATAAATATAATTTTAGTTAGAGGTTGTATATATATAGTTTTCAGTTCGGTAAAGTGTTAGAATTCTAAAATAGAAATCTCAGAATTTAAACATTGAACAAAAAGCATTTATGTTCCAATCCTAGCTAGTCCAAGAACAAGTATATCACCTATGCATTTTCAAATGAATAAATCAGCTATGTACAAAAACAGAAACTCCATTAAACTAAATAATTTAACAACACAAATGTTTTTAGTAAACGTACCTTGAAAATGGTAAAACAACTTCTAGCAAAACATAATTGGAATGCTTGACTGAGTGTCTTGGTTTATGATCTGAAAACAAACAAATCACACAAATTAGAAGAAGCAGATTCCTCTTCAAATTTCATAAATGCTTTTCAACGTCCACGTGAATGTGAATGTAGATTGTAGAAATTTACTATGCTTATATCTAGTAAATTTTAGCTTTAAATGACACAAATAAGAAGAAGCTACTTTAAGCTTGCATAATATGTATAACCAAATAAAAAATATCAGTAGTCATGCCTATATCATTGACATCCACATTCCCAAAAATCAAACAAACATGAATAACTCAACCCATAATTGCTAAGCATAAACCCAATATCTTAACCAGAAGTAACAAGGAATTTCAGAGTTTCACACGAGTAACAAAACCTTGCAATCATCACATAATCCAACTGATTCTCTCTACATGATAAAATATGAAAATATGATTAATCCAATTGAACTCAACCCAGAACATTTTCCCGTTGCAAATACCTTCCCCGTCGACTGCTTTGACTGAGTCTCAAAATCTGAGTTCGAAAAATAAGATTTCGAGAAGAATTTGTGTTCGAGCGAGAGAGAAAGAGAGAGAGAGACTGACTTTGATTGAATTTTTCCGGCGATGAAGAAGCAGCTGCGAAGAAGAGTCAACGGTGAAGAGGAACCATCCGCGAAAGAGAGGTCGTCGGAATTCAGCAAAATTGATATCCAAAATCTCTTATTTTTATTCAGAATTCAACAAAACAAATCCGATTGCAAAGAGAACAGTAAACAATTAGCTAGGTTTAAAGATAATTTGGGGAAAAACTGAGAATGAAATCGATTTCCTGAGAAGTGAAACAATATTGAATATTTTGGTTTTTCTTATATTTAAAAATCTTTTAATTAGCATCAAATATTTAGAGTGATACCAATTGTTTTAACACCTAGCGTCACTTATATGGTTAACTAGCTACATAATCAACAACAATGTAATATTTAGTAAACTGACAATAAGAATGTTGAATCTTTGCGTTGAATAGTGGCGGCTAACAGAAAAAGACGAATCTAACCTTGCGCTTGTAATGACGACATATCTTGGAAACATATACCAAATCTGTAGCCTGCATACACTATATTTTATAGGTTCCGGTAGCAAAAGGTGAGTTGATGGCGGCGTGAATTTAACCACACAATCTCTGAGCATTCGGCGCATAGGTTAACGAGATATGGCCAGATACGCAACTATATGTACAGATATATGTAACGTATACGTATAACTCTAAACATATCACTTATTCTCTATAAAACCTAATACCCATTGTGCAAAAGATCTTCACCTTCTTCATCATTTACTCAAAAGATAACTCAATCGTTGACAACCAAATAGCTATCTATTTACTTTCTCACGTACCTCCTCGATTCTCCCCTACGACCAAGGTTGGTAATCAGATCTTGTAACTTTTTTTTTCTTCCTATGAGTACTCATTAAAGATTTATACCAAGTCAACCTCCATTAAAGCTATCAAGTTGCAATGTTTCTCACTAACTAAAATATTTACAAACATTCTATTCTCCTACTCCTCAAAATGACTGATACAATTATTATTTACAGAGATGTGTCGCACTGTTTGTCTTTTCCGCGGGACATGGGTCATTGTGCCTTATGGGAAGTGGGAATTTAAGAGAGACCCGACAGATGCAGGTTACGGTGCCTACGTCCGTGACAACGAGACGTTCGAGTCACTCGTCGGAATAGTCAAAAACCGCTGCTTGATTGACGCACCCACACCGTTGCGTGTAACATACCGCAAGCCAGAGTTATTCGCCAATCACATTGACAACGGCAGTCCTCCTTCTGACATCAAATCTAACGTTGAAGGGGCATTATTCATGGCCAACCACTTTAACTATCCTCCATTAACTCTTTGTGTCGTAGTTGGAGCTGAGGCGGCTGCTACTTATGATTTCCAGCGTCGGAGTGCATTCACTATTGGTAACTCAACCTACCTCGGAGAATCACAATCCCTTGAAGAATCTCTCCACAATCTAGCTGATTACAACGATATAGCTTGAAATTCCTTAATTAGTCCAACCATTAGATATGTGCTATGTCACACTTAACAAACATTCTTATGGCACATAACTGATAACAGGAAGAACTATTCCCGCAGTTACAAGCGTACTTGAGGAGATTTTCACAGAGTCAGAGATGTTAGTGATGCATAGGGTACATTTGGAGATGCAGTACTCCAATCCACAACAAAGTGTGTACGGAACTATTTAGAACAACGACTTTCGTTTTGTTAATAAAATAATTCTTCTTGATGGTGAAGACGACATGGATATAAGTAGCGATGACCATAGCATAAGTGTTTTAGGGAGCAACCCCACCGTTGAACCTGCCAATGGTAAACTTCTCTTCTTCTAAATCATTGAATTTAAAACCAAACTATTACATACACTGTCATTAACCAATGGTGGACGAAAGGAAACTTTTCAGGTGGCAGTGGAAGCGCTATATAGGTAAGCCAGATACCTAGGATGACAGAAAGGGAAGTTTTTGACGAGATGGGGATGAACATGCTTGACTCATACATGCAAACCGAGCAGAACAACAACATTGTTAACATGTATGACTCAAGAGTGCATTGGGATTCGCTGCTTTCGGTAAGGAATGATAGTCTGGGTTCAAACTTAGCAGTTGGTGTGCTGTACAGGGAACCAATTAATGTTGTTACATGCATCCCTGCTTCTCCTACAAGTGCGCACGCTAACATTGCATCTCCAGATAGTCCTAAATTTTCTTCCACTGGTTCTTCAAGCGAAACCTGTCTCACTGGTGATTATGAGGCAGAACTAGACCAGGCCCTACTAGTTGTAGCTAGTCGTGTGCAGACATTAAGAGAAACTGGAAGAGCCACTACTGTTGTTCCGCAACCTCTCATTCCTCAAGGTAATTTGTTTCACTTTTCCTTTACTTTTACTTGTACATCTCATTTGACATTTGTTACTATAGGCTTGATTTTGCTAGTCGAAGGTCATGATAGTCAGTCACCATTGAAAATTAGAGAAAATTAATATGGTTTGTTATGTGTGATTGCTTGTGTTAATTAAGAGATAATTTGAGTTTGGAAATCTAGGGATATGGTAGAATAAAAAGGAAAAAAAAGAAAAAGCTGAGAATGTTTTGAGTTTTGTTTAGAAATAATCATCAACTATTACAAAAACATAGATTCATTATTAGAATATGCTTCATTACCTATATGAGTAGTCTTTCTTTACATATAACTAACAGAAGGTCTTTAACTTGTTGTCAAAGGTTCCGTCTCTGAGCCCCCAAGTGTTCCACCAACTGCTACACGTTTTGCTCCGCCGGCTGCTCCACCAAGTGGTCCACCGGTTGCTGCTCTGGCTGCTCCCCCCGTTGCTCCTCCGACTGCTCCACCGGCTGCTCCATCGACAGAAAATGGCCCCAGATTCGATCTGACTTTAACCTGCGGTCCAATTCCAGGCTCTCCAAACACCAATGGATTCGGTGCGACGCCGTATGTGCAACTTGAGGAGGACACGTCGTTTGAGGAGGACGAGGGCTTTGGTGGGTTCTGATTAAAGTTTAACTATAAGTAATTCGGTTTAGTTGGTACTCGGTTTAGAAGGGATTGCTATATATATCCCAATTTTTATTATTTTATCTAAGGAAACTTAACTTTTCGGATGTAAAATATTTATGTTTTCGGCTAGAGGAACGGATATCCGGTTTGATCTTGAATTCAATGCATCGGATATGTTTTCCTAAAGTGTATTTTGTATCCGGCTACGTGTTGTATTGGATGTTAAATATATGTTTAATTATAGACTACTTATGTTTTTATCAACCTTTTAACTTATAACTCTAAACCATTGTAGGCGTGGAAATAAATAATCCACATGACATATTCGTGGGTATGATATTTCCAAGTCGTGAAGATTTTAGACAACACATGACTATCTATGTTATGCACCACAAGTTCCAATTCCGTAACTGTAGGTCAAGCCCAGACTTGATGATTCTAAAATGTTAGGGACAAGCTTGCCAATAAAGAATTTATGCAGCACGACTGGAAGGATGAAAGAAGTACGAGATTCGAAACACGCTTCTCGGACATAGCTGTACAGTGGACGAGCGTGGATGCTTTCAAAGGCAAGCAACAACGTCCGTTATTGGAGCACTATTAAGGTCTAAATACGGAGGAGCCGGTGCTGGCCCTAGACCAAGCGAAATTAGAGATATCATGCGCGGGGACCATAATGTGCAGATTTCATACTGGAAAGCCTGGTGTTCAAGAGAAATAGCTATGGATGCTGCTAAAGGTTCATCGGACATTCTTATAATACATTGCCTGCTTACCTTCAAAAGCTGGTAGTGTCCAACCCCGGCACACTTGTAAGTGTAGGGTATGAATATGATATCACTATTGGCCAACGTTTTAAATACATGTTCTTTGCGCTTGTAGCCTCCATTGATGGATACAAGAACATGCGTAAAGTTGTTGTTATTGACGGTACCCATCTAAAGGGAAAGTACGCCGGGTGTCTCTTAACCGCATCGGCGCAAGATGGAAGTTACAAAATTTATCCACTAGGCTTTGCAATCGTCGATAGCGAGAATGATAAAGCTTGGGAATGGTTCTTAAGGAAACTGTCAGTGTTTGTGTGCAACGAAGCAGATGTTGTCTTCGTCTCAAATCGACATGCTTCGATCTATGTTGGGCTCGATAAGGTAAAGAATGTTACATAATATATAACAATAATGTTATCGTCTAATATACATGTTTACTAACCACAAACAATATTACTTGGCTACATGTAGGTTTATCCAGGTGTTAAGCATTGTGCATGTACGGTTCACCTTATTAGAAACATCAAGACCTACTTTAGAGCAAAGAATTTAGGATACTTGGTCAACAAAGCCGCAAAATCGTACAGGCTAGATGACTTATATTTTACATTCAACGAGATTAAAGACATTGACCTTGCTTGTGTTGAGTACCTAACTCGAATAGGATTTCCACATTGGACGCGCTCACATTTCGAAGGAATGAGATACGATATCATGACAACGAATGTGGCAGAGTCCTGGAACGCGGTGCTACGAGATGCAAGAGAATTACCAGTGATCTCGTTGGTTGAATACATAAGGGACAAAATTATGAGTTGGTTTGCTAAACACCGAGAATCATCAACAAATTCCAATGAAACTCTTACGCCGCTGGTCTTAGAAATCCTATCAGACAACTTTGTAACTTCAGCAGGATATGATGTGAGGGTTATCAAAAAACGAGTTTCAAATTCGTAACAAGGAAGGTGAAACATTCCACGTTAACCTACAGACGCGAAGATGTACATGTTTGCAATTCCAAATGCTTTTGATCCCGTGTTGCCACGATGTTGCTGCAGCAATCTTTGACAAAAGGCATGTTCATAATTTAGTTGGATGTATTTATAACGCAGCGAACTGGAGAGAAGCCTACAAGAGTGTTGTCAACCCAGTCACATAGTTAAACACCGTCAACATTATCACATCCCCTCTTCATGGCATAACACTCTATCCACCTTCTACGAGAAGACCACCTGGTAGGCCTCGCAAGATTCGTTTCCTTTCCCAGGGAGAGAACAATGTACGTTTATAAATTAATGTAACACTCTCCATACTATACACATATAATTCGTCTAATTATAAAATTATTTGCCTTAGATCTGAAACATGAGAAGGAGGACAATGTGCAGCAGGTGCAAGAGGTTGGGTCACAACCGTGCAACCTATAAGATGGCTATGTAGGATTGTTCGTGACTGTCCAACTTGTAAGATAGCTGTGTAAGAAAGGTGAAAAGGGGAACTTGTAAGATAGATATGAATGTATCAGAAGAAGGAGGCATATTTAGAGTTGATGGTGTCGATCTATCCCATGTTGTACATGGGTCAACATAATTTCAATGTTTTATATTGTACATAGTAAGTATCATCCCAGATGAGACCAATTCCAACTCTTGAAAATATATAAAATTGCCCTTAATGTTATATGAAGTTTGTTTCTTTTGCTTAGAGTATCGTTAATGTTAGCTGATATGTTTTTATACAACGCAAGAAAACATCTAAGAGGATCTCTAAGTTACATTGTGGCTGTCACCAATGTTATTAATCAGAACCTTTTTTCCCCCAAGTAATCATTCGTACACTAGTATTCTACTCCATGTACGGATGGTCAACTATTAAAGTGGCCGACTAATATAAATTAGAATGTCCAACTGGCAACAAAGCAGCTACATTCGGTTGAGAGTTAAAACAAAGTTTTAGAAATAGGAACATAGTTTTAAAGGTCTTAACCATATAAAGGGTTTGCAAAGTTTTAATAAAACAACACATCATGAAGACAGTTATAACACAGACATGGAAGCATTAGCACTAAAGTAGGTGGCAGTGCTCTTCATACATCATTACCAGTATGCGCGGAGCCTCGAAATCCAGATTCTCCGGAGTAATGCACGGACAAGCCTCAACCCCACCAATTGCATGAGCTTGAATCAACATAATTGCAGTGACAGCAGAATCAGAATCCTTTCCGTTTTGTGGGATGTTCCTCAACCCTTCTATAGAAAAAGATTTCAGACCACGAGCAGTTTGTAGGCGTCCTGCCTGTTTCAACAAGTAGGGAAACATCTGTGCTACCGCAGTTAACTCTTTAGCAATACTACTATCGGTGTGCAGGGCCACATCGCAATCCAATATGTACAATGTTGAAGCACTGCAATCAACACATACACCAACTCAATGAGTCTTATCAAAGTTAAATGGGAAGTAGAACCTCTCACCATCAACATTCTTGGCATTCTCATCTTTAAAAAACTGCATCAACTGCTTCTGAAACATGTGAGTGTCTTTCTTAGGAGCTTTGGAAAATTTTGAGAAATTTTTCACTAGCAAGGACACGAACTTGGTGTCCAAAAAGTCTAATTTTTCAGCAGTTGGGTCCCTTCTCTACCAAACATGGAGCGAGTGTGATGGATGAGAACATCAACAATCTGCACACGTACTAACTTAGTTTTAGTCTTACATTAATATTTAAATGTCATAAAATATCATTTATAAAGTTCGACCTTCGACTGTAAATTCTTGGTGCTCCCAGCAATTTCTGCAAAATCTTTACTTGAAACTGAAACACCACCTATGGTTAACGTCCTGCAATCCTAGGTCGATCAAATACAATCACCAAATTAGCCTGAGCGAACCTAAAATGTACAGCTACAAAGTGATACTTACTAAACAATAGTTTTAATAGCCGGCTATAATAACTAGTTGGTACATAATAATTAAATTAGATGTTTATATTTAAAACGCATGTTAAATATAATCTTATATGTACCAAACAAATACTTCTAAATACTTACTTTGGATCCTTCAGTAGTTCTACCAGTTTTAAAAACTTGACTAAAACAGCAACTGTTTCTCTTTCCCCAAACCCTACCATCAATTCTTCTCTTGCCCGTTGCAACATCATTTTATCGCATTGATAATCACCAACTAAGGAAGCAGGTAATAGCCTGAGCCTCTTACTCTTGCGACATTCATTCACCACATCAATATCATCAAGTCCTTCCATAAAATAATCCATATCTCTCTCACCATCCGCAGTCCTTTGCAAGACCTCCTGTGACAGGCCAAGGGAGAATGATGGTTGTGTAAACAATATGTTGGGCCTATACAACTGCAAAATTATGCCTTGTAAATGGTAGAACTTAACAAACAAACTGCCTTTGACAATATTGATAAAGTACCTCAGGACGAAGGTGACCAACACCATCTCCTCCCATAACATTGTCTCCAACTACAGAACAATTTCCACCTTCAACTTGTTTAGTTGTTATGTCGTCACTCCCCTACAAAGTTGAAGACATACAACATGAACCGACTAATATAGGTATTCAAAAAACATTAAGTTAAATAAGGATGAATCTCCAACGCAAAACAAAACGTACAGTCATAAGATGTTCTGCTCTTATATCTCTCAGCACATCTCTTATGATACCTTGCACTTGTAGTGGAGAGATTGATTTTACCTGGTTCTGAGGTATACTGCCTCCAGATAAGGGAATTGGGTTAGGAAGTTTATTCCGATGACAGGAGCCACCAACTCTATATTTCCTGTGCCCATCATTGACGTTGCTAGTCACTGTTGCTCCACAACATTTAAAATGCAGTGTCTCTTCTTTCTCCAAATAGGATTTGATACAACCAATGACACCCACTTCAACTGTACCCATTACCACACTTATCTCAGCATCAACATTGGCCTCCATCATTGTTAAGGAATTTTTGAGATCCTTAACTCCATTCATACAAGTATCAATCTTTGATTCAACCTTACTCATACAATCATCAATCTTCCTTTCAACTCTATTGACAGCATCATTGAGCTTTCCCTCTACCCACCGTGACTCAACCTTAAACCTCACCCCAACCATCTCAACAATGGCTTCACAGTCAGCATCTTTTAATCCAACAACCGTAGAACTTGCACAACTTTGACCAGCAACATCCACACACACACATAAACTTTCTTTTGTTTACCCTTAACATTCTTTTCTTTCACCTCTTCAATCATTCGAAGAACATCCACCTTTGTAGCACCACCAATGAATGTGGTGGTGGAAACCTGCATAGTTGAAATAGTCAATGATCTAGGTCTGAAAGCTCTGAGATGAGAAACACCTAGCGAAGATCTCAAAAGAGTTTGTTATTAAGCTTTTGCAAGTATTACAAGTAGTTTTTGCGTAAAATTGCGGATCCCCTTTTTGGAGGTATCCTAGGTCTATTTATACAAGTCTAAGTCGGCCTAGGTCTACGCGTAAAGAGATAAGGTTGAATCCCTAAATCTTCGGGATTCTCTCCCAGCGTAGTCGGCGCCGCCTTTAGGTCTTGACCTTGTCCTCGTCATTGGCCCAAATCCGAGAGCTCGTCTTCTAGGCCCAGTCTTGTAGTAGAGGTCGGCGTGACTTGTTACTCATGGGCTCCTGGCTCGTTCTTTCCAATGTGGGCCTTCTGAGCTCGGCCCATTCTCTGTCTTGAAGTAAAATGGTCGCAACGGTCTTTTGGAGTCTAAATGACCACTATAGATGTCGTCCTGGAAAGGTGCCGGTCCTAGTCCCAGTTATTCTGGAGAGCCGGTCCTAGAGACAGAGCTGGTCCCTGAGACAGGGCCGGTCCAGATAAATGCGTGCCTACCTCTGGTACTTAGTCATTTTCTTGACGATCTCTACCGGAGTGAGATCTGACCCAAACAGTTAGCCCCCCAGCTCGGTAGTATCAGTTCTGATGATGCCGAGGTAAAAGAGTCGTAGTGAGGTTTCAAGAAAATGTACTACTTGGCATGCGTCTGACGAGACGAGATCGTGAAAATTTGTTCTGAGGACCTGCCGACGTTACTGAGCTTTTGTGTTCATGTTTAACGCATAGCCCAGTAAGGATTTTCAATAGACTTGTGTTTCTAAATTTGTGTTATAAAGTTTAGAGGAACTGGTCCTGTAAAGTTTGTAGAGCTTGTTCTCGTTAAAGCTCATAAAACTTGTTTATCTTGCCCAACTCTCGCATGTTCACGTTAATGCTGAGTTGGGCGTCACGTTTCTGTTTAGCTGCTTTCCGGATTTAGTAAAAATACTTTTTTTCCCGGAGGCTGAAAATTTAATTCCCGCTGAAAATTAGAAATTTAAATTTCCGTTAGAAACTGGAACTGTTAATTCCCGCTGAAAATAAGAAATTTGGTTCCTTTCAGAAATCGGAATTGTTCCTGCCGACTACTGAAACGTACCATTTCAGGGTTTTGACAGTAACACTATAAATACTCCTTCCCCTTTTCTTTTCTCCATAACTTCACTCCACCAAAAGAAAATGTATCTTCTCTCCTCTCTCTACTTTCTTTTTTAGATCAAGGGTTTTGGTATTATTATTTTTTTTCCTTGTCTGCCGCCGTCAACATATTTGTTACCGAGACCAGCTTCCTTTCTCCGGTGAGGTGGGGTGGTCACTGGTTTATCGTCGTCTCCGCTCCTCCACAGACGAGTCCTTGTCACGGGGCCGACCTTATTTCAACAAGTTCTGATTCCTCGTCTCTCCTCCGTGTCGTCGTCGTCGAGCCATCTGCGTTTTCCGGTGAGATCCAGTCGTCACTCAGGACGACATCTCCGCCTCTCCGTTCTCAGTCGAAGGTTGAGCTTGGTCCTACTCGTCGCTGTTCAAACCTGGTCGCCGACGGCTTGTTTTTTCGGTCAACGTCGTTAGCTTGCCATTCTTTCCGGCGGAAGCTTGCTCTGCCCAGACCTGAACCATCGGTCTCTCTTCGTTCCCATGTGACTTCGACTTTGAGAGCTCGGCCTTGGTTTGTTCTTCGACGCGAACGCCAGATCTACTTCGCACCGTCGTTCCTTACTGGAGGAAAAGGAGGCCCTGTTTTTGTCGACTTCACTTCTTACCGGAGGAGAAGGAGGCTCCGTTCTTGCTGGCTTCGTTTTTTACCGGAGGAGAGGGAGGCTTTGTTTTCCGGTCCCGTTTTATCTCCGTTCTTGTTATTGAAGCCTCCTCGAAGCTTATCTCGACGACGACGAGGAGAGAGAAGAAAACGCCTCTGCCGTCTCCGATCATATCAAACTAGCTCTTATCGTTCCTCGTCTCTGTTCCTAGCTATGAACTGCCTTGCTTCACCTCGAGTGTGAGCTCGTTCTTTGGGAGATGAGAGCTCGCGTGGTGGCTATGCCCACGAAGGTTGAAGACGACAACGATTGTCACAATGATTTAATTAGACTCAACTTGTCCGACTTGGAAGAGGCACTCCACATGTTACAATCCAAACCGGGTTCGAATTAGGCCTCCAACAATCAAAACTCACAATAAAATTCCGTTGTTTAAGTGTGATCAATTAAAACAATTTTTGAGACTTGATTCGGTAAAAAGAGAGACGGAGTCGAGGACTCTTATTGCTTTAAAGTATTTTCGAGATCCATACGAGAATTTGTTAAGGTACCGGTGTTGATAGGTTGATTTCTTGAAGAAACACCGAGCTGAGCTCTCTCCGTTAGTTAGTCATCGTTTCAAATTTATCATTAAAAATGAGAGCTAGCTTCGTGATGACTTCGAACCCAAACCACTGATTCCGACAGGTCATCGAAAACCTCAACGAACTCTATTGCGTTAAGCATCGTTGTCGCGACTTTGGTATTTAGTATTCCCGGACGTTGTCTCAATGTTAAGTCCCACGTCATCTTCCGAAAGATTCCTGGAATCCATTTCGAAGCTAAGGACCACTAGTTTGGAGAGCCTAGGACCGGGTTTCGAAATAAACCGTTCTGATGCAGAGTCTAGCTCCTGGCTTCGTCCTTGTAAGAATAGAGAGGTGACTCGAGTCCTGGTCTCAGATGTGAGTGATGCGGCGAATGCACATAGTCCATTTCTTCTTGACGAGCAAGTCACCGATTTTCGTAGTTCCCCAAATGTAAAGGCGGAGCAGAACGAGTACGAGATAAACGAAAGATTCGACTTAGCTTTGTTTCTTCGAAAGCAAAAATCTCCGACTCATGGAAGGCGTCGTGCTAGAAAGTTCAGACCTCCAGATCCTCCGGGATCCACTCTATCAACGGAAAGGTCACTTTCTCTTTTGAGAAAGAAACTTAACATCCCTAATGAAATAGAGCTGGTGGTTCCGGAACCTCACGAACGAGCTGACGATCCTCCGGAGGAGTATTTTACTCTGTACGAGAGCTTTCTCGAGGTGTGCTTCCTGTGGTTTCCCGTTACGTATGTGATTATCGAGCTTCTAGCGAAGTACAGGCTTTCAATTTCACAAATCACCCCTTGAGGAATTCGTCACTTAGTAGGAACCCTCGTTCAGAGTTATGAGTGCGAGGAGACTATAAGTGTTCATCACCTGATGCGCTTCGTGGATATTCGGCGGTCCTCTCCCTTCTCCAAGCTTGTATACTTCGCTGTAAACCGGAAGAATCTTAGACTTATCCACGGGTTTGGCAGCAAAGACCGGCAATGGATGAATTTTTTCTTTTTTGTGCCGATATGTGAAGAGACTTTGGGAGATGGACTAGGCCTAATCCAATCGAAATGGCTTACAAAGGGTAGCCGGCCCCGTAATCTATCTTTGGGAGTCGGCTAGCTTTTCCTTTTATTGTTCGCGGTGTGTTTGTCTTTTTTGTATCGACTCTAACCTCTTGTTCTGTTTATGTCTTTTTTGCAGTGACAGGCCCAACACCGAAGGTTCCGAGCAACTGAAAGATAGTTTGGGATTTGCTCAGCGTTCGAGGGTGCAACTGGAAGAAAGACTTCTCACTACAACGTGTCGAGAAAGCGAGAGCTTTCCTCGGGGGTTCTTCGGTCTCGAGTTTTCGCTTCTCAGACTGTTCAGGAAACATTCAGTCAGAGATGGAGCGTCCACGATCTTTCAGGAGTTTGGTGCCTAGGACTACGGGGAGTGGCAAGCCGCCGACGCCGACTACTGTGTCCACTTCTGCGGCACCGACTGTCGTACCTGCTCCGGCCGAGCCCACTGCTGCACCAGCTTTTGCTACGCCGACTACTGCGCCAGCTTCTGCCAAGCTGACTACCGTGCCTACTTCTAGCAGGTCGACTATTGTGCCTCCTTCTGAGCCACGTGACGCTTCTTCCGCCAAGAAGACCACCACTACTGCTAAGGGGTCGCGTCTGCCCGCGCCTCTTTCCTCCGACCACGATGCAAAGAGGACGGCCAAAGGAAAGGGTCACGAGGGCGACGATCGTAAGAGATCGTCTGACAGAGACGATGTGATCGACATGGACCGAGTGTCGAAGAAGGCTCGGGCGATATCCGCTTCACCTCCTCGCCGTGTGTCCAGGAGCGTCTTTCAGGACAAGGCTTCCGCTAGCAGCCTCTTCTCTACTCTGGTTTTCCACGACGACTACGTGGCTCCGATCAACACGGAGTCTTCTAGAGACATGATGCGCCAGGGACTGAGGGTATACTTCCCTTTCTTTTCATTCATTTCTCTTTAATACTTAGCGTTTTTTCCTTATTTTTGATATCCTTCTCGTCTCCTTTTGTTTTGGCAGTTTCTCGGCCTTGTGAACATGGTGGGACACGAGCTTGAGGCCAAGGTCGAGGTCTTGAAGGAGAAGCTTGAGGCTGAGATGCTTCGTACTGAGAACGCGCGCACCGCGGCCGAGGGTCTCCGAGTCAAGCGCAACGCGGCCTGGGCGTCGATAGATAAGAAGAACGACGAGCTCACAGACCAGGCTAGAGCGATAATCTTGCTCAAGGCCGAGGCGCGGAAGTCTGCGGAGGCCCTTGTTACTGAGGCGGAGAGATCTGCGATCGCTCTTGCGGCCGCGGAAGAGAGAGAGCAGTGCTTGGCCGTCATCGTGATGAAACGTGATGGCGAGCTTGCTACGGTTGTGGAGAAGCTGAGAAAAGCGGACGGGCATATCCAGAGTCTCGAAAGAAAGTTAACTCGTGCCAAGAATAAGTTTGATGAACTCCAGGGCGATCCGCGGAGCAACATGGTCTACCAAGTGCAGAAGGTAGCCAACCTTGACCTCGTCAGATTGTTGTTGGGCCTGGTCGACGATCAGGAGCCCCCAAAGCTCGAGGATGAGCTCACCTTGCTCACTGCTGACGTCACTTCGAGGATGAGGAGCGCTTCGAGCGGCTGATGACGAGTCTCCACGGACTTTTGCATGTCCTTTACCCGAAGGTTAGTGGTGTTCTCTCTTCAATTCCTCGGATTTAGTAATTATATGTCTTTTTTACGGTCGGATTCTCTTTTTTCTTTTTGTTTATAGGTTAAGGCGCCCACCGTGGTCGCCCATGACCGGACACTCGAGACGTACGTGGCTAGTGTTGGTGTGGTCGATCCTTCGGGGTCGCTACTTGGCGGCGTCAGCTCTTGCAAGGCCGCGGTAGTGGGTGTAGATGGGAAGTTCTCCCTAATCGGCAGAGTTGGGGCCGAGGTGACCAAGAGCAGGATCGACAACGTTGCCGAGGGCGCTGGGACTGTTGGGGCTCCTGAGTAGATGAGGACGGACGAGGATTCCCAGGGGCCGAGGATCGACGCGCTTACCAAGGATCGACGGAGGCCGAGGGGGTGCCGGTCACTCAGGTTGCTCCTCCTGGAGTTAGCGAGGAGACCGTTCCTTAGTTGTGTTTTGCACATCTATTAGCGCTTTTATTGCTTATGTTTTAGACATTGACTTTGATTTTGCGCCTAGGAGGCTGCCTTATGTTTTTCGGCTTTAGGTTTTTTGGATTTGATGTTTTACCGTCTGGACGGGTTTTATCCATGGATGATTTTACCTTGTATTTTTGCCAGATGATAATGAATGCGGTTTTAGTTTATCGATGATTTTCTTTCCAACATTTTTCGCTTAGTCCTTGAAAGAGAATCTTAGTAACGACGAACCGTACTTTGTTGTAGATGTTTGACTACCCGAACATGGATTCCTTTTAACGTGGTTGTTACCAGTGTTAGTATAACTGGGTTTCCTGAACGAAATGACTTGGTTTACGATCATGTTCGCTTTTTCGATTATGATCGCTCATGTGACGATCGTCGCTTTTGACCAACGATGTTATTGGGTTTTGGACTGGTCACTTCGGTTACATGTGCGCTTCTCTCTAAACGCACCTGCTCCTATAATGAACCACTTTTATTTTTATAGTGCGCTTAATCCAATGATGGATGTTGTTGTATTTATTCTGCAGATATTTTGTAAGAAGTCGTCGCTGTGGCCAACAGCGGCGGTTTGAGATGGTCGTTTAAGTTAGACCTTGAGTTATCCGTAACGGATGTGATAGAGATAGTTGTTTTGATAAGTCTTTGTAGCAGATGTTTATTCTCATAAAGGTTTGCTACAAAGGCAGGTGGGAGTATATGAGTATATGTACCCCACTCCCCCCCCTTTTGGGAGGGGCGCAACTGAACCCATCCGAAAATGAGCTGCCTACGTACCCTTTGCAGGGATCAAGTCACCCGTAGTTCATGGTAAGTTATTGATGTATGTATGATTGAGTGCGATGATGATTTTGTAGGTAGCGGGACGGAGCTTAGTGATAGTACTTCTTGAGGTGTCCTGCCATGTTTGCGAGTTCGTATACGCCCGGGCGGACATTTTTAGTGACGACGTATGCTCCTTCGTAGAATCGCCGGGTGCGGACCTTGGAATTGTAATACTTGGACGCAGCCAACTGGTAGCGAGTGATGTTAAGTAGTGCTCGGTCACGCCGTTCGTTCACTATATCCAGTTCATCCAGGAGCAGCAGGTGGTTGAGTCCTTCTTGTTCGGGGAGAAGCCTGCGGCGGATGTGTACCTCAGGTGGGATGGTGCATTATGTTCCGTAGACGAGTGCCAACGGGGTTTCGCCTGTAGCTCGCCTTGGAGTCGTTTGATAGGACCAGAGGACGCCTTCAAGTTCGTCTGCCTAGCGTCCTTTCTTTTCGTCCAAATGCTTTTTGAGTCCTGCAATAAGAGTCTTATTAGTGGATTCGGCTTGTCCGTTTCCCTGAGGACATCGTGGCGTAGATTTGCTCAGGCGGATCTTCCACTTATCGCAGAAAAGGTCGAACTTGGCGGAGATTAACTGCGAGCCGTTGTCAGTGATGATTTCATAAGGCACGCCGTGCCGGCAAATGATGTTCTTCCATATGAACTTCTCCACTTGTCTATCTTTGATGCTAGAGTATGACTTTGCCTTGACCCACTTGGAGAAGTAGTCTGTCAGGAGATAACGCTTCTGTCGTGATGGGTGGAGAGGTTTGACGATGTCCATTGCCCAGCGCATGAAGGGGTAAGGGGAAGTAATGGACAAGAGTAGCTCTGTGGGCTGATGAATCATTGGGGCATGTCGTTGGCACTTTTTTCGCAGTGTGAGGAGAACTTCTCGCAATCCTGGATTATAGTGGGCCAAAAGTAACCATGGCGTTTGATTCGGATTGCTAATGCTCGGCCTCTAGAGTGGTTGTCGCAGGATCCGCCGTGAATTTCTTCCATTACTTCCCTAGCTTTTTTCTCTTCAACGCAAGCGAGCAAAGGCCCAGAAAATCGCCATTTGTAGACATTGCCATCGAGTAGTACGTAACGAGCTGCTTGCGCTCGCAGTTTACGAGCTGCCCACTTATCCTTTGGTAACTCGCCGTCGGCTATGTATCCTCGGATTTGGTCCATCCATGGTGTGTCGCAGCCGTATTCTTTATCATCTGCCTCCCCCTCAGTTGTAACTACTTTTTCGATGTAAGCGGGCTGACCGACCCCTTTTGTTCCTTCTTCAACCTCAGGATGGGCCGCCTCTGATAGGGCGGGATCAGATGTACTCGTCTCCATGGGTAGTGGGCCATCTTGCCCGGAAGGGGCTGTTGTAGCCGTTTCCGGGTGGGTTTGTTCGATCTGCCTACGTAGAGCTACGTCTGCCGATGATGTCAATTCAGGAGTAGACGCTGTGTTCTGGTCTTGGTCGGTTGACTTAGGAGCTTCGGGAAGAGGTGGCATATCAGTTCCAATGGTAGATGTCTCCTTGAGTTCAGGCCAAGCTAACTCTGGCGAGGGTTTTTCGGGGTGAGCTGCCTCATCTGGAGTCGTCACGATCGGAGGAGAGCAAGCTGGCTCGGCTGGTTCGGGATCACTTGCCTCCGCTTGACTGCCGCGAGCTTTCTTTCTTGGACGGGCTGCCGTAGCGTGTTCGAGGTGAACAGGGTCTGTCAGGTCTCCTTGTGCTTTATGCTTAGTTGCCTGGGAGCGAGTTACCACGTTTACCGAGTTGCGTGAGCGAATGCTTGGCTTCTTGATAAACTCGACGGGGATGACTTTACGAACATCTTCGTCTATTTTATAAGCGACGACTGCTAGAGCATCGGCGTCTATATTCTCATCTCTAGGAATACGTGTTACCGTGCATTCCTTGAACTGTGCTGCTAAGTCCTTGGTGACTTGAAGGTAGGCTATTCGCTCATCCTTAGTGGCGTACTCCCCGATAAACTGATTCACGACTAGTTGAGAATCGCAAAACACTGAAACTTTCTAGATTTCCAATCCTTCGGCGAGTCTTAGTCCTGCTAGGAGCGCTTCATACTCTGCATGATTGTTCGAGGCGTCGAATCCCAGGCGGAAAGATTGTTCGAGTACTTCTTTTGTTGGTGAAGTTAATCGTATCCCTACGCCGAACCGCTTTTTGATGATGCGCCATCTACGTGAAGCAGCCAAGGGAGGCTAGGAACTTCGACTTCTTTGATTTCGTCTGGCAGCTCTATAAGGAAGTCTGCCAGGACTTGTGACTTTGCGCTAGTGCGGCCTCGATAGTCAATGTCATATTCGCTTTGCTCTATCGCCCACTTTGCCAGTCGTCCTGATTGACTGGGACTGTGCAAAACCGACCGCAGTAGGAAAGTGCTAAGGACTACTATCAGATGTGATTGAAAGTAGGGTCTGAGCTTTCTTGCGGCTGTGAGGACGGACAGTGCCAGCTTCTCCATGATTGGGTATCTGGTCTCGGCGTCTGTCAGTGATTTGCTGATATAGAAGATTGGCTTCTGCTCGCCTCTTTCCTCTCGCACCAGGATTCCGCTGACAGCCGTTTCAGAGACTGCTATGTATAAGAACAAGGGCACGCCGTGGACTGGCTTTGCTAGGACTGCAGGGCTGGCCAGGTACTGTTTTAGCTGTCGAAAGGCATCTTCACACTTTTCAGTCCACTCAAAATTATTATTCTTCCGTAGTGTGTCGTAGAACGGGAGGCATTTATCAGTGGACCGTGAGATGAATCTGTTAAGTGCGGCTACCCACCCAGTGAGTCGTTGGACCTCTCGCTTTGACTTTGGCGAGGACATCTGGATGAGTGCATTGATCTGTTTTGGATTTGGCTCGATGCCGCGATGGGTGACCAGGTATCTGAACCTGCACTTGGTTGGATTCAACTTCATATTGTGTTTATTTAGGCATTTGAAAGAGTCTTCCAGGTGGACTACGTGGTCTTCTTCGTCTAATGACTTGACCAGCATATCGTCTATATAAACCTCCATGGTCTTGCCGAGCTGGTCGGCAAACATTTTGTTGACTAGGCGTTGATAAGTGGCTCCAGCATTCTTCAAGCCAAAAGGCATGACTTTGTAACAGTATATGCCGCGATCCGTTATGAACGCCGTCTTCTCGCGGTCAGCTGGGTTCATGAAAATCTGGTTGTAGCCAGAAAAAGCATCCATGAACGACAGGAGTTTATTGCCCGCCGTTGCCTCGATGAGTCGGTCGATGTGTGGGAGGGGGAAGCTATCTTTGGGGCAGGCCTTGTTTAGATCTATGAAATCTACGCAAGTCCGCCGCTTGCCATTTTTCTTCTTGACCACGACTAAATTTGCAAGCCAATCGGGGTACTTGACTTCCATTATCGATCCCACTTTCAAGAGTCTCTCGACTTCGTCATTGACTGCCTTTGCTCTTTCAGGTCCCAGTTTCCTTCGCTTCTACTTAATCGGTTTGAATGACGGATCGACATTCAACTCGTGGCAAGCCACGTTGATATCGATACCGGGCATGTCGTCTGCTGCCCAAGCGAAGGTGCATATGTTCTGCTTCAGAAACGAGACTAGTCTCTTCTTGATTGTATTGTTCAAATTAGCGCCGATCTCGACACACCGTTCTGGATTCTCGTCGTCGATACACACCGACACAACTGGTTCGCAGGTAGGCACCGCCCTCAACTCGTGGTCTTCCTCGATCTGTAATTGCTACAACTTCTCGGAAATCTCTTTGACGGGGTCTCAGTTTTTCTTCATCTTCTTTTGTTCTGCTTTTGAGACTGGGTCAGTAACGGGATTCCGAATTTTGTGTTCAGTAAGAGTACATACGCGAGACTCCTTCTGACTTCCGTAGATCGTCTTGATGCCTTGTTTCGTTAGAAACTTCACGCATAAGTGGTAAGTGGATGCAACGGCGCGCATCGCGTTGAGCATTGGGGTTCCCAGGATGACATTGTATATCGCTGGGTGATCTGCTACTGAAAATTCGACTACTTTGACGATTTCTCCAGCTTCGACGGGCAACCTGATTACTCCAAGCGTCATCGTGGTCTCTCCTGAGAAACCGGTTAAGGGCTTTAGTTGTTCATTGATTTCGTCAAAGCTAATATCCATCCTATTCAGCGTATCTTTAAAAATTACATCGACGGTGCTTCCCGTGTCGATCAAGACCCGGGACATGTCAATGTTGCCAATAGCGATTTCGATGACAAGTGGATCGTCATGTGGTTTGTTGATTCCGATCGTTTCTCTTTCTTCAAAAGTGATTGTGTCATTAGGGAAACTGGATGGAGTAGACCAGTTGACGCTAGCTTCAGCTCGGCGTTGAAATGCTTTAATTGAGGAAACCGTATCTGTGCAGTAGTGGGAGCCTCCCATTATCATGAGTAATCTCCTTCTTGGACCGCCTTAAGTAGTGTTCTCATTTTGTCTGCCGTATTTAGGTTGTTCCTCGTCGGTAGATGCAGGCTCAGGCGCAGGCGCCTGATCTGTTTCGACCTCAAAATCTTCGAGCTTGAGGTCCTCCTTAAGTTTGCCATCAAGTAGTCTCTGGGCGAGGGCCGAGCCGAGGGATTGGCAGTTTACTGTCGAGTGCCTGTGGGTGCGGTGAATGTCACAGTATAGTGATTCGTCGTAGGTTGAGTTTCCGGTCCACACATTAGGAAAACCTCTTCCTCGGCCGCGCCCGCGGCGTCTTCCTCGGCCAAAGTCGGATGAGTCCACTTGATAAATGTGGGCTCCTTTTGAGCCGCCCTCGTGCTGGATATAACCTCTACCGTGGATTTTTTGCGACTGACTAGGCTGGTGATCGCTGTCATTTTTCTGTTTTGACTTCCCATACTTCTGTGCAAGTTTCTTTGCTTCTTCTTCGCTTTTGGCGAAGTTCGTCGCTTGATATGCTCAAATTTACCCTGAGCTACTCTCTCAAATTAAGAGATCAATTGTAGTAGGGGTCGAATCACTGGGAGTCAAATCAAACGATAGGATAAATGACTTTGAATTGAGCTAAGCAAATAAAGTAAAGTAAAAACAAGAAATAATTCAAAACAAAAAGAAAGATTGTTGGTTTTAAGAATTCAATTAAACAAAAGCTAGGGTTTCGGGAAATTCGCAGGCAAAGATAAATTGTAGAATTAATAAACTGTCAGGATTTTAATGAAGAACCGTTCTCGAACTTGAAACTCTAATGTAAAATTAAACGACTTCCGTTGAATTAATTATCTATGCATAAACCCTAGAAATCCAAATTCCTTTGTAAATTCAATCAATTTATGCAAGCATTAAAGTTCAGGTTTCAATTGTTCACAAAATCCCTAAACCAAATTCCTTTGAGAATAGGTGATTTTGCTCATCTAAGATTATGGTCAGGTTATCAATTGATGTTTGCGCTTCTAATTAATCAACCTAAGATGTTTAATTAAGGGTGATCAATCCTAAATCAGGGTTATTGCAATCTAGATGAAGAACCAATAGATAATCCTAACATGAATTCAATTCTAACAATTCATCTTAATTCCTTTGAAAAACCCTAAACCTAACAAGCAAACTACTCAGACATGGAAACGAATAACATGATAACTGAATAATACTGCATTGAAATAGAGTAAGAAAGAACTACAGAAGGGTTCGAAGAAATCTGAATGGTCTGAAAACTTGTCTCCCTAACTCTCAAAATCTCTTTGAAAACCCTAATTCTTTGATAAAAGCAAACTTAATGAAAACTAAAAGAAAACTAGGTATTTATAGGCTAGAATTCGGGCTGGGCTTTATTTGTTAACTTCTGGAACTTCTGGGTAAAAAGGAAATCTTCAGAATTGGAAAAATCCTTGTCCTTCGCGACTTAATATCTTCCGTCGATCGACGCACATGTGCTTCCGTCGATCGACGCGCCAATCTGACGGCAATTGAAAATCCGTGCTCGCGACTTCAGCTGCTCTTTCCTTAATTCTCCAAAATGTCCATAATCACCAATCAAGCTCCATTCATACACGAACCTGCCAAGACTCTAAAACACTAGAAAAATACCAAAAAGACTCGATAAAATCGGGTTAAATCATGGTCAAAAGATGGTAAAAACCATGATATATCAACTCGATGTAGAGTATCCTGGATAGTTGAAGGCTCGTTGAGAGACATCTCATTCCAGAAATCAGATTCGTGCCATATCGCTCTTTTCAGCGCTCGGAGTGTGTCCGAGTCCTCTATCCTTTACACTTGTAATAGTACTAGCTTGAAACGTTCGATGAAAGTTTTGAGAGACTCGGTTGGTCCTTGGTTCATGGACCATAAATCAGCGTCAGCCGTTTGAGTCTCAATGAAGATGGAGTAGTGCTTGATGAAGGCCTCTGTAAATTGTTTGAAAGTATCAATGGAATTACTTTCGAGTCCTTTAAACCATTTGAGAGCTGGTCCTTTGAGGTTTTCTACGAAAAGCAAGCACTGCCCGACGTCCATCTCTTCCTCTTTGAAATTCGATCTTGTCATCGCCACACTAAATTCGTTGAGGTGGTCAGCTGGGTCTTCGGTTCCATCGTAGGTTGGCACCCTAATCTTGTCTGGGTCTGACACTCGAGCTTTAGTGATGCGTGCCAAGAAAGGAGTGTGCTGAGCTTGTTCCAGGATCAGATCGAGTTCTGGTGCCTTGCTATGCATCTGCGAACGAATAGTCTTCAACTCGGCAGTAGTCTTACTTAACGAAGCTCGAAATTCGGCCATCTGGTCATGCTGGGCTTAAAACGCAGCTTGTTTCGCTTCAGCGTCCTCTGCCTGTTTCACCCACTCAACGTTTTCCTCTTCTTCCGAAACATGTCTGGCATGTCCATTATCGATCTCGTCGTTGAAAGCGGAGAAACGTCGTTGGGTCACTCTTTGTGGGTCGGCATGCTTTTGCCTTGTAGTGGTTCGCCGCGCCACTTCTTCCTCTGGGAGATCAGCGTTGCGTGCGACTCTCCTCCCGGGGCCATCTTCTCTGATGGTGGAGAATTGATGTGAAGCTATGTGTCGAGGATCATCGTTCCTTGCTTTGGCTATTCCCTGCCGATCTCTCGCTGTCTCAGTGAAGATCGTTTCAGGAACGACTCTTCTAGCCAGGTCCTCGTCGTCGTTGTCGAGGTCTATCTGCTTGTCGCCGACTTTCGCTTTCTCACGTCGTGCCTGGGCTAAAAGAGCGGATCGTCCATCGTTTGCGGGGGTCGACAAATTCTGGTGTCGAGGTCGGCTCAACGACCCTCCTGGTGTGGTGAAGTTGAGTGCCACTGGATCGATTGGTGCTGCTAGTTTTCTGCCCCTAGAGACCTGAACTCGTCGGTTATTATCCCGTTGGTTCGGTTTTGCCGCCCGACGCTTTCCAGTAGAGCGTCCAGCGTCGCGCTCATCTTCTGCAACAACTCTGGGAGAAGCGAGCTTGCTCTCGGGGCTTCCCTCGACTGCTCGCCCTGTAGATCGGCTCGAGCTGCGCCTGCTGGTGGCGGATCATCACGAGCGGCCTGGTCCTCGTTGGTAGCTCCTTCAGCCTGGATCTCGCCCTCTTCCAGATCTCTCGGCGTAGCATCTTTTGGATCAGCGATACGTCGTTCGTCAGTCATCGTGTTCTGGATCTCTTCGCGGCGGTTCTTCGGAGTAAGAAGCTTTCAAGTCCCCTCCTTCTAGCGCCAAACTGTGGTGGTGGAAACCTGCACAGTTGAAATAGTCAATGGTCTAGGTCTGAAAGCTCTGAGATGAGAAACACCTAGCGAAGATCTCAAGAGAGTTTGTTATTAAGCTTTTGCAAGTATTACAAGTAGTTTCTGCGTAAAATTGCGGATCCCCTTTTTGGAGGTATCCTAGGTCTATTTATACAAGTTTAAGTCGGCCTAGGTCTACGCCTAAAGAGATAAGGTTGAATCCTTAAATCTCAGGGATTCTCTCTCAGCGTAGTCGGCGCCGCCTTTAGGTCTTGACCTTGTCCTCGTCATGGGCCCAAATCCGAGAGCTCGTCTTCTAGGCCCAGTCTTGTAGTAGAGGTCGGCGTGACTTGTTACTCGTGGGCTCCTGACTCGTTCTTTCCAATGTGGACCTTCTGAGCTCGGCCCATTCTCTGTCTTGAAGTAAAATGGTCGCAACGGTCTTTTGGAGTCTAAATGACCACTATAGACGTCGTCCTGGAAAGGTGCCGATCCTAGTCCTAGTTATTCAGGAGAGCCGGTCCCAGAGATAGAGCTGGTCCCTGAGACAGGGCCGGTCCAGATAACTGCGTGCCTACCTCTGGTACTTAATCATTTTCTTGACGATCTCTACCGTTGTGAGATCTGACCCCAACAATGAACATTGAATTCGTAAAGTTGTGTTCACTGTGAATAAGATCCATCAATTTATTAACCTTAGGATCATCTTCATCATCAGACCAAGAAAACTCGGACTCATCGATTTCTACTTCACCATCATTCGATATTATACTATCAACCACAGTCTGCATAAAAATAAGAAACCATCAACAAGGGTTGTAACAAATTACTAAAAAAGTGCCCAGGTAACTTAAATATTTGTACATGTTATCATAAGCCATCATTCTTAATTGTAACTAGTACCTATTAAATTGGCAGATATATTTGTAGTTAACAACCTATTATTCTTGTACCTAAATATTACAACGTTTAATTAAAATATAAAAGTTAGCCGTCCAAACCTGATCATCTTCATGCAAATCCCTTGCATGCGCAAGGCTTAAAAAAAAAAATTCTCCGAACTTACTCCTTATTTATCTTCACCTTCTAACTCAGATTCTGATGTGGAGTTCATTTGAACAACATCAAGGAGAGATGGACAAGTTTCAACCAAACTAATTGTAATGCATGAACAAACCGTTTTATGGCAATTGTATTTTGAGATAAGCTTACTCATTCCTCTCTTTGATACTGCTGACTAGCATCTCAAACGCTAGCCTCCCCCACGGATATGCAAAAAAAGCTGGAAGATCTTTGATTAGCTCAACATGCTCTTTCACTATCTTCGGGTGATGAGTAGTGGCCATTAATACAGATGCAAGCTGAAACGACCTGACCCATTTTTTTTAAAAACAATACATTAAATCCTTGGTCTCGGATTAGCATTCCCATAAATGTTATCCTCAACAACCAAGCAAAACCACAAATACAACACTACAACGGGTAACCAATAAACCAAAACAACCAATTTATTAAATAACTAAACCAAACCAGTTTAACAACAACAACCAATTCAACATTTCCAGCAACCTAAACGGCAGTTCTAAAAAAATAATCGAAACAACACGAAACACGAGACCCTAGATCATCTCCCTCTTCGTAGCCGTGATTCTACGATCACAATTTGCCTTTACATGCATCACATGGGAAAAAGAGATGCGTGAGTATTATTATAAATACCCAGTGAGACGGTCATCCCATCTACGACTGCGCACTCAGGCACGATGGACCGCTCAGGCAAACATACATCACACAGCACACACAAGCAACAAACGGCTCAACACAGTCAATCAGACAGTTGTCGTTCGACACTACAACTAGGTGTGGATCGACACCTTCTGCACTGGCTGTCGTTCGACAGCCCTCGTACTGGTATGTCGTTCAACACACCTCATGTGTGTCATTCGACAGGCTCCTGGCAGAATCGTGAGAACCGATCATAATCCTCTCGGATCGATTCCTCCTCTGCGCCAGTTTGAAAACATGCACAAAACAACAATCACAACACAACAACAAACATACACAGCCACAATTCGATCACCACAAGCTTAATCAACAAATACAAACCTCTCACTAATAATCCCTAACGATCCATTGGCTCAGAAGCCATGGTCACGCACTCACCTTTGATTTTTGGATGGTAACTGATGGAATTGAGGCTAGAAACGATATCCACGACAACCACTACGGAATTATACTCTTAAGCACCCAAGAACGAAACCTTTCCCACAGAAACTCACCGGAAACAATGTCCCCAAATCAAAAACCCCTCTGAAACTCTTTTCCACTGATTTTGGACCTTTGTTTCGATCAGAATGTGGCCAAAAAGGCTTAAATACGAAACCCTAGGTTCCCCAAACCAAACCAACATGAACCGTCTGATTTAAATCGAAACAGAAATCGATCACTTAAAACCCCTGTCGATTGACGCACCCCACTTGTGTCGATCGACAGCCACTAAGGCCCTGTCGATCGGCACAAACCACTCGTGTCGATCGACATCCACTCAAACAAACCGGCCTTAAGCCCCAAAACTCAGCCTGTCGATCGACACACAACACTAGTGTCGATCAACACACCCTCCAATCTCCTTAAAATTGGTTTACGGGTGTCACAATTCTCCCCCACTAAAACTGGATTCGTCCTCGAATCCTCAAACACAGCTCACATGGCTAACCACCTGGCCAACCTGCCAGTAACACCGGAGACTACATCTCCAGACCCTCTCGAGGCTCACATCCGTCCTATGCGTATAGACCCGTCTCAGACATTGATCGCTCATAGCTCATAACTCATGACCACACCATCTAACTCTCAGGATCGTCACCCCTCAGCTCTCGGTGCCTCGTATCAACCCACCTCAGTCTGCGCTGTCCTGGCGGTGTTTAATACAAACCATCTCCATACCCCTCAAACAATGAAGACACACAGTCTATCAAGCTCTCGGTATGCAGGGAACTCACTATTCCCTGGAGAGACGCATCTCTCAAAGATCTGCCAGAGATCACAATCTCCCAAAACTGTCTCCATACCCTCACGCTCTCAGTCCTCGCAGTCTTCACGAACGATCGGTATGCAAGGAACCAACTATCCCCCGGAGAGACGCATCTCTCAAGATCTGCCGGAGACTCATCTCCAAGAAAGAACCAATGTCCCTCTCTCTGAGCTATGCGAGGAAATCGACATCCCCGAACAAAATCAATTCCTAACGTCTCTAATGCACCTTTAACCGAAACTACCTCCCAAGGTCTCAACATGATACTCCCAACCTGGAATACCATCACAAACATGATCATCACAGATCATCTGGACCATCCATCACACTGGATGTCCCTGTAGAGTCTTTTCGGAACTAGCAGTTCTAACCACTGTAAAACTTCTATTCCGAGACTCTCTCACACATAAACACACAAGCTCGTTAAGTTCCACCAAAACTGACAAGTTCTACTCACTATAAAACTTTCATTTCGAGGTTCTCCAACCACATACACATGACTATCAAAGTCACAAACATAAGAAATACTCATCTTATTAATCTGAAAAATGTCATAATCATTACAACTCAAATGAAAATACATAATCCACAACCAAAATCCTCACCACAACACAACCCCGAAACTGGAAACAACAAAGAAAAACGAATCACTCTTCAGCTTGCTTCTCAAACAACTTCCTGAACTTCGTATTCATCCTCGCCTTTGGTTCCCAAGTCTCCTCCTGAACACCGTCACAGTCCCACAAGACTCTCAACAACGGCACTCTCTTCCGGCGCAGAACCTTGATACTCCTCTCAAGGATCCTAACCGTCATCATCCCAACAGTCATATTAAGCTGAAGATCTGCAGGAATCATCACTACTACCTCCTCAGATGTATGCTGAACATCTCCTGAGCTTCAAAACATGAAACACGTCATGGAACTTCTCCATGATCAGAGGCAGCTCCAACCGATAAGCAATTGGTCCCACACGTTCCACAACCCGGAACGGACCCATGTACCTCGTACTCAGCTTATCCTCGGATATGGACCTGTTCAGCCCCCGCATCATAGCCATCTTGAGATACACTCGATCTCCGACTGCAAACTCCAACTGTTTTCTCCTCTTATCGGCATAACTCTTCTGCCGATCATGAGCCTCCTTCATGTTCAGCTTCACAACACGGATCTTCTCCGTCGTCTCCTGAACAAAATCAGCACCATAAATGCTCCTCTCCCTCACTTGGGTAAAACATAGCGGTGTACGACATGGCCTTCCATACAACCCCTCAAAAGGAGTCATACCAATACTCGCCTGATCCGCCCAATGACCACCCCAATCCAGCACACACATCGTCAACAGATCTTCAAGCGTCAAAATCGTCCTCTCAGACTGCCCATCCGTCTGAGGATGATTAGCTGTACTCATATGCACCTTAATGCCCATCCCAGCTTGAAAAGCTCTCCAGAACACTGAAGCAAACCTCGGATCTCTATCCGACACAATGCTCGTTGGCACTCCATGCAACCTCACAATCTCTTTCACATACTTCTTAGCCAAGACCTCAGCTCCATCCATCTTCTTAATGGCCAGAAAATGTGCTGACTTAGTCCGTCGATCAACAATCACCCAAATGGCGTCATAGGTCCGAGAAACCGCAAACCCTACCACGAAATCCATGGTAATCATGTCCCACTTCCACAATGGAATGGGTAAAATCAGCAATAAACCACTCGGAACTTGATGCTGAGCCTTCATTAGCTGACAAACATTGTAAGCTGCAACCCAATCCGCCACATCTCTCTTCATCCCGACCCAATGATAATACTGTTTCAGATCACGATACATCTTAGTCGCTCCCGGATGAATCGAAAACTTGCTCGCATGAGCCTCTCTCAGAATCTTTTGCCTTAAATCATGATCCTTAGGTACACAGACTCGTCCATGTACCAAGATAGTCCCATTAGCAAAAACCTGATACTCAGAACCAGCAGCCTTAGAGAGATCAACCAACACCTGATCCTTCTCCTGAGCTACTCGGATCCTGCTCAAAAGATCCGCCTGATCAACTGCCGCTAACCCTAACGGCTCCTCTGAAGTAACGCACAACCTCAAAGTACCAATCATACTCACAAGAGTCTCCACATCTCACTCCTGAGATGAATCATAACGCCTCCGACTAAGAGCATCTACCACAGTGTTAGCCTTACCAGGATGGTAAACAATGTCCAGGTCATAATCAGCCAACAACTCCGACCATCACCTCTGTCGTACATTTAAATTCTGCTGAGTAAAAATGTACTTCAAATTATGATGATCAGTGAAAACCTGAACTCTGCCACCATACAGATAAGACCTCCAAATCTTCAGCGCAAAGATTACTGCAGCCAACTCCAAGTCATGAACAGGATAATTGCCCTCGTGCTTCCTCAACTACCTCGAAGCATAAGCAATCACCTTACCCTGCTGCATCAACACACAACCCAAACCAACTCCCGAAGCATCTGTATACCCACGTAAGGCTCACCCGGCTCAGGCAACGCCAACACTGGTGTACTAATCAACATCGTCTTCAGCTTCGCGAAACTCAGTTCACACTTAGCAGACCACATGAAAGGAACATCCTTCCCTGCCAGCTTCGTCATAGACTGAACCATACTCGCAAAACCTTTGACGAATCTCCGATAATAACTTGTCAACCCAAGAAAACTCCTGATCTCAGTAACATTCCTCGGTCTAGGCCAATCTCGGATAAATTGAATCTTCGCCAGATCCACAGAAACTCCATTGCAGAAACTATGTAACCCAGAAATCCCATCTCACGCTGCCAGAAACTACACTTGCTCAACTTAGCAAACAGCTTCTGTTCCTACAACTTTTCAAAAACTTTCCTTAGATGTACCTCATGATCCTCCAGACTCTTCGAATACACCAAACTGTCATGGATGAAGATAATCACGAACTCATCCATATACTCCTGGAAAACTCCGTTCATCAACCTCATTAATGCCGCCGATGCATTCGTCAACTCAAATGGCATAACTACAAACTCAAAATGCCCATAACGAGTCCTGAAAGTCGTCTTCCTGACATCTACCTTATCGATAGGAATCTGGTGGTAACCGGATGCTAAGTCAATCTTGGAGAACCAAGTAGCCCCTCTCAACTGATCCAACAACTCATCAATTCTCGGAAGAGGATACTTGTTTTTCACAGTGACTCGGTTAAGCCCTCGATAATCGATGCACAATCGGAAACTACCATCCTTCTTCTTCACAAACAACACCGGTGCTCCCCACGGTGAAGTACTCGGTCGAATAAAACCCTTATCCAACAAATCCTCCATCTGCGTCTTCAGTTCTGCCAACTCTGCTGGAGCCATTCGATAAGGTGCCTTAGACAACGGCGTTGTTCCAGGCTCTAACTTAATCGTGAAAGGATCAGACCGAGACGGCGGTAATCCCTGCAACGACTGAAAAACATCCTCGAAATCCCGAACAACACGAATATCTCTCACAGCAACCCCACCAACAGTCTCCGGCATCACAATCGTTGCCAAGTAAGCCTCGTAACCCCTCTCAATCATCGCCTCAGCCTGGACAAGTGAGATCACAAGACTACCTGAAGTCGGTCTCACTCCCTGATAAACATACCTACCACCATCACGTTCGAACACCACTCGACCCCGGTGACAATCCAGATGAACTCTGTAACGATTCAACCAATCCATACCCAGGATAACATCGAACAGCTCCACTAGACTGATCACCAAGTCCGATGGCATTAACTCAACAGCCACCAGAATATCCACATCTCTGGCCCGGCCATGAGTAGCTAGAAACTCTCCTCCAGCAACCATAACCGGTCCAGTCCGCTCACCAGCGTCACTCCGGATACCACTCCTCTCAGCATGATCCAGAGTAATGAAGCAATTCGATGCTCCAGAATCAAACAACACGTGGGACTCACAACCGCCCACAAACAAGGTTCCTACACAAATCTCATATGTTAAGAAACCTAACTTTCCACCACAAAGTAAACAATCCAAAATAAACACAAAAATTCAACACTACCGAATTCACAAAGTTTGAATTAGAGAGTTTACCTGTGATCGGCTTCGAGCTCGGCTCACCAGGTGCCGTAATAGACGGCGGACGGTGCATCGCCGCAATCTGATCCAAAGGTTGCACCGCCCCATACTGAGCTACTGGCTGGACTACTGCCACGGCCAGCGGCTGCAACTTAGGATAATTCGGCCTGATGTGTCCCGACTCGCCGCACTGATAACACACCCGAGCCGCTCGAGTCTCACTCTGCTTCGGGCAACTCGCCCTCTTGTGGTCCAAACTCCCATAACCATAGCACCCTTGGCCACTTTGACCTGATCTCGAAGTGTCTTCCCACTTCCTCTTATGTCCCTGCGCAGGCTTGCCGCCTTTGCTCGGACCCACCTGCTGCTGAGGCCTCCTAGGCTGAACAGTTGCGACAACTACCGCAGCCTGTTCCCTCAGGTCCTCCTCGATCTGTGCAGCAGTCTCTACCAACTCTGCTCTAGACACAAACCTGATGCCTCTGCACCGAGTCCTCAAGTCTATCCGAAGTCTCCTCAAGAACCTCCTAATCTGAGCATGCTCATCCTCCAAGCTCCTACCAGCATAACCCAAGAGTCGGTTAAACTCCATGTCATACTCACGAACAGACATCGCTCCCTGAGCCAGATCCAAGAAACTCGCCTCCAGACGATCCAACGCCTCCTGAAGAAAGAAATTGGCGTTAAACTCCGCCACAAAGTCTGCCCATGACATGACAGTCCGAGCCCGTCTCGCTGGAACACCCCTCCACCAGAGATGTGCATCACCGTCCAAATAATAGACTGCCAAGTCAACCATGTATCCCTCTGGACACCTAATCGAGCAAAAATTACGCTTCATCCTCATCCTCCACTCATCAACCTCCTCAGGCTTAACACCTCCTGCAAAAGAATTCGTACTGATCCTCTGCATCTGCTTCATCATCCGAATATATGACGGAACCTCATCCACAACGGCAGCCCTAGGCTGCACATCTGCCACACGTGGCAACAGTGAAGCCTGCACTGGCACCGCATCCGGTAACCGCTCCAACAACTGCCTCAACAGATTAGCCAGACAATCATCACCAGCATGAGCTACACCTGCGGCCGCGACCGCCCCCCCCCCCCCCAGCTGTGCCAACACCACCAGCACCACCAGCCTCAACGGGACCTAAACCAACCCCAACAGGACCCAAACCAGCCCCAACAGGATCCAAACCGGCCCCCACACTGGCAGTCACACTGGCAGTCTGACCATCATGCAACGTCTGCTGAACTGACACAAGCTCATGCGTGGAACTCTGAGCCTCACTCAAGACTGGCTCGTCCACAGGTCCACGACCTCTGCCTCGGCCTCCACGCCCACGCCCTCTAGTACCTTTAGCCATCTCACTGCACTAACAAAGTACCCAGCTAAACACTAGAAAGACCAAAACAAAACAAACACGCAACACACCTACCGTGGAATCTCATTGAAGGCTCGAAGGAAGATGATCTAGAACCCCCAAACCCACAGAATTGCAACTTTAACCAAATTACAATCCTAGCAGTTCTACCCCGTCCTAAAACCGTATCGCTCTGATACCAAATTGAAACGACCCGACCCAGATTTTTTTATAAAAAACAATACATTAAACCCTTGGTCTCGGACTAGCATTCCCATAAATGCTATCTTCAACAACCAAGCAAAACCACACAGACAACACTACAGCGGATAACCAATAAACCAAACAACCAATTTATTAAATAACTAAACCAAACCAGTTCAACAACAATAACCAATTCAACATTCCCAGCAACCTAAACGGCAGTTCTAAAACAATAATCGAAACAACACGTAACACGAGACCATAGATCATCTCCCTCTTCGTAGCCGTGATTCCACGATCACAATTTGCCTTTACCTGCATCACATGGGAAAAAGAGATGCGTGAGTATTATCATAAATACCCAGTGAGATGGTCATCCCATCTACGATTGCGCACTCAGGCACGATGGACCGCTCAGGCAAACATACATCACATAGCACACACAAACAACAAACGGCTCAACACAGCCAATCAGACAACTGTCGTTCGACGCTACCACTAGGTGTCGATCGACACCTTCTGCACTGGTTGTCGTTCGACATACCTCATGTGTGTCATTCAACAACCCTCGTACTGGTATGTCGTTCAACACACCTCATGTGTGTCGTTCGACAGGCTCCAGGCAGAATCGTGAGAACCGATCATAATCCTCTCAGATTGATTCCTCCTCTGCGCTAGTACGAAAACCTGCACAAAACAACAATCACAACATAACAACAAACATACACAGCCACAATTCGATCACCACAAGCTTAATCAACACATACAATCCTATCACTAATAATCCATAATGATCCATCGGCCCAGAAGCCATGGTCACGCACTCACCTTTGATTTTCGGATAGTAACTGATGGAATTGAGGCTAGAAACGATATCCACGATAACCACCACAAAATTCTACTCCAAAGCACCCAAGAACGAAACCTTTCCCACAAAAACTCACCGAAAACAAGAGAAACCCCTCTGAAACTCTTTTCCACTGATTTTGGACCTTTGTTTCTATCAGAATGCGGCCAAAAAGGCTTAAATACGAAACCCTACGTTTCTCCAAACCGAACCCACACGAACCGTCCGATTTAAATCGAAACAGAAATCGATCACTTAAAACCCCTGTCGATTGACACACCCCACTTGTATCGATCGACATCCACTAAGGACCCTGTCGATCGACACACACCACTCGTGTCGATCGACAGCCACTCGAACAAACCGGCCTTAAGCCCCAAAACTCAGCCTGTCGATCGAGACACCACACTAGTGTCGATCGACACACCCTCCAATCTCCTCAAAATTGGTTCACGGGTGTCACACAAGCAGAGCTAAACATGCATATTTGATCCTCATCTCCTTATCTGTCAGGAATCTCCTTGTCAACATCTTCAGAACAGCAGTAACCATTACTGATGGCAAATTACCAAACAGAGAAGGCCAATAAGGAGTTTCAGAAATGTTGTTCTTCAAATTCTTCTTGGACTTCCTTGGATACTTACCACACGGTAATCATGTTACTATGGCAAACTCTCTCAGTGAAAACCTAACTGGCTTACCAGCAAACAAAATCCAAATCTCGTGCTTCTTTTGAACCCTCAAGAGCTTCGAAAGTAAGAAACGCCCAAATCTACCGGACTAGGAAGGTTTTTCAGTTATAGCTAAAAAAATTGCAAACGCGGAATCTCGAATAAAATCTCGTTCTTCTTCAGTTAGAGCATTCATGATAGTCGTGATACCGCTAGTCGCACCATACGCCGTAACCCTAACTCCGACCGGCTCATGGCCAACGGCAAACATTCTTTCCGGCAACCCATCAATATCGTCCATCTTGAACTTCGATTTGGAGGAAGTAAATAATCGAAAGAATTAGATAACAGCTTGTATGATTTCAATAATCTAGAGAGTAGGAACCAATTTACCGTTTATTGAATTGAAGAAGTTGCAGATAATCGCCTCCAATTTTTCTCTACAAAAGATAGAACTTCGTTTTCTCCGCTTAAAGGTAACAGTAACGGAACTCTATCAATTACATATATTAATTATGTTATAGCCTTTTTGCCTACAACTGCATGTTAAAGCCTATATTCTAATCCTCTCTCCAATCTATCTTTGACAAAATATATGTTCACACGCTACTTCACTCTACTCTCCACTACTAGATATAGGGATAATCTCGGTTTAATGAAAAGGCAAACAGTCTATTATCATCTAGCTAATTCCCTCATAACGTGTTGATAGAGGGTACAAATTCTATATTTTTAATTTTGCATCACTTTTGTAAATGATTTTGGATAAATAATGCAAAATACTGATTTTCTAGTAGTGAATGTTAATAAATATAATATAAAAATTTATTATTTATAAACCATAATATTTTATATATTTTGTTATATATTTCATATATTTTGTTATATATATATCTAACATATTTTTATTTTTTTGTAAAACGTTTAGACCGTCTAAAATATCGCATAGGATCTGATTAGGCTTTCTAAGTACTAGTCGTTGGGTCACCGCTCCTTGGTATATATACTCTTATATCATGATGAACAAGATCAACACATTCTCTTCAAACTTTTTGTCATGATCCTAAATGGGCTAGCCCAATATCGAATTGACTTTCATTATTTAGCTGAAGTTCTCTTAATTATTTATGAAAATAATATTGTATACAATTTTCCAAGGTAATTTTGTAAAAGTTGTAAATTAATTTTTCTAAAATTTAAACTGTAATTTGAATCTGATTGATAGATACACAAAATCATGAACTATTTTAAATTTAGTCATTTATCTTAAAAAGCATAAATCATTTAGCCAATTATATTCTGTCACGTGATTTATGCGTTATAATTTAAGAAATTAAACCAAATTATGTTGAGACAGTGATAAAAATATGAACCAATCACAGAAAACTACTAAAGTAGAATAAATAGATTTTTTGGAACACTGGCTGTTAGGGAAGTCGGTTGTATGTTGAACTTTACAGATTAGATTATGTACTTTGGTTTAAGAATCAAGTCTTTTTAGGGTTTCTTTACTAATTACTATGTATATATATTCTTGTATCGTCGTTAGGGGTGTCAAAGTGGATGATCTAACCCAACCCAATCTATAACCCATATGGGTTGAATGTTAATGGTTTATGGGTTAACTCAATCCATTTAGCAATTGAATTGGATCAACCCATGAACCCATTAAACATAAATGAGTTGGATTGACTTTGACCCAATCCATTTTATTTTGATACATAAAATGATTATATAAATATTTATTAAAAAATTAATCAAAATTGTGTTTTGGCACAATATTTTTGCAAAATTTTGTTATTGGCGGGAAAATTTTATGGATCATATTTTAGGCGGGAAATTTTTGCGGGATCATAATTTTGCGAGAAATTTTATGAATCTCAATTTTGGCGAAAATCTTTTGTGGGATCACGTTTTTGGCGGGAAAATTTTGTGGAATCATATTTTTGGCGGAAAATTTTATTAATCTCGATTTTGGCGAAAATGTTTTGTGAGATCACGTTTTGGCGAGAAAATTTTGCGGGATCATATTTTCGGCGGGAAAATTTTTGCGGGAACATATTTTGGCGGGAAATTTTATGAATCTCAATTTTGGCGAAAATATTTTGTGAGATCACGTTTTTGGCGGGAAAATTTTACGAGATCTTTTTTTGCCGGGAAAATTTTACGAAATCATATTTTGGAGGGAAATTTTATGAATCTCGATTTTGGCGAAAATATTTTGTGAGATCACGTTTTTGGCGGGAAAATTTTGCGGGATCATATTTTTGGCGGGAAATTATATGAATCTCGTTTTTGGCGGAAAATAGTTTAGTAGATTGTGTTTTTGTATAATCTTGGTTTTGGAGGGAAATTTATTTCTCGGATGAATTTTTGGTGGGAAATTTCCGAATCACGTTTTTGCTGGAAATTTAAAAATAGTCAAAAAAGCTTTTTAGCTATAAAATTTGTGGAATAATGTTTTTGGTAACAAAATAAAAAAAAAAATGAAATCATGTCTTTTAGTTATAGACGAGTTGATGGGTTATCCATTTTTAACCCAATAACCCATTTTATTTCAACCCATTTTAACTCAATCCATTTGACTCATCAAACCACTTAACCCATCAACCCATTGAAACCAAATATTCAATCCATTAGAGTTAATGGGTTGGATTGGGTTGGAGAAACCATGAGTTTTGACCCATTTTGACACCCCTAATCGTCGTTGATATCAATACACATTTATATTCACTCACTTTCGTTTATTGTTTTATTTCGAAGTTCGAAATCCTTCTTCTTAAAGTTACGTTTTTCTTGATTATCGTTCTTTTTTTCTTTTTTTTTTGGTCAAAGATTCTTCTTAAAATTACGTTGTTCTTGATTTCAAGGTTCAAAATCGTTTTCATTGTCTTTGTTATTGTTCTGTTTTCTTGTGTGAGAAACAGAGATGGTCTCACTTGAGCTATATCCATATGGGAGCAAGGTTCTGTTGGTGCGCATTACCTTGCATCTAAGTACAATGTGAGATAGGAAGATCTTGAAGAGACCTAAAGCTTTTGACACAAATAAAGAATTTAGTGTTAATATGAAATGATCTAATTTTGGCTTAGATGTTGTGACTCATGAGATTATATCTATGCCTCTGGCGATTCCCTCTCTTTTGCCAACACCCTCCACCACCCAAACCGCCTCTTATGAACGTCTTTTCTTCTTCGTCTTTCCCAAAGCTCACACCATCTCTCGCAGACACATGCTTCACCACAAACCATAACAAAGCTAAGAGACTAGCTCCATTAACGAGACGCCCCATCACTTGTGATTCTATCTTCTTTTCTGTTGTTTTTGTAGTCACAACTGCCCCGTGAGCATAATAGACTATGGACATATTACAAACATTTATATAGCAAATATTTGCCAATTACACCAACTCTTTTTAAACTATTTAAACAAATATATGCATTAAGTTGCTTCAACTACTAACTTACGCACTGTTTCACTTTTTTTCTTTTTTTTTCTTCTTTCTTCATTCGTATAAATTTTATGTTTTTCATATTCCCATCACCTCTTTACTCTAATCATAGCTACATCGACGCAAATTTTTAGTCTATAAAGACAACAAGTCCATACGCACAGCACTGTAAGTTTTGTCCCTTCCATCTTGGTCGTACAGAGGAATAAATTTCTCCAAAAACCCACTTTTTTATGATCTTATTATCAGTATAATTCAGAATAATTCAGAAACTTTTGTATGTGGAAAGTGAGAGAATCTGGATACTACATGGACAATGGCTAAATGGGATTTAGTTTAATACTACCGTCAACACGGGTCGTTTCTTCAAATCACCATTATAGAGCGTTATGCATTTCACTGATTTCGGTGAAATATTATTTATGTTTTTCCTTAGTTTATTTAGATTGATTTTGTATAAAAAATACACATTGTAGCAAACTTTTTCAATTTATCAAAACACAAGTTTATTGAGATGAAAGCTTACAAAAAAAAAAATCTTACAAATTACACGAGAGAGTTGATGTGTATGGACTAATTGTTTCAAAATCTAAGAGTAAAAAAAGTAAAAAGGAAGAGCAATTGGATATCATATTAGTAAAAAAGGAGTCAAAAATCCTACGTATCGACCTCACAATAAATTTGAGGTATTTACATTTACAAATTATTTGTCGATCTTCACAAATGTATCCGTATCTCTTATCAGATTTCACCGTCTTATATTTTTGTTCTCTTATCTATAAACATATTGCTTAGTTCCCAAGCTATGACCTCCAAAACCAGTCTATATTTTGATATATGTTTATTAGATACTTTATGTACTGGTTTATTTTACATAAACAATGATGGTAATTTAGCTATTTTTTATTGTAAGATCTCCACTACTTTGTTTTTCTCTTATATATATATCTACTTATTCTTATTGGTTTGCTTGTGTTTTGATCTCGACTGAACTATATTAATCCTAACAGTTTTTTTATGTTTCTTTGGATATACTTTTGAGTATTGTGATCATCATCAAATCCTAATCGTCGTCACTTTTTACATATTGATTCTATAGAAAATGGCATGTTAAGGGTTATTTACATTCCCTAAGTTTTATTTTTCTCATCAGATTTCACTTTGCCTTTTATATTAGACTTCTCATTGAAATCTTGAAGATTGCCTAATCATTTTTGTTTCTTTATAGAACCCTTTTTTCAGGAGACAAGATCAATATCTCACTATCTTTCAGTTTGTTAATTATTAAGTTTAAAACAATTGATCTAATTTTCAGTTTTGAGGATTATAACTTTGGTCGATAAGGTATGGGGTTCTCTCTTATGTGTGTTTAATTTAGTCGTTTTTATAAAAAATGGTTTCATGGTTTTCTCATATTGATAAAGTCTGATTTTATTTCTTCACTAGGTGGTACATTAGATGATCTTATAGCTTCTTAATAATAAATACAAGATTTTTTTAAAAAAAAATATTGGATTGTATACGCCCCGCGAGGTAAATAAATACATAAGTTTAAACTTAAGAATATTTTATTATTTCCTATTCATAGATATTTAAATAAAATAAATCAAAAACGGCATTATCATGTATCGAGTAGTACAAAGAACATGGTGCAGGAGAATTAATACATTAATGTTATAAACTCATTTAGTGGATGCCCATTAGAGACCCATGTTCTATAATATTCTTAAACCTTAGTTCCTCTCCAAGTATTGTATCCCTATATATACTATGTACTTCTCATGGAATAATACATAACACAATTCTCTCTATTCTCTTCTCTCATTCACAACACGTTATCAGCACGATAACCTAACCACTGAGTAAAACCCTAGCCACTAAAGTAAAACCCTAGCCATTTGAGTAAAACCCTAACGTTCTCCAACATCTCGCACTTTGCTGTTCCACTTTATTTTTCATTAAGGTAAGGGAATCTCTCTCACTTTAGCATACGGCACATCTAATATTATTTGGTAAAGCATAATGTTAACGTCATACTTCCTATATAGTATCACGTTAGTTTTATAATTGCTTTGATACAATAATTGAATTACTTTTATCTTATTATGCTACTTATTTAATCTATTTTATACATAAATATTGACTTTGTTATTCATAGCATACACATGTATGTCTATCGATGGAGAATTTCTCACAAGTCATATTTATGAGTTGATTTCGTAATTCATATTAGGTCATGACTCATATATGTTTATTGATCGAATATCACAATTTTATGTTTTTATTTAACCTATTTTTAAGTTTGATTTTTTTATTTGATAACATACACATGTTGATTCATGAATACTATGTCTATCGATGAGTAATTCTCACAAATCATACTTATGTATATTAATTATTTTATTAATACGTTATTGGTTCTTAAAATCACATATTTTATTATAAAATCAAAAATATTTTATAATTATTCAAATATTTTATAATTATAAATTGAATTTTTATCACGATCAAGCTAAGTAATTTGCATCTATTTTCTACCGAGCTAAGTATTAGTTCACCCTATAATCAAATCATGTTTTAATTGACTCATGCTTTAAAAGAGATCGTTTTTATTTGATTGTCAAAAAAAAAAAAACTTGTTTTATCATAAAACCTTTTATTAAAGATCTGGCTTTTGATTCAAACATCTCGAAAACCTATTTAATTCCGCAGTCACATGTTTTATTATTTGTTTAATTCATGATCCATTGTGCGATATGTTGGTTTAATTATTATCAAAAGAAGATCTGTTTGTTTATCACTTATTCTATTATGGTTTGGTTCGGTTAATTTTTCAGAACTGGATATTTTATTGCTTTATTAAACCATACATAAGTCGATCATAATCGATCCATGGAACTTTGTTTTGAGTTAATAATTAATCGATCTTGTTAAGTGATCATCGAATTAAATTTTTATGTCTAATGTGACATTCAAATTCGTTGATAAATTGATAGAAATTGTTGGATTTTCACAATAAATTCATAAATCATACTCGATTGATTTTGATCTATTCCCTGAAGTGAATGTAGCATCTTGTATAAAGAAAATAAAATATCACATTAAGCCAAAGAAGTGGCTATAAATCTATCTTGAAAAGATCAAATTAAGCCAAAGAAGTGGCTATAAATTTATCTTGAATGGTCAAGAACGAAGTCAATGAATTTCTTTCGAGAACTTGTATTCTCACCTGAAGTGAAATAATACAATAGAAGTATAAATCTTATTGGCTGCTTAAGAAAAGTAATATATGAATGCTCTAGAAGAGCTTATTGAATGCATAAGAATAACAAATATATGAATGCTCCAGAAGAGCACACAGTCTACGAGAATTTTTTTTTTTTAAGTCTCAAAAGTTAGAAGGATCAGATTATATTCGAGATAGATGAACTTGAAGTTTCATATCATCTCGAGGGGGAGAATTAGAGAATCTCACATAGACTACAAATGAACATAATAAGTGACATATTTAGAAGATTATGTTCACTAAGTTCTTCGAACAATTCTCAAAGGAAAAGTGTGATCACCAGAATGTGATATTACATAAAACTAGCTATGTGATTGGTTAAATCTAGCTATATCCAAGATTACAAGACTAAAAGCCTGTGAGTGAATATAATTCAGCTATGTTTAAAATTACTTGCAAATTGATATTATATTGAGAGAATATCTCTAATGCAGAGTTGGTAAAGCATACATAATAAAATTTCCATGCAATTAATGTTGTCCTACAGACACAAAGTCATGAACAAGAATTTAAGAAATATTATGGATTCTTCTTGAGGATGAGCAAATATATATGAGTTATTGATAAGAAATCATACTCATATTTGACGAGTTTTGATATATTCCCTGAAGTGAATATAATATCTTACATATATAAAAGAAAAGGATTATACAAATTAAATCCTTGAGAAAGTAGCTACCAAATTGACCGCATCATCACCACTTTCTGACGATACTCATCATTGGCTTTGGATTTACCGGGTACACTCTATTTCTAAATTCTTGATTCTCATACCATATATTTATATATGTTTTAGTTAAATTAATCTAAAAGATTTACTTTACTTTATTATAGATTTACTGTAAGATTTACTTTACTATAATATCTCGTTTATTGCTACATGCTTCATGGTCCAAATCCATGCTTGGTTATCATGGACTAGAGAAGTTCATTTGATTATGATATCCCATGGAGGGAGAAAGTGATTAGCAATAAAAAAGTAAACCAGAAGTTTACTAAGAATGAAAGTAAACCAGAAGTTTACCAAAAATTTATATGATTGGCTTAACCGGATTGGTCATCCTGGTTTGATAATGATGCAGAAAAAAAAATTGAGAATTATGTGGACACTAAGTGTAGAATCAGAAGATTCTTCCTAATGATTTATCATAGGTTATTTGCTCAGAAAGCAATATGATAATATGGCTTTCACCAGTCAAAGATGATTTGGACTCTATCAATTTTCTGAAATATATACAAGGAGATGATTATGGGCTGATCACCCACTTCGTGACATTTATGCATCGATTTTCAATGGACGCATTGACTCGATTGTTACATCCTAGAAGGTCACGTTTTTCCTTGTGATAAACCAGCAACTTGGAGTTTGCGAGGTTACTTTCTTACAAGTTTCAGAATTTATGTTTGAAGCCTGATTATATATGTCCATTGGGATAAGTGTTGAACATCCTGAAGCTCATGTTCATATACAAAATTTTAGTAGCATTGATTCGCATCAAGCCAATGTATAAGTTATTGTTCTCTCCATCATTATTGGTTTAGGGTTAGAAACCAAATAGTTTCCATCTGAACGATCTTTGAGTGAAAGATCTATGAATGTGAAAAGTGCTCCACTATAGCGCTTGATGATGGAACCTCAAAAGAGGATAAGAATATATGTTGGATATGAAAGATAATTAAGAGTCATCCCATAAGGATTTATATAAGGCTCAATTCATATACTTTCATGAGTCAACTTTTCCAACATTAGGGGGAGAAATTAAACAGCTGGAAAAAGATATAAGTATCTATGAATTATCATTGATCCTCGGACTAAAGAATTTATATGAGAAGTCCAAAAAGATAATTCATAAGAAGAACTTAGCGTATTAATTGCCCTACGCATTTACTAACCCAAATATAGTGATAAAGTCACCTATAGTAGTTGTATATGCTCCAAATTATAAATGATATCCCAGAAGGCCGATATCAAACTGCTAGAGAGTCTAACGATCGCCTGAAGCGTGATAGACCTATTTGGTTCCAAATATAATTATCCTCGAAAAAGAAAATGAGCAAGAATTGAGAATGACCAAATCGAGGAAAGAAAGATTTTGAAAAATCTCCAGAAGAGATTGGATGCTCTCTAGAAGAGACATAAACATGACAAATGAAAAATTCAAGTACTTGAAAATGAAGAGTTATAGCTAGCTAGCTATGTCATATATGAAATAAGATGGAACCATAAAGCAAATCGACGTCGTAATATTTTTGCATGCAATGGGCAGTTGATATTATGGATAAAAAGAGAGGATCAAGAAAGAAAGTCTATTGAAAAGTGTACACAAAATAATGATTGGAAGAAATAGACTTATATAATCTCTTGTAGAGAAATATATGGACCAGTAGTCCTTGCACTTAAAGTGTAAAATAAGTGTCATATAAATGAGTCTTTTGTATGAAAGAATAGTGAATATAGTGAAATTCACAAAGATAAAGAATGTTTTATGAAGAGATATATTCTCTTGTGGTGGCAATTATTTTTGATATCTTACAAGTTTGGTAGTAAGAGATGAAACAATGGATAAAGACATTTATATGCAATCCTTGAAGGATATATATGTGAAGGATACAATCCCTGAAGGATTAATGATATTAGAATTATATTCTCAGGGATTCTACTCGATAATCGATCGAATGAAAAGAAAGTATGTAGCATGGGGTATAATCATGTAAATACCCATGTAGACTTATCAAAATATTTTGATAAAGTGATTCTTCATTTGAACATCATCGAAACTCCGGCAGAGTTATAACAAGTTATGCGATAAGTAACCACTGTATAATGATATTTATATACTCCAAGAAGGATGTACACTGCAAGAATCTTCTTAGTGAGTATTTGCTAAGAGAAAGGCAATGAAAAAGATGATATTAGGCTATGCATATTTATAAGAAGATTTAGAGAATGATTTGTTATGATTGCAGTATATATTTGATTATTTGAACATCATATAACTCCTGAAGAGATTAATTACAGTGGAATATCAAAAGAGAAAGTTTGAGATAAAAGATCTTGAAAAGACAAAACTATCTCAAGATGTCTCAGATTAAACATTTAGCGAAAAGATGTTATGAACCAGAAGTTTAATAGTATAAAATATCATATGGCAACCATACAAGTTTGTTCATTAATTTTATGCTTATAATAGTTCCAAAAGAGATATTATATATGATCATTATTCATCTCCTAAAGAAGATGTTTATGAGGGGGAGAAATATAATGATATGCGTGGATGTACTATTTTTCTCTTATCATAGTTTTTATCCTATAAGGTTTTTCTACGAAAAGGTTTTTAACGAGACATCAAAGAACACGCAAATGATAGACACTTATAGAGGAATGTTATCATTATAATGATATATGAAAGTCTATCAATCTCCCATAAGCATGTCATCTATGAATGATATCTAGAGAAATAAAGAGAATGATCAAGATGAATCATCTAGAAGACCGATAAGTTGCAGAAGAATGGCGGTGTACATGTTCTAAAGGTTGTTGAAGCGAAACTTTGGCAGATTTATTTTCAAGACACTTCCAACTACTACTTTCAAGAAACAAGTTTGCAGCATCAAGAAGATCTCAAGTTATGCACTCATCAGGGGGAGTAAAAGCGCATTGTACTCTTTTTCCTTAACCATGGTTTTGTCCCAATTGGGTTTTCCTGGTAAGGTTTTAATGAGGCAACATCTTATGCGTATTAGGATTATTTTTACTCTAATGGCATCCAAGGGGGAGTGTTATAAACTCATTTAGTGGATGCCCATTAGAGGTCTATGTTCTAGAGTATTCCTAAACCCTAGTTTCTCTCCAAGTATTGTATCCCTGTATATACTTTGTACTTCTCATGGAATAATACATAACACAATTCTCTTTATTCTCTTCTCTCATTCACAACAATTAATATGTTAACAAATTTAGAACATAACATTTAGATTATCTAATAATTTCTTAATAATAAACTATTTGATAATCTATCAGTAAGAAGATCTCTACATTATGTCATGTAATAGAAACTTGATCAATGAGCTTTCATTTATTTATTTTTTGTTTTTGTCTCTTCATAAAGTATTTGAAAGACATGAGCTTACTATTCGAATTTAAACAATAATTAAAAAATATATATGAGTTGTCTTTGTTTCGGTGGAATGTCTGATATTTCCCCTTCTCAAAGTTAATTGTTTAAATCAAACTTTTGAATCTTTCATACAGGGTTGTAAATATCTCACATAAACTTTGAAGTGTCATACACGAATAGTTGTAAAGTTCCAGGAACATTTATAAGTTTCTAAGTTGCGTTGATGAATGTAAATGCATAACTTGCAATTTTAAAGTATTGGTTATGCTATTTTGATATTCTGAAGAAATCCCTTCCGGTGAATAACAACCTTTATTGAAGAAACAAAACAAATTCATTTATGATTGCTACATAACAAACATTTACGACTTAAAGTTAAAGGTACACCAAACATGAGAAATTTGAAAATATCATAGCATAAACATCGAAGGGAGATAATTATATAAAAACTCCACAGCGTGATGAACAATAATTATATCATATGAACAATTTTTCGAACATAACACTAATTTTCTTGGATATATATTTTGATTGATGCAGATAATTTTCTATGCAAAAAAGTCTTAATCATAAATCATTTGCGATCTATAGTTTATGAAGATTTACACCATAAAGTGCATGAAAGGATAATTCATGGAAGCTTTTGCAATACATACTTGGTTTGTTTCATGATTGAATCTGCTTTGAAAATACCTATAAAAACAAACACAAAGCCCAAAACAAAACAATTATAATTGATAATCAAACTATTATGCGTATTAACAAAAACAACAACAACAAACAAATCTTTGGAGATAGTTAGAAACATTAGAACATAATATCAAACCTAAAACCTATGAAAGCCGTAAAAAATCAAAACTTCATTAGACGCACAAACATCCGACTAAAATTTAGATTCAACATCCAAAATAATATAAGTACTACGATAGAATAGACATACATCTAAAAATATAAGCAAAAACCCTAAAATTTACGACGACACAAAGAGTAGAAATAAAATAAAAGTCTGGTACTAATCTCCCTCTGTATATAAACGAAAAAATATTAGGGCTACACTAAATATCAAAATATCTACACTAATTAAACCTAGACACACCAAGTATTTATAGGAAAAACACCAAAAGACCAATGGTTTTACAAACCTAACATATAATTACTGACCAAGATTCTAATGGATCGAAACCCAATAACAACAACACATAAGTATAATAAACCGGGCCGTAGTAGCCGAAATATTTAGATGGCGTCAAAAATTAAAACAAAAAATTTCATTAAGGGTACATAAATAAATATATTTAAGTAGTAGGCCGAGAGAGACTCTAGAGCTACCACGTAGAATTTTCTACTTCTCAATTAATAGTATGATGATTGTAGGGAATCTTATTAAACCCTAAGCATGAAAATTATGAAATTTATCAACAATGGATCGGACCAGATTGTTGAAAAAAAAACGCAACAACATCTGAATCTTCTTCTTCTTCTCCTCCTTCTCCTTCTCCTTCTCCTTCTTAACAATTGAGAGAGAAGAGAGAAGCGTGTGGTTTGAGGGTCAAGCGAGACTTGTTTTGAGCAAGAATTTTTCAATAGATTTTTTTTAGGAAGAAGTGATATCATACATAGTGCCACGTGTCTTCTTGATGGAGAGGGTTGGCAATTATGTATAGAATTTTTCAATAGATTTTTGTTAGGGAGAAGTGTTGATCATACATAGCATCATGTGTCTTCCTGATGGAGAGAGTTGGTCATCTATTATAGTATAGATAGAAAGATAGATTACCAGTAAGAAATATCCAAATCAATATTTTTAAATCGGACTAGTAATCGTAACGGAAAAGATTTTGGTCATGGGCAGTACCGGCCCTGAAACTTAATGGGCCCCAAACACAAAAAATATTTGGCCCATTAACTGTAAAGTTAATAACTCACTAATCAACTGGAATGCAGACAATTCTCGTAAATGTTTGGTCCATTAAATACTTATATTAATTTAGGGCCCGTGTTTCCTTTGTTTCCTTCCAGAACCAGTTTTGGTCATGGGTCAATATGATATAATCAGATCGAATCGGGTTTAATGAGTTTTTTTTAAAAGTAGTATAAGTACTTTTTATGCAATTTGTTGTCAAATGTGCCATAAGTCTAATGGGCTTATGAAATATGCCATTATTTGCAATCAATTTTGATTTGGGAAAGAAAGAAATATCAATTTACCCCCATGTTACTTATCTCATTCTTTCCTCTTCATCCACACATTTCTTATCTTTTATTTCTTTTTTCTCCTTATTCTTTTTAAATCATTTCTCTCTCTCTCCCTCTTTCCTTATCATCTCTCTCTTCTTCTCTCTCTTTATGTGCAATGGATAGTGGTGATTAGGGACATACATAGATGCTTTGATGGTGGTGCACATTGACAAAGACTGCAGATAGAGGCACAGATGTAGACGAGATAGTGGTTGTGGACAAAAACAACGATGGATGACTTATTATCTGTCGCGATAGTGGAGAACTCTCTCCTCGCAGTTTCAGTAGACAACTTATTCAATATTTTTGGTCCACATCATCTACTTTTTTTTGTCTACGTCATCTATTTTAGTCCACATCATCTATGTTTTGTCCACCACACCGTCTATATTTATGTCCACCATCTACTACCGTTATTGTCCACAAGAAACGTCTTCACTGCCGTCTCCGTCAATCATCCACCACTCTCTCCGACTCCATCCACCACAGTCTCCTTCCACAATCATCGTCTATGTCTCATCCATCATCGTTCTATCCACAATAATTGTCTTCGTTTTTGTCCATAATGACCGTCATTTTTTTGTCCACAACAATGAGCTACTTGTCCATCGTTATCGTCTCTGTTTCCGTCCACAACCACTATCTACGATATTGTCCACCGCCAGCCACTCCATCTCCGTTTTGTCCACAACCACCGGCTCTTTCTATATCTACCACCTTTTTACAATCCTTATATCACCTCCAACATTTCACCATCTATCACCTCCACCATCCACCACCTTCATCATCATCAACATAGAGAGATATATATGAGTGAGAGATCTAAACATGAAAAAGAGAAAGAGAATCATATTTATTTTGTGGGAGAAAAAGAGAAGAGAAAGAGAAAGAGATGTTGGAAAGATAAAATAGGGCAAAAATGTATATTCCTTACACACTAAAAGACAAAAGTGGCATATTTCAAAAGAAATCAAACTAATGGCACATTTTATAAGGAAATTGAAAATAATGGCAATTGCCATAATTTTCTCATTTATAATTTCGCCTTCAAATTATATGTTTTTAAAATTCGGTCATGAATAGAAACACTTAATTTATTTATTTATTTATTTGAGTGTTTAAAAAGAATTAAAATGTAACAATTAAAAGCTATTTAAAACAAAAATTAACCACCGATTAAGTAGTTGATCAAAATTAGAAACAAACAAAAAAATCATGAAATGAAATCAAAATACAAACTAAATTAAAATCTATAAACCATTAACTTTTGAATTTGACCTCATCAAATTCAAGACAAAGATGAAGTTTCAAAACGATTAGTAAATTTACAAGTCAAAAAGTTTAGAAATGTTAAGCCAATAATATAGTTAATGAAAATCAAAACTAGTATTTATTTTTGTAAGTTTTAATCATAAAAGACAAAACAAAAATGAAAAAACATGAAAATTTTGATTTCTAGCGATTAAGCCCAGGTCAACCAGATTTTTTAGCTTACAAAAAATTTCGAACTTAGCCGGTTCGATCCGAGTTTAAATCCGGTCTAATTACACTTTGGATTTATTATCAACCCAACCTAGCTATCCATCTGGTTAACGGTTGAACCCACTCTGACCCCTAGTCCGGTCTGGGTTTCAAAACATTGATCCAAGTATATCATGATGTTTACATAGAAGCAAGCTTAAATTAAAGTACACAACCCTTTTTTAAATTGTACATATTTTTTTTTCTAAACTAAATTTGTATATCAAGTTGTTAAGTGAAAAAGGGAAAATTTGTTTTTCTAACTAAAAAACTGATTTTTACAACTCCATTATATGGTTAAAATAGGTGTACAAACCTAAGAAAATATATCTTTAAAATGCATTTTTTCTTCTAACCATTCATCTATTTTTTTCAAAAACAATTCTCACGTTACAAATAACTTTACAAAGATAATAGAATGGAAATACAACAAAACAAGTTTATGATTGCTTGTGTTTTTCTGTTCTTATCTTTGGCATCCCAAATCCAATATACACGCCAAACTCATTTCAATGCGATTCGTCGCATGAACGGACCATCTCTCCAAAACATAATAAGCCATGTTAACCAACAAAATTTAAAGTAGAAAGATCTAATCAAAAAGCTGCATGGACAACCTTATGTTAATTTTAGACAATATGGCGGTTATGTCACCGTAAACTAATCAGATGGTCAATTTTTGTACTATTATTTAGTAGAATCTATCAAAATTAATGACTCTTCTCCTCTTGTTATTTGGTTCAACGGAGGTATATATCTATCCATAATCTTTTCTTTTATTAGAAGTAACTATACATTTTCGTAACCATTTTTTCATTAGGTTTTAACATCACATGCGGATGATCTTATAGCCAACCTCTTGCTATTATCTAAGTCTATTATTTTTTACCAAAAAAGCTTTGGAAAGCTAAAAGGGGATGATTTTTGTCCAACCATAACTTAGACTTTATATAAACAATTGGCAGGACCTGGATGTTCTTCTCTCCAAGCAGCTTTTAAAAGCCATGGACCATTCCGTATTCACAGTGACGGCAAAACACTTTATTGGAATCCTTATTCATGGAATAGTGGTAAATTTCGTATTATTTATTTGTTTATGTTCACGTAGTATATTTTTCCTAACATAAAGAAGTTATAATAATACGAGTAAATATTACATTATGTGTGGAATTTGCAGAAGCAAACATGTTATACGTAGAATCACCAATAGAAGTAGGATTTTCGTACACAAATACCCCGTCGACGGAGATGAACAGTCATGGAGACACTCTAACAGCAGAGAATAACTACATCTTCTTGGTGAAGTGGTTAGAAAGGTTTCCAGAGTATAAAGGAAGAGAATTTTACATCGCGGCTCAAAATTACGGTGGTCAATATGGTCCCCAACTTGCCCAGATTATCCTTCACCGTAAAACCCAAAATTTTATTAACCTACGAGGCATGATCCTTGGTAATCCAGGATTTGACGAAGATAATGATATAAAGGGTAATATAGAATATATGATGAATCATGCTTTGGTCCCCAAAGAATTGGTGGACCATAAGAACCAAATTTGCAGCTCATATGGATCATGGGATGTGAATGAGGACATGAATAGCGAGTGTGGGGACGCGGAGGATAAAATTTATAGTTATATAAAGAAACTAGACATCTACAACATATATTCTCCTATGTGTTTGAACTCCATGTTGACAAGCAAGCCTAAGAAATACGCATCTGTAATGGAGTTTGATCCGTGCAGTACTACATACATGACAGCCTATCTTAACAGGGAAAATGTTCAAGAAGCAATGCACGCCAACACCACGAAACTCCCATACCCATGGAAGAAATGTTTTGATTTCGGACAATCTTATAATTCAACAGAGAAGTATGAGTCAATGCTTCCTAACCTCCATAAACTGTTAGGAAAGGGTATTCGAATAATGGTGTACAGTGGAGATGTGGACGTTGCCGTATCGGTGACATCTACAATGCATGCGATCGAGAAGTTGAATCTAACTGTTGAGATGACATGGCGTCCGTGGTTTAGTGACAGAGAAGTGGGAGGGTACACAGAGGAATACAATGGAAATTTTACATTTGCAACAGTGAGAGGAGCAGGTCATAGTGTTCCTAGTGATCAGCCCATACGTGCTCTTACTCTCTTTACTAGCTTTATTCGTAACACTCCTCTTCCTCATTTGTAACTTGTACTACTTAAATAAGACGGTTCGGTTCTTTCATTTAAAATTTCATTACAGTATAAACTCTATAAAGTAATAACGTTTGGACTTACGAAATTTTATTACTTTATAGAGTTATTAATTTACCAAAAAAGAAAAGTTTATTCATTTATAGAATATTACTTTATAGAATTTCTACTGTACTTCAGTGACAATACACTCATATTCATTTCGTAACGCATGTGGATAAGGAATTGTTATGACGTTGATATGTGTTGTGGTAATTATGTCGAGATAAATGGGTGTAGTGTATTTGAATTTATAGAAGATGAATGCGTAAAATTATAACTCACGAGATTATGACATGTGTCATTGTTTGTTTACATTATGAAATGTGTGAAGTAAAAATTTAAATAAAAAATTCATACAGATTATATCAGGAAATTGAATCCAAACCGAAACCGTAATAATATCGTACACAGTCAGATAATTTTCTTTCCAGATTTAATTTTGGATAGCTCATAAACCTAACACCTAACAAAAATGTGATGAGGCGGCAAATGTCGTTGACAGAAGGAAACAAAAATTACACATTTGAGGAAACCAAAACCACAATACAAAGCCTAAGCCACTTCCTTAGATTTCCTATTTTAGCTTGCAAATAGTGTAGTTCAAATGATGCATTTCTTTCCCTTTTCGGTTTTTCCATGATGCATTTCTTTCCTTGTGCGTCTAATGAAGTGCGTCTACATGGAACTCTACCACTATCCCGTATGACTATCCAAATTTCTTTGAATAGAATCCCAAAATCTAATTATGCATGTCATTTCTATTGGTTAACCAATTTGAACTAACTAAGTTGGAATTGCAAAACCATTTCATTTCTATTAGTTTTTGTCATTGAATATCTTATTATTAAGAAGACAAGGTCGATTGCTTGAAATAAATGACAAAAAAATCTTATGAATGTTTCCCCTACGTATTTCACTAAAAAACGTTATGTGTAGTATAGCTGTTCTTGATTACTCCTATGGATCCACGGTTCGACAATGATAAAGTTGACTGTAAGGATTTAAATGATAAAGCTTTGTTGTTTCTTATCACTTAAGTCCTCTCTCTCTCTCTCTTTGTCTCTCGTTTGTGTTTGATGTTTTGTCGATTTGTGCAAGAAATTAAAAGTAAAGAAAAAACAGAGCACACAAGACATTTTAACGAGTTCATGCAATAAACTTGGTCTCTATTTCTCGCCGGGATCTGCTACCCGGAATCCACTAGAATCACTTGGATTATATAGACAATACATCCACCTACTCGAATCTGCATTCATTACAACAAGACACACTAAGCGTGCTCTTAGAGAGTGGTCCAAACTTGGCTCAGAATAGACTTCCTCTTTTGTCTAAACCAAGACCAAAGTGAAGAACAAGTTTCAGGTGCCTTGTTCTGGTAAAGGTCACGCGCGCGCCACGCGCCTTCACTTACTCTCTCTTTTTCTTAGTGGGCTTCGAGTGGCTTGGGCTCACGACAACATACTTTGGCTCGTTATGGTGAGGCCCCTTGAATGCTTCAGAGTCTGTTTTTAAGACTAAGTCCTTTTCCAACAAGAAAGCTTCTTCTTCTTCTTGACTCAAAGACATAACTTCCACAAAACTCCACCTTGGATTTTAGTCTCTTGATTCTAGTTCTTGGATTTCATCCCGGTTACACTGACCTTTGTCAGTTCTTTGAAATGTTGAGAAAGTCCATAGCTTCTTGGAGCTTGCCCACTGGTACAATCTTTGTGAGTATATCGGCTGGATTGTAGAGAGTTGAGATATTGGTTACTTTCACTAACCCTTTTGCAATCAGATCACGAATGAAATGATACTTCCGGTCAATATGTTTGGTCCTCTCGTGATGCACTGAGTTCTTTGACAGTGCAATAGCACTTTGCGAGTCGCAAAACAATTCCACAGATTCTTGAGGAAACCCCATCTCATTCATTAACCCCTTCAACCACATAGCCTCTTTAACTGCCTATGTAAGAGCAATATACTCAGCTTCCGTAGTAGATAGAGCTACCACCTTCTGTAGGTTTGATTTCCAGGTGATTTTACCTCCTCCAGTTGTAAAGACAAACCCTGAAATCGATCTTCTTTGATCTAAATCTGCTGAAAAATCAGAGTCACAATAGCCATTCAACACAAAATCCTTTTGTCTCTTGAACACTAGCTTCGTTTCTGTAGTTCCCTTGATATACCGTAGAACCCACTTCACAGCTAACCAATGTTCCTTTATAGGCTTACTCATGAAATGACTGATCATACCCACTGGATAAGCCAAATCAACTCTTGTCCCAATCATGGAGTACATGATACTTTCGACTGCGTTTGAGTAAGGAACTGACTTCATGTATGTAGCTTGGTCTTCTAGTTCCTGCTTAGTAGCGGATTTCAGCTTGAAATGTACCCCGAGTGGAGTCTGGACTGGCTTGCACTGATCTAAGTTGAAAGTATCCAAAACTTTCATCAAGTAACCTCCTTGTGACAATGTAAGAACTCCATTCTTTCTGTCTCTTTGTATCTCCATCCCCAATATCTTCCTTGCTTCTCCCAAGTCTTTCATTTCGAATTCAGAGCTAAGAAGAGTCTTGAGATTCTGAATTTGATCCATATCTTTTGATGCAATCAACATATCATCAATGTAAAGTAAGAGATATGTGTGCAAGCTCAAACTCCTTTAGATACACGCGACAGTCATACTCGCTTCTTGAGAATCCAGACTGAATCATAAATGTGTCGAACCTTTGATTCCATTGCCTCGGTGACTGCTTCAAACCATACAACGACCTTTGCAGCAAACACACTTGTTCTTCTTCAGATTCTACTTCATAACCTTCGGGTTGACTCATCAGAATGTGTTCTTCCAAGTTACCGTGCAAGAAGGCTGTCTTTACATCTAATTGTTCAAGCTCCAAATCGAGTTGAGCTACAATAGATAAAAGAAACCTTATTGACACATGCTTCACCACTGGACTGAAAATTTCCTTGTAGTCTACTCCCTCCTTTTGTGAATAACCCTTTGCCACAATTCTTGCTTTAAATCTTGGTTCAATCTCACTTGGAAATGCAGACTTCCTTCTATAAACCCACTTACAACCAATGACCTTCTTCTTTTCTGGTCTCTTTACCAACAAAAACGTCTCATTCCTGTATAAAGAACCCATTTCTTCATCCACTGTCATCTTCCATTTTTCCCAATCAGGATCATTCAAAGCTTCTTCGTAACTCTTAGGCTCAGGCCTTCCACCATCCTCTGTCATAGATAGTGAAAAACCAACTATGTACGAATCAGTGAGCCTCTTTGGCAATTCTGATTTTCGCTTGACTTTGTCTCTCACCAACTAATAGTCTAGAGGATCTTCACTATCTTCTGAGTCATATTCCTCATCATATTCCATGTTTTCTTGACGAGAATCCTCTGTTTCTGTAGACTCCTTTTCTGAAACAATTGGTGTGTTTCTCACATCTTGAGTTGCTCCACCTTGAATTGAAGTTTCACCCTTCTCTGGTTCTGGTTCTTGAACCAATTCAAGAGTAACACCTTTTCCTTTATCCACCTGTTTCTCTGAACCCTTTGGAGTTAGATTCAAATCCTTGTAGACTTTGTCTTCATAGAAGACAATGTTCCGGCTGACTGTGCATTTCTCTTCCTCTATGAGCCATGCTCTATAACCTTTTAAACCTTCTGGATATCCCAAGAAAACTCCTTTCTTGGTTCTTGGATTCAATTTCCCTTGATACGAGTGAACATACACAACACAACCGAACCGTTTTAGTCTACTATAATCAGGTAATGATCCTGTCCATTTCTCTTCAGGGATGTCAAAATCCAATGCAGTTGATGGTGATCTATTTATCAAAAATACTGCAGTAGCTGCAGCTTCGCCCCAAAACTCTTGTGGTAGACCTGACTCACTCAACAAACTTCTCACTTTGTTCATTATAGTTTTGTTGAGTCGCTCAGCCACGCCGTTTTGTTGTGGCGTGTACGTACATGTTCTATGCCTTACGATTCCTTCTTTCCTGCAATAACCATCAAACTCGCGATTGCAATACTCCAGACCATTATCCGTTCTGAGTTTCTTGATCTTCTTCCCTGATTGTAACTCCACCATCTTCTTCCATTCAACAAATTTTTCAAAGGCTTCATCTTTTGTCCTCATAAGATATATCTAAACTTTTCTTGTGAAATCATCTGTGAAACTTATGAAGTATGAACAATTACCCAGTGTGCTTGGTACTGATGGTGCACCCCATAGATCCGAGTGAATATACTCCAGCTTCCCTCTTGTGACATGCTTTGCTGCTCCAAAACTCACCTTCTGAGATTTCCCATAAACACAATCTTCGCAGAATTCTAGACCATTAATCTTGCTGTGTCCGGCAGGTCGGACCAATTGTGGAGCTTTCTAAGCCCATGTCCAACTCCCCCATTAGTATGATATTTTCCGCTTTGGGCCCAAGGTGGCAAGGCCCGCACGGATTTATCTTTGGGCTCCTTCCCAAAAGACCTCATACTAATTGGAATTGGACACTACTTATATATTTAAGCATTCTTGTCTAAACTTCTGATGTGGGACTTGGATTGATATCCCAACAATCTCCCCCTCAAACCAAGTACCACATAACTCGTGGACTTTCTACCTCTAGCGAAACTTGGCACCCATCTTGCAATGTTGTTTATCACCAACGGAACCCGCCGCCTAACCGCTGCATAGTTAGGAAGACTTTCGACACAAGGCACCGGCACCCCTAATCGCAAGGTCACCTTGAAGGTTCTCCTCCCATAACGAATCTCCAGGTCCACTTCTCTGAAGCTGGCTCTGATACCAATTGTGGAGCTTTCTAAGCCCATGTCCAACTCCCCCATTAATATGATATTGTCCGTTTTGGGCCCAAGGTGGCAAAGCCCGCACGGATTTATCTATGGGCTCCTTCCCAAAAGGCCTCATACTAATTGGAATTGGACACTACTTATATATTAGAGCATTCTTGTCTAAACTTCCGATGTGGGACTTGGATTGATATCCCAACATTGACGTTGAAAAATACGTAAGTGTTAGATTTTTTTTGTAATGAAATACTAAATTTGTTACTAACAAAAATTAATCGAAGTATCCTAAATTGACTAAATATTTTTACAAAAAAAACTGAATCGAATTAACACTTCGGTTGTGGAAGTTCCCTTGGCTCAGTGGTTGACCAAGGGCTTTAAAGCTTCTACACCAAGAGGTTTAGGGTTCGAATTCTAGAAGATGCGATTTATTATGTTTACAAATTAATGTCGATATTGAAAATCTACATATCTATTAAATAAACTAATTCTGTCTATATTGCTATTGAATCAGGATGCTATTATATATCATATACTAGATCTTTATTCAAGAATGTGATTTTAACTCATTTGTTTCTAATATTTTACTAATTAGGTTGGTTGTTTATATTCTTCAAAGTTAATTACTCTTTTCCAATCCATCTTCCATGTAATCATGTCCTGCACGAGTGCGGGTATATGCCTAGTTAAAATTATATATCATAATCTTTGTGTGACTGAATCTAATGGACTCAAAATAAAGCATCTAGGTATTTCATCAACAACCTTTCTATTTTCCGTTTAGTGTAAGTGTTGTCAAATTATTCAAAAACTGTGATTTTATTTACCGTATAAAAAGCAAATCTAACATGTCATCCCTAACGATCCTGTTTTTGTCAACAATCATCACTAACAATAAAACAACTTTATCCACTTATGTTTGTTTTTATATTTACAGTTCACTTTGTTTGTGAGAAAAGTTTACGATTAAAAATCGTTCCCTAAAAAGTTTGGGTTGAGAAACTTTAATTGTCAACTTAATTTGAAACTAAGTGATTGCAATTAAATTGAACACGACACCGCTAACTATCAAAAGATGGGAAGTCATGTTGGGTTAGTTTTCACTACTAAGCAAATTACTTAAATTTCAATAATTAATCCGACAATTTAAAATCTCTCCCTTAAAAAGAACTAATATTTATACCTAATATATATAATGTATTATTAACAATTGCTAATCAAAAAGTTGGGTTGACGTGTAAGAAACTTTTATCGCCAAATTAATTAGAAACCAAACGGTTACATAATAGTGAGAAGACAAATTAAGTACGCCACCGCTAACGATCAAAAGACAAGATGTCATGTTCGGTTAGTTTTCATTATTATGCAATTTACTCAAGTTTTGATAACTAGTTTAACAATTAAATTTCTCATCTAAATTTAGACTAGATACATATTGTGTATTGTCAAATCAATTAGAAACCAAGTGGTTACACGAAAATAAGAAGAAAAATTGAACATGTCACCGCTAACGATCAAAAGACAAGATGTCATATTCGTTTAGTCTTTACAATCATGCAATTCACTGAAGTTTCGATAATTAATCCGACAATTTAAAATTTTCCCTAAAAGCTTTGGATTGTGGAGACTGTGGATGCAGTATATTGTGTGTTATGCTATACCTACATACTAGCTGAAGCCTAGACACATTTCATTCGCCATATATGTGTGTTTAAACTATCCATACGATCAATCAAAAGACAGTTTGAGAAGAGAAGAATCACCTTTACTTGAGTTAAAAGCTACCAAGAATTGTTTAAGATCTTCTTCTCTAAGATCACATATGACTCTGTTTCCATACTCGCCAAGAAGTGTTGCTTTAAGAGTAAGTAATATTTGTTAACAAAAGCAAAGAACTTGTGTGACTCGTCAATCAAATATTATTAGCCAAGAATCTAAAACCATGAGAAAGAGATTTCTGAAGATAAGCTATGAAGAACAATGATCAGCAGAGAGAAATTAGGGTTTGTAATTGCTTTGTATTGCTTGTGTGATAAAAATTGTGAATGTCCCCTTACAAATGTTTTTGCATTCCTATATATAACCCCTTAAGTCGGCTAAGCCTTTTTCCTAAACCTTCGCGGATTCCCTTTTTTGCCTATGTCGGTCGAGCCTACGTGGGCTTCGTTGCTGGGCTTTAACGTGTCGAACCTTCTGGAACCTTCGTTGATGTTCTGACGGGCGTTGAAGCATCTGAACCCGATGGGAGTGTCATGGGCATCGATGTCAGCTGCTTGGACACCGATGAGGCCAGGCACTTCTGTGTCACAGGGCAGTGACATCGCTGCCACTGCTTGTCATCGGTGTCACTGCTCAGTGACATCGGTGCCAGGCAGCTTTGGCCTCTGCAGCGCCTTCAGTTGGCTCTGTGACCTCTCTGACGCTGCACTCATGACTTCTCCTGGGGTGAATATAGCTTCGAAGGTTCCTTTGCCAGGTAAAAGGTTCAGGGGACTTAGGGGTTTTTCAAGAGGTCTTCACCCTTCCTTGTAGGGTGAAATGACTTAGGGGAATTTCAAGAGGCTTTCACCCTTTCTTGTAGGTGGAATGACTTAGGGATTTTTAAGAATCCTTCACCCTTTCTTGTAGGGAAAATGACTTCGGAACCATATTATCTCTACCTGTTGAAATATGCTCGTCGCTTATCATAACTTTGAACGTCGACGTTCAGTGGGTGAAATCCGACCCCAACAGTTAGCCCCCCAGCTCGGTAGTGTTAGTGATAATAGTATCGAGTTTAAGACCAATGGGTGTTGAAGTTAGTTGTTCAAAGTTATGATGTTGTTGTTAGCGTGATGCTATAGGCTTGAGCCTTTAGTGTTGATAACACTGTAAACGATATTTTTTGTTCTTCGAAGGTTTTAAAACTTCATGTTCTGCTTGCGAGAGCTGATAGCGTTTGTTCTTGACAATAGTTTTTATACTTAAGGATTTTAAGACCTTGCTGAAGATTTAAAGACTTCGCGCTTCGCTTGTCGAAGCTGATGATGAAGATTTTAAGACTTCGCGCTTCGCTTGTTCAAGCTGAAGATTTTAAGACTTCGCGCTTCGCTTGTTGAAGCTGGAGATTTTAAGACTTCATGTTTTCGTGAAGATTTTAAGACTTCTCACTCCGCTTGTCGAAGCTTTGTCAACGTAGAAGACTTCTCGTTTTTGGTTGAGAAAAACCCTTGTCTTAGGTCTTGATTTTGATTTGGTGTAGGTGATACTAGATGATGAGTCCAAAAGAACTTGAATTGTCTTTGGAGCTTGATCCCGACAGACACGAATCAAACGTCGTTGATATGTCCATTCATTATGGACCCGAGGTCCCTGATGGTATTGATGCCGATGACCCGATAGGCTTGCTACGCGATTTCGACAACTTGCCACTGAAGACTCGTCATGGCACCGATCACCCGAGTTCATCGCACGGGCTTATCGGGGTCACCAATGTCATGGTAGGCGATTTGGGTACTGAGGTCACGACGGAGTCCTTAAGCGCTGACGCCATGGTGAGGTCATCGGGTATTGATGACCTGATGGAGACCTCGGGTACCCGTGTTGCAACAACGTCTTCAGGTGTTGTTAACGTAGAGGGACTTCGGGTACCGACGTTTTGGTGGGGCCGACAAGCATCAGACGACGACGACATCGAGGCAGACGACGAGGCAGATGACAACGACGAGGCAGACGACGACGACTTCGATTAGGCAGGCGACGACGACGACGTCTATGAGGCAGGCGACGACGACGACGTCGAGGCAGACGACAACGTCAACGAGGCTGACGACGACGACGTCGAGGCAGACGACGACGACCTCGAGGCAGACGACGACGACCTCGAGGCAGACGACGACGACGACCTCGAGGCAGACGACGATGACGTCGAGGCAGACGACGACGACGTCGAGGAAGACGACGACGACGATGCAGACGACGACGACGTCGAGACAGACGACGACGACGTCGAGCCAGACGACGAGGCAGACGACGACGACGTCGACGAGGCAGACGACGACGACGTCGACGAGGCAGACGACGACGACGTCGACGAGGCAGACGACGACGACGTCGACGAGGCAGACGACGACGACGTCGACGAGGCAGACGACGACGACGTCGACGAGGCAGACGACGACGACGTCGACGAGGCAGACGACGACGACGTCGACAAGGAAGACGACTACGACGTCGAGGAAGACGACGACGACGTCGAGGCAGACGACGACGACGTCGAGGCAGACGACGACGACGTCGAGGCAGACGACGACGACGTCGAGGCAGACGAAGACGTCGAGGCAGACGACGACGTCGAGGCAGACGACGACGTCGAGGCAGACGACGACTACGTCGAGGCAGACGACGACGTCGAGGCAAACGACGACGACGTCGAGACAGACGACGACGTCGAGACAGACGACGACGACGTCGAAGCAGACGACGACGACATCTAGGCAGACGACGACGACGTCTAGGCAGACGACGACGACGTCGAGGCAGACGACGACGACGTCGTCGAGGAAGACGACGACGACGTCGTCGAGGAAGACGACGACGACGTCGACGAGGCAGACGACGACGATGTCGAGACAGACGAAGACGACGTCGAGACAGACGAAGACGACGTCAAGGCAGACGACGACGACGTCGAGGAAGACGACGACGACGTCGAGGAAGACGAAGACGACGTCGAGGCAGACGACGACGTCGAGGCAGACGACGACGTCGAAGCAGACGACGACGTCGAGGCAGACCACGACGTCGAGGACGACGACGACGTCGAGGCAGACGACGACGTCGAAGCAGACGACAACGACGTCGAGGCAGACGACGATGTCGAGACAGACAAAGACGACGTGGAGGCAGACGACGTCGAGACAGACAAAGACGACGTCGAGGCAGACGACGATGAGGATGGTGACGAGGAAATCGATGAGGAGATCGATGACTGATTGACTTTCTCGTTTTATGCCTTTTTTGTTTTGTCTTTGATAGATCATAAGAGTAATGATAATTGTTTTGCTGACCAAGCCTTTAGTATAAGTTGATGGTCGTTTACACTTGAAACGCCTTTGGCTGTTTGTACCAACGTTGTTGTTGGGTTTGTGATTGTAGAGTAGCAAAATCGCAAGTGCGCTTGTGCTCCTTTCCTACCAACGTTTGTTGTTGGGTTTCCATTTTTACCAACGTTGTTGTTGGGTTTTGTAGAATGGCGGTGCTTTCCGAACACGTCTGTTCAGAAGCGATCACACCTTTTGACTTAACCAACGTGTTGTTGGGTTTTCTGAATGATTATTCGGTGTATAAACCTAAGTAATCATTGGCAGCTGCTTTTTACCAACGCTGTTATTGGGTTTTTGAATGAACGTCCAGGGTCAATAGCCCAGGATCTGAACATTAGAATCAGCCGGGTCAAAAGCCCAGAAACTGATCGTTATAACTTATATAGCGCGCTTAGGATCCGATGATGGATGTCAATGTGTTCAGGTTCACACATTGTTGTTGTGTCCAACAGCAACGACAGTGGATTGAACTTGATTGAAAAAGGCTTTGAATAATCCATAGAGGATGTAGCTGATGAAATTGCTTGAAAAAGGCTTTGAATAATCCATAGAGGATGTAAGTGATGAAGTCTATGAGACTTGTGTCAAGTGAATCCTGAGAAGGACGTAGATGAAGTGCTCGAGACTTGTCTAATAAATCCAGAAAAGGATGTTTGATGTTTTCAGCATGGTGGAAGTAAAGGATGGGAGTATACGAGTATACGTACCCCACTCCCCCCCCCTCCTTTTACGGAGGAGGGCAACTGAACTCGTCTGGAGACAAGCTGCCTACGTACCCTTTTGCAGGGATCAAGTCGCCTCGTAGTTCGTTCCAGAGGCCTCAGGAGGTACTAGTGGCAGTACCCTTCGAGTGCCTTGCAAACCACTAGGGAGTGGTGTGGGAGGTTTTTCGGTGACGTAGGCTCGCGGTGGTGACATGCTGCAGACCTTGCTACTTGCAGACGCGTTGGCTCTGCGTTTTCAGTAGCTTCTGCGAGCTGTAACTGCTATAGAAAGTCGGTCAAATCATTGACATGTTCGGAACTGGTCCTTCTCCTCTTTCGTGATTCTTGAGGTGAAGATTCCTCCTTCTTTTTCTCGGTGTTCCTCAGCTTGTGCTCTGCCATGAAACACATATGAGACTCCTTCTGGTTGCCCCATATCGTTTTTACGCCGATGGGTGTAGGAAACTTGAGGCATAAATGGTATGTTGAAGGCACCGCTCGCATCTGGTTGAGCCAGGGAGTTCCCATGATCATGTTGTAGATGGCTGGATGATCCGAGACTGTAAAATCGACCATCTTTTTAACGTTGCCAGCTTGGACGGGTAGGCGAACCGTTCCCATCGTCATGGTTATCTCTCCGGAGAAACATGTTATAAGCTTAGGCTGCCCTTTGATTGTGGACAAATCAATCTTCATTCGCTCCAGCGTCTTTTTGAAGATGACATCCACTGAGCTTCCTGTATCAATGAGAACGTGAGCGACGTTGAAGTCGTAAACAGTTAAGTTAATTACCAAAGGATCGTTGTGTGGTTGATCGAGACCCTCAATGTCTTGCTCGTCGAAGGTGATAGGGTCGCTGGAAAGCCTTGGCTTTACAGGTGCTAATATGTTCGCGCAGACGTCAGCGCGGCGTTGGTAAGCTTCGATCGCAGTCTTATTGTCAGCACAGTACTGTGAGCCTCCCATTATCATGTTGATAACTTCGTGCTGGTCCTCGTTTTCCATGCCATAATCGCGACGTTGGCCCCTGGGAGTATCCACTTGTTGTTCGGTGTTGGCAGGAGCTTTCTCCTCAGGTTTGAAGTCTGACAGGCTGACGTTGCCTTTCAAAGTGCCTTCAGTCAATTTGGCTATGAGTTGCTGCCCCAACTCCCGACACTTTGCAGTTGAGTGTCCATTTGCCTTGTGGAAGTCACAATATAATTCCTCGTCGTACTCCTTTGGTCCTTCGTAACCCAATGACTCCACTTGGTAGTTATGGACCCCTCCGGATCCTCCTTCGTATTGGATGTAGACGGGATTCAAAGCGTGAGCTGGCTCACTTGCCTATTTTGTCTTTCCGCCCTTCCTGGCTTGGACTTCTTCCTCCGTTCGAGCGAAGTCAGCAGCACGGTGGAGGGCTCATCTCTTGCCAGAATGGAGATGGACACCGAAGTGCTCCTCGCAAAGCTTCCAATGCTGACTTGTTGCTGATACCTTCAACCTTTGACAGCGTGTTCTTGAACCTTGTCATGAAAGACCGAAGACTCTCGGTCTCGCCTTGTTTGTTATTCCATAGTTCCGAGTCGTAGATCTTCCGTTCGATGAAGATGTTGTAATGTTGCACGAATAACTCGGAAAGCTGGAGAAAAGTGTGAACTGAGTTCTTCTCCAACTTATGGAACCATTGAAGGGCAGACCCCTTGAGACTTTCAACGAACAGCTTGCAGTAGACGACGTCTTTTTCCGCTTCCTTGAAGTTTGCTCTTCCCAAGGCCATTTCGAATTCCATCAGATGATCCGAAGGGTCTGTGGTTCCTTCGTAGATTGGTAACTTGATTCTTCCGGGATCAGAGATTTTCGTTCTTGCGATCTGTTCGTCGAAGGGTGTGTTCCTTGCTTTTTCTTGTACCTGAGCGATGGCAGGAGCCTTCCCTATTCCGTGGTGTATCTGCGATTGGGTACGCTTTAGGTCTGAGGTTACCCGATCCATCTGAGCCTTTACTGCAGCGAGTTCTGCAGCGTAAGAGCGTTTGAACGCTCTACGCTCTCGCTCTTTTTTGTTCCGCTCTTTGCTAGAGTAGTTGGTGTACTCTGAGGTGTCTTTCACAATCTCTGTCTTGGAAGAGCCTGACGCGCTTTGAGTATCAGAGGCGCGTGGTTCTTGTCTGCCACCTTCTGCATCTTCCGCGTATGCACGCTTTGTAGGAGCTGGTTCTTCTTGGTCGGAGATATCCACGACGCGTTCGGGAGACTTATCCGTTTCCCGACGTGGTGGTGGTGGTGGTAGATCCTCAGGGTTTCCTCGAGTAGCACGAGGTGCGGAGAAGTCGAGGCGTTGAGGGTTAACACGTGCCCTAAGCCTTACTGTGTCGGGTCTTCCGCGTTTTCTTCGTGAAAGAGATTTCAGCTCCTTCGAATTTGCCTCGATGATCTTGGCTTGCTTCTTCTGTTCGGTGAGGAAGGTATCTAGCATCTTCTTCACCTCGGTCATGTCGCCTTGAGCTGGAGCTTTGGTAGCAGTAGCCTCGACCGAAGGTTGTTTCTCCTGGTTGTCTCTGCGAGACGTGTTTTCTTCGCCGCTCACCATCCTTGATTCGGTATGTAACGTAGCTTTTTTGTGTAAGAAATTCTCTAGTTCCCCTTAGTCGGCGCCAAATTGTGGAAGCCGGAATTCGCACAATTAGATTTGTAAGGGTTTCGAGAGGAAGCAGAGATTTCTGAAGATAAACAACAATGATCAGCAGAGAGAAATTAGGGTTTGTAATTGCTTTGTATTGCTTGTGTGATAAAAATTGTGAATATCCCCTTACAAATGTTTTTGCATTCCTATATATAACCCCTTAAGTCGGCTAAGCCTTTTTCCTAAACCTTCGCGGATTCCCTTTTTTGCCTATGTCGGTCGAACCTTTTGGAACCTTCGTTGATGTTCTGACGAGCGTTGAAGCATCTGAACCCGATGGGAGTGTCCTGGGCACCGATGTCAGCTGCTTGGACACCGATGAGGCCAGGCACTTCGGTGTCACAGGGCAGTGACATCGCTGCCACTGCCTGTCATCGGTGTCACTGCTCAGTGACATCGGTGCCAGGCAGCTTTGGCCTCTGCAGCGCCTTCAGTTGGCTCTGTGACCTCTCTGACGCTGCACTCATGACTTCTCCTGGGGTGAATATAGCTTCGAAGGTTCCTTTGCCAGGTAAAAGGTTCAGGGTACTTAGGGGGTTTTCAAGAGGTCTTCACCCTTCCTTGTAGGGTGAAATGACTTAGGGGTATTTCAAGAGGCTTTCACCCTTTCTTGTAGGTGGAATGACTTAGGGATTTTTAAGAATCTTTCACCCTTTCTTGTAAGGAAAATGACTTCGGGACCATATTATCTCTACCTGTTGAAATATGCTCGTCGCTTATCATAACTTTGAACGTCGACGTTCAGTGGGTGAAATCCGACCCCAACACTGATTGAGACGAATCTGCCTCAACCGCATCTTCATGGGGACTCTAAATGTGGAATCTTCAAGCAGCTGTGTTAGTTTGCTGTTGTTTGTAAGGAAACTTTTGAGTGATGCTTGAAAGCTATTGAACCAATCAAATCGGTCATGTATGCAAGAAAATTAGATTTGACAAATTAAAGGATTCTTTTTGTTCTACAGACAAAAGACTTTGAAGAAGAAACTCTCTAAAGTTAACACTTTTCTTATGAAAGATCATAAAAATACCGAATTTTTGTTAAAATCTTAGCCGATTACGTATAAAGAGAAAGACGTAATCCTTCAAAAACCCTAAATCCAAACGATGATTGCAGAGAAATGAAACTAGTAAGTTATGCAAACAAAACAGGAAAGTTTCGTAATCCTTCTAAACCCTAAATCTGACACAGTAGTATTCATATTCGTTAAAAGAGACTTACTTGAGAACCACACTTCTCTTCAAACTCCGCTCAAGGAACTAGAGACCTCGGAGACAAACTGATCATCATCACCACCATAAGTCTCTAACATGAACGTTTCTAAAAGCTTTGGTTTTTGTTTAGAGATATACAAATTGGAATTTTGAACATTTCTTTTTATAGACGTTGTATAATTAATTTTGACCGTTGCATTTAACAACGTTCGGATTTGTGTAAACTTTAGTGATCTGAATGTAATTGAAAACCCGGATTATAAATTTTAGAAAAGAAAAAGGGCAATTGATGGGTTTCTCTATAAACTAATGGGTTTTGAGGGCTTGTAGTTTCACGTAATAATGGAGGAAAATAAGAAACCTTGCACACCATTTCTACTTTTCGAGTATTACCTACGTGTCGGTTATTTGCTCTATTTTACGCAGGCCCGGCCCGTAGGCAATGGCCTAGGGCCACCAACTTTGGAAGAAAATTTTGGGCCACATATTTGTTCATGTAATAATTTATTTGGTTTGTAAGGAACAAAGTTCATATGTCTTTAATAAATTGTTTTGAATTAATAAATATTATAATGTGATTAATAGCATAATTCTAGGTGTAGGAGGCCACAAAATCTAATTAAAAAACGTGAATAGTTAAGATATTTACACTTTTTCTTTTTTTGTCAAACATAATTGTAAAAAATAAATTATATATGGAATGGAGTTATAAAAAGAAAAAGAAAAAAAATCTACAAGATATTCTTTAGAAAACCAAAACAATCCTAAATTTTCTAAAAGGGAAAATTAAGAAAATAGGTTTAAAAACTTTTAAAATTAAGGAAATACACCATGTTTTTTAAAATTAAGAAAATACTATATCGTGGACATTCTTGTCCCTCTTTTAATTAAAGAAAAAGAATTCATAATTTTATATATAAAATATTTAATAATAATAAATACATAAAGGGAAAAAAGAAGAGGAATTCCCTCATATACCATCCTTTGAAGTTTTTTTTCCAAAAATACCACCTTAATGTTTTTTTTTCCAAAAATACCACATTTTTTCCAAAGTTCCAAAAAACACCATTTTTAAAAAAGTTGATTTTTAAGATGTAGAATTTAATTTTTTTGGGTTTGGGTTAACTATTCCAAAATTAGGGTATAGTTTTAGGGGGTAGGGTTTGGGTTTGGGGTTTAGGGTTTAGTTTTGAATATTAAAAATGAATTTTTAAAAAGTTGTATTTTTGGAACTTTGGGAAAAAAGTGGTATTTTTGGAAAAAAAACTTTAAGGTGGTATTTTTGGAAAAATACTTTAAAAAATGGTATTTTTGGAAATTGCCCAAAAAAGAAATCAGAAGTCTCGATACAATTATTTTGATTTTAATTCTTTCTCTCAAGCAAAGAAAGTAAGAAACATTAATCTTCCCTCTTCGATTCTCAATCGTAGATTCAACTTTTCGTTTTTTGGGTTTTTGCCTTTCCCTTCCCGGTAATTACTTGTACTCTCTTCCAAAAATGTAACAATAATAAGAAAGAAAGAAATGGTTTCAGTACTTCTTGCTAATTTTCCAGATACGGTTTACGAGATCTGCTTTCAATTCCTCTGGAATCTGGTATTTTAAACTTGATTTAACATCTTCAATCAACCTCCTCCTGCACATCATATTAACCCACGAAAGGAATTAAAATCACACGATTTTTCTAACGAAGCACAAAGCTAAAAGAGGTAAAAATCACTTACTTTAAGTCGTTACCATCTTCACCATTTTCTCTTGATTGCTCTGTATGCAATCTCTTCTTAGCACGCATGGAGATGTGTAATTTATCATACCAACCACATGACCGTAAATATGAAGATGCGTCTTTCTTCAGGCCGAGGAAATAATATGCAAACATATTCATTAGGCTATAAGCTCATTAGGTTTATGAAATATAGCCAACACTTAGCCATATGGGTATCTCTTGATTTATACTTTGATGATAATTGGCTAAAGCAAATTCCGTTTATTGGAGATCGTACCTCTCCAACTCTCCTCCGTCACATCCTCCTTCCCTTTCTTTCTCTTGTAGCAAATTCGTTTTACAAGATCAATTTTCTACAATTAGAGGATCTCAACCATAAACTTGAAATTGAGATGCAATAAAGACAACAAGACCCATAAAAAACCTAGAAAACGAAAATCGCTCATCTTAGATTGAGAATCGAAGAAGAAAAATCAATGGTTTCTTTGCTTGAATGAAAAAATCAAAACCAAAATAATTGTATCTGATTTTCTTTTTTCCTCTATATATTTATTATTACTAAATATTTTATAGATAAAATTATGAATTGTTTTCTTTAATTAAAGGAGGGATAAAAATGTCCATTATAGAGTATTTTCTTAATTTTAAAAAACATGGTGTATTTCCTTAATTTTAAAAGTTTTTTAACCTATTTTCTTAATTTTCCCTTTCTAAAATTATTTCTTCAAAAAATTGTCTCATCGTTTTTAGTCTCATGTCTTCTTCGTCAAATTGATCAAATAAGTAGTTCATATTTCATGATTTTTTCAAAAATTATAATTTTTTATAATCATACATAGTTACAGAATTCTTATATTATTTCTAAATACTCCCTCTATTCTTTTAAGTTAGATGTTTTATATATTTTGCACAAATTAAGAAAACTAATTAATGTTCAACTATAAATGTATTGTTTTTTGTACTAAACAATTTTCAATAGCATTCAACCTATAACAATTCAACAATTTCATTTAATTTGTTTTGAAATTAACAATTCACCATAATTCTTTCATTAAAAACACATTGAAAAAGTAAAAAATCAATCTTTACAAAACAAGAAAAAGATGTAGAACATCTAACAATAAAGAACAGAGGGAGTAAACAATAAAATCGAATAAGAAGAGAAAAAATTGATGTGTTTCTTAAAAAAAAAATTAGGTTTTTTTTGGTGTGTTCTTAGAATTTGTTGTTTTTACTATGATTTTTTTTGTTTACGAAAAGTCACATTATTTTTTTCGCCTTGGGCCACCATTTTCATTGGACCGGCCCTGATTTTACGAGGGTTGTCTTCCTCAAGACTTCTCTGTTTTTGGTTATGCTCGGACCAAACTCACTCATGAAGAACTTCGTGTTATGATCAGTGGAACTTTAACTTGCCCGATTGATCAAAAGTAATTCTTCTATACATTTTAGGCTGCTTCTTCATGCAGTTGAGGAGAGAGGAGGTTGTATATCAGAAGCGATGAGCTAGATGCAGCATAGGATCTATTCACACCGGCTTTGAAGGAACTCGAGGAGAAGAAAATCGAACCTGTGCTCTATCCGTATGGGAACAGAGGTCCTGTTGGTGCGCATTACCTTGCATCTAAGTACAATGTAAGATGGAGAGATCTTGAAGAGACCTAAAGCTTTTGACACAAATAAAGGATTTGGTGTTAATATGAGACGATCCAATTTTGGCTATACTATATGTTGTGACTCGTGAGACTTTTCAACTATTAGATCATTGCACAGGTAGATGCCTTTCATAAAGGATTCTCTATTATCTTTCCAAGTAATACATATGTTTTGTTCTATTGGTTGACTAGCGAGACACAAATCGAGATGCAGAAAACTAGGTTGGACTTGGCCGGGTATATGATAGGTAATGAGTAACTAAAACATAATGAAGTTGAGGTCAAAATTCCTTGGATAATCAGAGACCACAGGGACGTACTACAAAAAAATGGGAATGGGGGCTAAAAACTGCAATCGAGAATGACAAGTATTGAAACCGAAGCTATGACGATTATAAGAAGAATTATAGAGTTGAAATCCATACAATCTTAAGAAGAAAAATAACTCAAGAGTGGAAATCCAAAATATAGAGTCTCAAACTATGAAAGCCTTTAACACACTTTACATAAACTTCATATTCTCTACATAGTCTAGAGAGGTGTGAACACTTGGACAATCCTCCTGCTTAAGCTCTTCAAGTCCTTGAATACTGAATCTTCTAAAAGTGTTCCTTTCGACATTGTAGTAGATAACGTAGAAAGGGTTTGATAGATAGTGCGGCAAAAACACAATTTCACCTATATCGGTCATTCCAATAACATCATTATTGAGCAAGAATGATTTGTCCCACGAAGGTGGCTGTACGCATATAGGTTTGGACCATTTATTTTTTTCAGCATCTTCTCGAACCCACAACTCATTTACGTGCGCACCTACGCTTCGATTATAAACATGGTTATGTGCCACTAATTTACCTTTGTAGTTGAACAAACCCCAAGGACCATCAAAATCTGGAAACATTCGGTCATCATCGATGTTAACCAAGTTGAACTTCTCAAAGCAAACTATCACAAAAGATCCTTTGAACTTAGATGGGATATACAAAACACGTTTATACATATTTCACCATCATATATATAAATTTTTGGGTTGCATTCGATCCTTCTCCAATGTCAAAACCCAATAAGCATTGTTTTTTCCATGATCTGACGAGGACACCCACAACACTTTGAATTGTTTCGTGAACGGATCATACCCAAAATAGCTTCTTAGACTAACACTTTGTTTCAGCTCGGGTAAGATTATAAACTCTCTTGTGACGGGGTTACAAACCACCGGCAAGTTAATACTTCTCCAATGCTTAATAAGGAAAAATCCACATCCGGTGGACAGATATCGGATGAAAAATATTCGGGAAAAGACTTATGATAAGCTGTGGCTACAAGAGTTAAGTTTCCATGTGGGTTTTGAGGTTGAGGTGAAGTGAACACGAAAAACTCTTCGTTAACTGTGAAAACAAACAAAAAAAGCCGAGGACGACACCAAGAATTGGTTAGAAACAACTCTGTGAAATCAGAACGGCGACATATAAGGTACGTTCGTTTGGCAGCCGCAGCGGCTTGCGGCAAAATGTTGTTCGTTTGCCTACCGCATGTACCTGCGGCTGCGTCATGCGGCCAGACGCTGTGTCATGCGGCCAGACGCTGCGTCTTGCGTCAGGAATTTTTGGCCGCATCTAAATTTAGCGTCACGGCCAAAATTTCAGCCGCAACCACAGCGGCAGACAAACGAACAGCAATTATGCGTCTGGCCGCATGACGCAGCCGCATGACACAGCCGCAAGTCAAACGAACAACAATCGTAGCGTCTGGCCGCATGACGCAGCCACAAGCCGCAACCGCAGCCGCATGCGGGCAAACGAACAGGCCCATAGATTCCCATAGTTTTGATAGGCAACGAAACCTAGCTACTGACTTGGCCGACACTCTAGAGAATATATCGATAAGTAAATCAACTGGAATTGGGTCTGAGTATTCCCTTACCGAGTTCGAAGTTTGAGTTTCATGTTCAGAGGTAATTAATAGATCATCCGAGAACTTCTGCTCCAGATTTTTCATGGTGGACGATTGAAACCCTAGAATCACTTCCAAAGCTTACACCGCTTCGGCTTTCTTCTCATACAACGATCCTCCTAAATGGGCTATATCATATATTAGGCCCAATTCTTAAAACACCTCATTTTTAGGTTGCATGGAATCGTAATCGGGTACGCGGAAGCGGGTACACGGAAGCGGGTACATGGAAGCGGAAGCGTGGAATCGATTTTTTTATAAAATTAAGGAAGCGGGTACGCGTTGGAAGCGTGGGTATATATATATATATTTATTCAATCGAATTTTAACAAATTGAAACTAAAAATCATAATTCAATCGAATTTTAGGAATATACGTCTTATTATATAAAGTAGAGTTTGTCAAAATTGTAACTCACGAGATCTTGTCACGTGTCTAATATCGATCGAGATGATGACATGTGTAAAAAGAATAAAAACGTAAAACTACCAAAAAAAATTGTTAAATAATTAAGTAAATAGTGAAAAGAAAAAATTGTAATAGTTTAACTTAATTAGAAGAAAAAAATAGAAAACTAATTAATAAGTGACTAACTAAATAGTGAAAAGAAAAATTCTAATAGTTCAAACTAATTAAAAAAATTTTATAATAGTCTAAAATATATAGGAAATAAAATAAAATAAAATTTATAATCCAAACTACATATATAAAAAAATTAAAAAAGAAATCGAGAAGATATATAAGTGGTAAAAAAACTGAAAGTATAAAACGAATAGTTCGTAAAAACATTAACCTAAAGAGATTATAAAAATAAATAGACAAAAATTATAGAAAAAATAAAAGAATCTTATTATATAAAAGAGAGGTGATTTGAACTAATTTATATTTTCTATCTTGCGGTTAACAAAATGCAATTTATGATAAATAAATTGATAATTATACGGGTTTCAACTTAAAATGCGATTATACGGGTTTCAGTTTAGAATATACTTATATATGTTTTAATGTAAAATATAATTATAAAAATCGTAACTATATAAATAATCAATTTTAATATCTAATACCCGCATATTATGGAGGTCCTAATCTAGTAATTTAATAATTGTGAGGTGAATCACGGTTTAGTGTAGTGGTTTTGGAGGTGTAACAAGTGCCTATGGGCCTGAGATCGAAGCCCATCTTTGAGTTAAAAGATTTTTTAATTTGTTTTAATGAATAGCGTAAGTTGCGTGACTGTAATTTAACATTATCTTCTTCACGAGACCTGCAGCCTCAAACGCCGCCGCTGCTCCACCATTTTTCATACTGATGCTTAGCAGAGTCACAATATATAATAGAGCCAAATTTTAAGGAAAAACCATACCAACTTCTCTGCAGAAGTATCTGACACGGCTTCAGCAAATCGAGATAAATGGGAACTTCCAGGTCTTGTGTAGTGCAACTGATGCCTGATTAGATGAAAAAACCCCAGATGCTGATGAAGGCCGAGAGTTCGAATCCCATGCAACAGGAGAAGACTCATGCGCTTGAAGGTCGGGTGACGCTTCCACCAGAAGAAGGGCGATTACTCAAGTGGCTTGGTGAAGCAGCGCCGCTTTCAGTTCGTGGTGACAATGATGAAGTCCCCCATGCATTCAATGATGATTTACTGCCCCAACTAAGAGTTCTCCTACAATATATGCCCAGAAGAAAATTGAACCATATAAAATTGGACGAAGAAAAAGAATGAGAGAAAGCATCTGAAACAGTTACAAACTTACTTTGGAACAATTTCCACATTCGGGTCAAGGCCTTGATTCTATAACCTTAAATTCAGAAAGAAGTGTTCAGGGAACAGTTTCCACCTTTGAGTCAATATCTATTATGTATATATACACACGTTTGACCAAAACGCTTCCGATCAATCAAAAAATCGCTTCCAACTACCAATCGCACGTTTCCATTGCTATTCCAAACTTCAGTTTTTGAGAATCGCGATTCCACTGCGATTCTGAATGCTTCCGATTCCGAAGCGGGAATCAGAGCTCTACCAGCGATTCCATGCAAACATTTACGTGCTCTGTTGAGTCTGATTATGTAAATTCTTTTAAAACTACCGAACTTGGCAGTGATAACATCATTTTGAAATGAGAAATTGGTACCAATCTTCACTTGGGCCTCCAAAATTTATATAATAACTCGTCTTTTTTGGCCACATGTTATCATACGTATTTTCTATTAAGGAGGTTATCTCTTACTAGATTAGGACCCGCATAATATGCAGGTATTAGATATTGAAATTGATTTCTTATAATTATATTTTAAATTAAAACTCGTATAAATAGATTCTAAATTGAAATCCGTATAATTATATTTTAAATTGAAATTCGTTTTTTTAACGCTTTGTAAATTGAAATTCTTTTAACCATCAATATATTTATCATTAAATTGCATTTTGTTAATCGTAAGATATAAAATAAAATTAGTCCAAATCACCATAAAAATGCGTTTGATCCACAATATTCACATAAAGACCCGCGTTATACATTATCATGACTACACATGTGTTTTGTATTTGTTTTCGTATGCATGCATCTTCTTAATATATTTATGCATGTATCTTCTAAATAAATATATGTATATAATTAGGAGCTTATTTGACAATTTAGTAACTTATTTGCCTTTTTCTATTGCATAATCATTTTTCATGAATTTTTCTAGTTGCATAAATAATGTTTTCCAGTTACATAAATATTTAATGGGTACTTTTACATTTTTCAGTTGCATAAATAATGTATAAAGTGATATTTTTTTCTTATTTACCTTTTCTTTTGACTTGTTATTTTCCTTTTTAAATTATATTACAATTTGATTTGAAAAGTAAATTATGTAGATAAGAAAAAATTGTAATTTGTATTTGACACATGTAACAATCTAATTTAACAATAACACATGTTGCTATTTCGTGAGTTACAATTTTGCTTACGTGTCACGCTCTCATCGAACGACCTCTTTTTTATATAATACAATTCTTTTATTTTCTCTATAATTTTTTTCTTTTTTTATATATTCTCTGTAGGTTAATATTCTCCCTATCTATTCCTTCTATACATTCAGTTTTTGTTGCCACTGATATTTCCTCTCGATATCTTATTTAATTTTTTTATATGTAGTTTGGACTATTCATTTTATTTTATTTCCCAATTAGTTTAAACTATTATAAAAAACTTCTAATTAGTTTGAACTATTAGAATTTTTCCTTCTCATTATTTGGTTAGTTACTTAACAATTTTGTTTTGTTGGTTTTTTATTTTTCATTTTTATTTCTAATTAATCTAAACTATTAGAATTTTACTCTTTTACTACTTACTTAGTTATTTAACAATTGTTTTGTAAGTTTTCCATTTTTAGTTTTTTGACACGTGTCATCATCTCGATTGATATTACACACATGTCACCATCTAATGAGTTACAATTTTGAAAAACTCTCCTTTATATAATAAGATTCTTTCCATCACGGATAATGATGGTACCGGATTTAACATTGGTAACCATGACTCGATGCATATTCAAACTAATTCGGAGTTTTAGAAAGAAAAAAATATGCAAAGTGGGCCAACAAGGACTCATCAATATTTAGTGATATCGGTGATTCAGAGTAAAAATGGAAAGATCAGTTCAATAATTAAAAATTACGTAAAATTTTGAAATTTTTCATATTTTTCTATGGTTGATTCGACCGATTGATATTTTTGTGTAAATACTTGATGTAATTCTCTTATACAATAGAGAATGCTTCTCACAAATTTACCTAAAACTTAGATAATTTGGATTCAAATAGGATAGTTAACGCGATCTGGATTTACCAATTAGCGTTGTCTAAGAAAACTATTTAGGTTTTTCACATAAAAAAGATCAGAAAATCTCATTACGATGACATGAATCGAAAGATGAAACACTACCTCCGGTTGTAACGAACATGACTTGGTATTCTTTTTGAATGCAATACATACAATTTTTATTGACATCGGTGAATCCGAGTAGAAATGAAAAGACCGGTTCATTAATAAAAAATTACATAAAATTAGGAGAATTTGCATATTTTTCTATGGTTGATTCGACCGATTGATATCTTTGTGTTAATACTTGATGTAATTCTCTTAAAAAAAACATATAATAGAGAATACTTCTCACATATTTACCTACGACTTAGATAATTTAGAATGAATTAGGACAGTTAATGTATTACGGATTTATCAATTTCCGCTATCTAAAGGAACTATTTAGGTTTTTTACATTAAAAAACCAACCGGAAAATCTCATTACGATGACAAGAACCAAAAGACGAAACACTACTTCCGGTTGTAACGAACATGACTTGGTGTTCTTTTTATGAATGCAATACATACATTTTTATTGACATCGGTGAATCCAAGTAGAAATGAAAAGATCAATTCAATACTAAAAAATCACATTAAATTAGGAGATTTTTTATATTTTTCTCTTGATGTTTCGACCGATTGATATTTTTGTATAAATATTTGATGTAGTTCTCTAAAAAAAAGACATACAATAGAGAATACTTCTCACAAATTTACCTACAACTTAGATAATTTAGATTGAATTAGGACAATTAATGCAATCCGGATTTATCAATTTCCGCTGTCTAAAGGAACTATTTAGGTTTTTTACATAAAAAAAAAAAGTCACCGGAAAATCTCAATACAATGACAGGAACCAAAAGACGAAACACTACCTCCATTTGTAACGAACATGACTTGGTGTTATTTTATGAATGTAATACACACATTTGTATTGACATCGGTGAATCCGAGTAAAAATGAAAGATCAGTTCAATAATAAAAAAATTACATAAAATTGGGAAATTTTTCATATTTTTCTATGGTTGATTCGACGATTGATATTTTTGTGTAAATACTTGATGCAATTCTCTAAAAAATACATATAATAAAGAATACTTCTCTCAAATTTACCTACAACTTAGATAATTTAGATTGAACTGGGACAATTAACGCGATCCGGATTTACCAATTTGCACTGTCTAAGGGAACTATTTAGGTTTCTTACATAAAAAAGTCCTTAGAAAATCTCATTACGATGACATGAACCGAAAGACGAAACACTACCTCCGGTTGTAACAAACATGACTTGGTATTCTTGTTATGAATGCAATACATACATTTTTATAGACATCGGTGAATTCGAGTAAAAATGAACAGATTAGTTCAATAATAAAATTACATAAAATTAGGAAATTTTTTATATTTTTCTATGGTTGATTCGACCGATTGATATTTTTGTGTAAATACTTGATGTAATTCTCTAAAAATAAGGCATACAATAGAGAATAGTTCTCACAAATATACCTAAGACTCAGATAATTTGGATTGAATTGGGGCAGTTAACGCGATGTGGATTTATCGATTAGCGCTGTATAAGTGAGCTATTTAGGTGTTTTACATAAAAAAGTCATCGGAAAATCTCATTTCGATGACAAGAACCAAAAGACGAAACACTACCTCCGGTTGTAATGAACATGACTTGATGTTCTTTTTATGAATGCAATACATACATTTTTATTGGCATCAGCGAATCCGAGTAAAAATGAAAAGATCAGTTCAATAGTAAAAATTTACATAAAATTAGGAGATATTTCATATTTTTATATGGTTGATTCGACCGATTGATATCTTTGTGTAAATACTTGATGTAATTCTCTAAAAAAGGACATATTCTAGAAAATACTTCTCACAAATTTACCTAAAACTTAAATAATTTGGATTGAACGGGGATATTTAACGCGATACGGATTCACCAATTGGAGGGAATTATTGAAGTTTTTTACATTAAAAAATCAACAGAAAATCTCATTACGATAAGTGGAATCAGAAAACGAAACACCAACCTCTAGTTGTAACGAACATGACTTCGTGTTCTTTTTATGAATGCAACATCTACATTTTTATTGGCACATCCTTAAAAGTAATTTTGTAATTTTAACACTAAAATTGGAAGTCTCTCGGTCACACATTTAATGGATCGACAGGTCCGACGTAGACCAATTAATTTAATTAAATATATTATTATCAAATATCTCTCTCATATAGATCTCGATATGATTTCGTGAGTTTTGTTGTAAAGCTAGGTTTATTTGATTTGTGTTTTCTTCTCTATAAGGTTGAAAAAGGCAAAAAAATCTAGATATAGATTCGATTTTGTCAAATTTTGTTGTAAATCTGGGTTTATTTGATTTGTGTCTCTTTCTCTATGAGGTTGAAGAAGACAACAAATTCATATCTGGATCCGGATTTTGTCATTTTTTGTTGTAAAATTTGGTTTTATTTGGTTTATTTTGAAAATCTGAGTTTTTGATTCGATTGGTAGAAATCTTAGATTTTTATTCAATTAGGGTTCAAGATCTGATTTTTTTACTGGGTTTTGGCATTTTTTATAAACCTTATAAACGTTTTGTAAGGTTTATAAACGTTTTGTAAATCATATAAACGTTTTGTAAACCAAACGTTTTGTAAGGTTTATAAATGTTTTGTAAGGTTTATAAACATTATTTTATGGTTTTCTAATGTAAATAAAAACGTTAACCCCAACTATACACCCCCCCCCCCAAAACAAAATTATACCCTAACTATAAAATAGTTAACCCTAACCAAAAAAATTAAAAATGCTTTTGTTTTTGCGTCTAGGTTTGCATATGGAATTTTACAAAAAAAAATCTTTTTTGAAAGGTTTATAAACGTTTATTATGGTTTATAAACGTTTTGTAAAGTTTCTAAACGTTTTGCAAAGTTTATAAATGTTTTTTGTAAGGTTTATAAACGTTTTGTATAGTCTATTTATGGTTTTTGTACAGTTTATAAACATTTCTTAGGAGATTTGTGAGAGAGATACAATGTAAATAAAGATGTTAAACCTTAACCTTACCCCAAAAACTATACTAAATGTAAAATAGTTAACCCAAACCTAAAAATTTAAAAACGTTTTTGTGTGTTGCGTTTGGGTTTATATATGTATTTTTCTGAAAATATTATTCTTCTTCTTCTTCTTCTTTTCAAATCCACGAGATTTAATTTCATATTCCTTGTTTTTTCACCAAAATTTTTTTTCGGATTTTTATAGAGAGGAAGATTAAATTTGGTTCATAGTGAGAGAGAGATAGATAAGATCTCGTAGAGATGATACAAGATCGGATATGATTCGATTCCTCGATTTTATAACAACGAGATCTCAATCTGAGATCGAGAACAAAGATGGAGAAATCGGAGATTTGAGATGGAGAAATCAAAGATCGGATGTCAAAGATGGAGAAATCAAACATCGATGTAGAGATGTTGGAAGAGAGATGAACAGATCTGAGAGAGAAAGAGAAGATTTGTAGAGAGAGAGAGGATGAACAAGAGAGAGAGAAAAAATAGAATGAAAAAAATGAGCGTGAGAGAAAAAACTCTTATATTTTATCATTAAGGGTAATATGATAATATATTAAAAAAAAAGTTGTGACAATTTTGTGAAAGTGTAACTGACTGTGGCATAAATGAAAAGTGGCATCCTGAAAATGGCATTTTTCAAAATTTCTCAACAATTTATAACTTACTAGTATTAACCCCCGTGCTACGCACGGTTAGTACTAATGTTATTGGTTATTTTGTTTTTATATTTGGTAAAATCAGTTAGTAAGAAGTTTTTTTCGCGTCAAAACTTATTTAGTTTTGTTTTTAGTCATTTAAAATACCCACGATTACTTTTTAAAAAAAAAATTGAAGAAAATGCCACATGTCAATTTTTGATTGCTCAAGTGACTTGTGATTTAGTAGTAACGGATAACCATGAACTATTTTAAATCCAACCCGGTTATTAAATTCTATCAAACTCTTAAACATTATGAAGTGATAAAAAATAAGATAACTTATATTAATCGTTAAAAATTGTTTTAATCAAAATTTTATAAACTTGACTTCAAACCATAACTTAAAAATGACTTGATTTATATTTAAAAAGATCAAAACTATTGGAATCAAATGATTCATCCACACAATTAAAGAGAAAACAAGATTTACATTTAAATACTAGGTCTTTAACCCGCACTAAATCGCGCGGAAGCTAATTTTGCAAACCATATTTTGCCAATCATATTTTGTAGATATAGTAATTCTTCTATGTCATTTTGTTAATTCTTGTTCAAACACAAGTTGGTATAGAGATTTTGTATGTAAAGAACCTACCGACTACCCTTAAAAAAATGGCATCACAATCAAAGATACAATTTATTTTCGATACGCATGCAAACATAAATCTATAACCATCCCAAATAGATTTTAAAGCATGTTTATTTATCAATTTTTAAATCGAGGTAATCCAAATTAGATTTATGAAGACTATGTAATAATTGAGGTAAAACGACTTTTTTCGAAAAGGTGCAATCCTACGAATATAAAGAGATAGAACTTCAAAATAAACATAAAACGGTTAATTTTTTAAATGAACGCTACCCAAAAACATATAGTAATAATAATTAAAAAAACACAACTCTTCAAAATATCCATAAATTGATTTTTTGTCAAAAAGACGCTACTCTACTAATATTTTCAAAAAGACACGATCTTACAAATTTTTAAAAAACATAACTCTTCAAAATAACCATAAAACGATTAATTTCAAAAAGACGCGACGCAAAATATTTTTGAAAAGACGCGACATTAAGAATATGAAAAGACACAACCCCTCAAAATAATCATGAAGCGGTTATTTTCGGAAACACGTGACTTTACGAAATATTTTTTTAAAGACGCGACCCCAAAATAATTTGCAGAATTTTTATGGGAAGACACAACTCTTTGGAAAAACGGTTTATACGAAAAGACACAACTCTTCGATAATAATATTTAAAAAGTTTTTCTTTTTAATATGAAAGGACACAACTTTTATGAGAAAACCGCTTTTACAAAACGACACGACTATTCGATAATATTAATTATTTTTGTTTTATAATTTTTGTTAGAAAAGGCACAAGTCTTCGGAAAAAACGGATTTACAAAAAAACACAACTCTTCGGAAAAAACTGTTTTACGAAAAGACAAAAAAATCAAAAAGGGGCGACTCTACAAAATATTTCCGAAAAGATGCAATCCTACGAATACAAAAAGATAGAACTCTTCAAAATAACCATAAAGCGGTTATTTTCGAAAAGACATGACTTTACGAAATAATTTTTAAAAGTTGCGACTGAAACAATCTGACCCGTTTTTAAAAAAAAAAAAATTAAATGAACTTGGACCCGGATTAACATTTCCATAAATGTTAATCCTTAACATCCAAGCAAAACGAGTACAAACACAATTACTAGCGGAACACAACAAAATCTCAAATCAACTAATCGAGCAATTAAACCGATAATTCAATCATCATTAACCAAACATAAATTCCAATTCCAGACACCAGCAACCTAACCAGGATTTCTAAACAACAAAGAAAAACACATTAAACCGAGACCCTAGATCATCCTCCTCCTCATAGCCATGATCCCACGGTTACATTTTGCATTTACCGGCATCACAAGGCAAAAAGAGATGCGTAGTATTATCACAAATACTCAGTGAGGCGGTCATCCATCTACTTGGCCAATTACCAAGGTAAATGAAACACCAGACAAACACACATCACAACAAACAAACACAACACAACACACACAAAAACAACAGGAATCCTAATAATGTCGATCACATGCAATAAAACGTCAACAAATACACAAAAACGATTGCAAAACACAAACATCTCGATTAATCACGAATTCAACCATCAATCAACCTAACACCAGGAATCCTAAAATTCTATCCATTTGGGACCATGGTCACGCACTCACCTTAGCGAGAAATTCGCACACAAACGGATTTTCCACGACGCTCTCAGACACCAAATAATTCACCTAAAATAATCCGTTGATCACAAAAATCTGATTAGCATACCATCTGAAAGCCTTTAACAAGACCAATCCGAAAATAAAAACGGTTTTCCTAAAACCGGTATAAATCTTAGAGAACCGGTCCGAATTGTATCCGGTTCAAAATTAAAATATGTCCAAATCGACAACGGATTTCGTGTGAACATTTCATATTTTCCCACAAGTCCAAAACCGGTTTAAAACACTTAAGAACCGGCTGAAATCAAACCAATTGCATCAACTATCTCAAAAACTAGCAAACTTACCGATCAAAATTCGATCAACTCCGACCTCTATTCTTGAAATGGTAAGCAGCGTTGGATTAATGAGATTAACTAGTTTCCATAAAGCTAGGTAATGCACTCCAACTCTTCCTGAGATTAAATCCACCATTAAAGAGCTTAAAGCTCATTTTCATGGAGAAAAAGCGAGAAGAGATGGATGAAACTTACCCAAAGCTTCAATGAACCTTGAAATTGGCTTAGAACTAGTAAGTTAGCAATAACAGAGACAGATTAACTCAACAACTCCAGCAAAAATCCGACCTCACTCACCGGAAAATTTAAACTCGAAAAATCCGGCCAAATCTCCTCAAAACGCACACGATTTCTCTTGAATTTACGGTGTATCAGGTTTGGAGCTTCAAAACGCATATAAATACGACATATTAGGGTAGAGATTTGCGGATTTGGTTGGCAAAATATGATCCCACGATTTTCTGCAACAACAAAACTGCTTTATTCCTCATTTTGCAGTTTAATCCTTCAATTACTGGATATTTACTGATACGGCTTAAAACTTTTAAAATAATCAGAAAATCCCCTGAAAGTATCCTGAACTTTCAAATTGATCAATTTAGCCCAAAATCAGTATCTCTAATTTCTCGTTCATGGGCTTTTGATATGTTCCAAACGCATCTTTTATTATATTATAAATATGCAATAAACATTTGAAAGTAATACATCTTCTTGATTATTTTTTGCAAGATTCTTATTATTAAGATTTATAACTTGCTCTATTAATTTACCAGATTGTGAGTTTTTACCAAACATTTGTAAATTTATTTAAATGGTAAAAAAGTTTTCCGATTTTAAAATATAATCTAACTATAGTAGTGTTAGGATTGCAGGATTGCTAATTTAACCAGGCAAGCGTCATTCTAGGTTTTAAAACACGGCTTGAAGGATAACAAATGTATCCTAAAACTGTAGATCTCATTCCCGACCAGTACATACATGTTACATGCATAGATTTTTCTTTTCTTGACATGTATAGATTTAAGCTATATCATATGTTATGATTTAAAAAACTCTTTACACAAAATAATAAACTTACGAAAAAATGGAAAATCGAGAATTACAAAAGAAAGCAAACTACATTTCGTACTACAAAGTCAGAATTGAGAGCCCTAAACGTAAAGAACAAAAAAAAGAAAGCAATGAGCAAAAGTCCACTTTGTTTGGTTTTAGACAAAAACAGTAACGTACTTTTGGTCAAACTCTGTAGCGAGAGAGAGAGAATCAATCTCCCTTGTAAATCTCACCCTCCTGTCACCATCCTCCAATTAAATTCAAATCAGAACATATACACCTATATCCACCTCTCTCTCTCTCTCTCTAGGTTTAGGGTTTCGCTTTTTCAGAGAAATAGGTTATTTTTAAAAAGTTTACAACTTATATAATAATCTGGTACGCTACAGTGCACCGAAGTCCCATAGATGTATAGTGCTTAGAGCCGTTGATGAAGAAGATGCAACCGCCACATGTCTATCATCAGCGACCATTGCATCAAGTTCTCCTACTCTCTCCCTAATACTGTACAGATACTCTCCTCTCTCAACTTCCCACACGCGCATCACTCCTCCGGTGCACATTAGCGCGTGCAGTCTATTAACACACCCCATCACGCTTCTTTGCGCGGCACCACTCACTCGGAACTCGCACACGGTTTGCTGCGTCTCCGCTCTGCGCACGCTAACGTTACCTCGTCCGTCCACTCTAACGTACGCATTTTCGTTTGCATCAAAAGCCGTAACCATTAGTCCTCTCCTTGGCTCTTCGTCTTCTCCAATGATCACTCCTTGGTTTCTTAGATCGATCACCATTATCTTCCACCTCGTGCATGCCACTGCTGTCTCGATTCCGGTGATCCGAAGACGGCCAAGCGACGTCAACTCAGTTAACGTGTGCCATCCCATGACAGCTTCCGGGTCAGTCAAGGAACCACCAACGAACGTTGTCTCTTCACTAATACAGTCCCATATGTGAAAGGCTCGACCCGGTACACCCGCGAAAAGCCCGACCCACCAGCGTCCACAGCCAGTGAAATCCACTAATGCACCGTCGTTAACGATATCTCCAGCGTAAGCCGTACGAGTGTGACCGTTGCCATCTAGTTGCGCCACGTGGATGTCTCCGTCCATAGTGGCAAAAGTGAGTGTTGAGTCAGAGATAACGATGCCTGAAACCGCTCGTGAGAATCTTCCGAACCGGTCTCGAAGAGGTGGTCGTAGGGTTCGGACATGGATTCGGTTGTTCAAGAGGAAGAGACGGACAGTTCCATCGGCGAAACCAGCGGCTAAGTAGAGGTCGGAGAGAGTAAGACAACGACAAGAGAGACTATCGGGTTCGTCCACGTCAGACGGATCAAAATGGAGTGTGTAATAGCCGTAAGTACGAGTCCGGAAGTTCCTGGACGTCCGATGACGGTAGATAAACTCGTCTCGCCACGTGTCATGCATTAAACGTGTTCTTCCCCAAACATGGCGAGAGAGGAGTTGCCACAGATGGTCGGAGCGAGATACAGTCTGCCACGTGGAGCACACCTGCTTTCATCAAAATTAAATTAAAAATCATGCTTTACTATACAATAAATTTAGTAACCGAAGAAAGAGTGGTTAGATAAATTAAATAAATGGGGGAGAGAAAAATTTTAAAACGACATAGAAAGAAGATAAGTAGGCCTGCAACGAAGCATGAAAGACTATATAGGGACTAGGAAGAAGGGAAGACAAGGACAGACTCTGCGTATATTTGTCTTACTCATTGAAAATACAACTCAAATTTTGAAGTCTATTTATTATGACATGTAGACATACATGTACAATTGACACGACTAATCAATCTCTGCAAGCTAGGGGAGACGTACAAGATTTTATAATAGAAACCCATGAAAAGGAATAACCAGAGAAGCCATAGGCTCATGTCGAAAGAAAAAAAGAGAGGACAATAATACAAAACAAATGATATGGTTTTGATTTGGTATTTTTGGTTGTATTCATATAATTTATTACTATATGACAGATGATGAAGATATATATACTATTAAATGAGGAAGTAACAGAGTTGAAGCTGAACATGAGATTAGGACTATTGCAAACAAGCGTGCCCTTCTCTCTTCCCTCTCTCTTTCATTTCCAAGAAAAGATAAACCTTTAAGCCTTTGTCTTGTTAAAAGTAGAGCTTCCCATAAATACACAAATATTACACTTATATACGTTTCTCTAGACATCTCTCTCTCCAACAATCCGTGGACCTACATTCTCTACATTTTCGTATTCTAAAATATTTATTGTCTTATCTCTGTTCCTCATTGACGCAAAGTAATATTTGACATCGTGTACACCAGTCATCCACAAAACCTAGAAACCCTTTTTTAAACTCTCTTTTTTCAAAAAAAAAAATATCCAGGGCAGTATCACATGTCTCATATGAGACAATTGAGTATTGAACCTGTGTTTTAAGACGCAGACAGCGAACTCCACTTCAGTTTATCTAATTTAGATTCTAATTAGACCTAAGCTATAACATTTAGATTCATGTAATATTTGGAATGTAGTGAGTGTTCATATATATATAAATATATATTATGGTATACTGGAGTTATAGAAACATTATATTATTTTGCTACAATTCAGCACAAATAACCACATGTTGCTAAGCATGGAAAGGAAACATTTCAAGTGTTCTTGCTTTCTAAGATTGACCACATTCAAAGTATCAGTTTTTGTAGTTTTAATATCATATGTAAACATAATATAATCTAGAGATACCACGTGCTGTAAGAGAGACCCTTAACATTGGGTTCCATGTGCTTTTTCGGCATATGTAGTGCCCATACTGTCTTCTCTTTTGACTGAAACTTAAGGGGAATTAAAAAAGATGAAACCCACTTCGATAGAAAAGATGCATCCATGATCAACTTCAAAGTGACAATAACAATAAAAACTCTATATTTATATTTAAACTCTTAAATCTCTGACAAAAGTGTGATGTTGGAACCATATCGCAATTTCTTTAAATATACTTTATGGAAAAAGAAGGCAATTTGAAAATTCGACTTACCAAAAAATATCGAGGAATAAAGATTAGGTATTTTTACATAATTATATATAGAAATTACATATAGAGAGAGAAGACAGAAAAGAATGAGAAATTGTCAGAAGCTCTGCATGCATTACTCACTGGATCATAATATTGGCAGAGAGAAAAAAAAACAAAAGCAGGACGCAAAAAATGTACGTATGTCCTAATATGCTATTCCTCATTACTATATATGAGAAAAATCTGAACATTACATATACATTTCATATATATTTATATAATTGATGAGAAAAAACAGTAAATTCATATATGACATGATTAATGAAAAGAAGAATGTGTATGGCAGATCTAACATATAAATAATGTATATGTTGATGAATAGAGTTTCCATGTATGCAAATAACAACCTATTGTGGTATTCTAAGACGAACATTGTCAAGGCAAAAAGACAGGACCTTACTTAGGTTTCTCTTCCCTTCTCTTTTTAGAAGTTCTTAAATATACAACAGTATTTTCTGATGTTATGAGTATGCCACGAGAGGTCACTTTCTAAGATTTTATTTGCAGATTTTTTCACAAAAGTTAAACACCGTTTCAAATATATATATAATATTTATTTATTTTAAACGAGAGGTCATTGGGTTAAGGACTTTGTTTAATGTTGGGGAAAAAAAGACTCCGCCTACTATCGAAAATTGTCTATCAACCATTGTTTTAGTCAAGGTGTTTAAATTGATTACTATAGTCAAAAAGTGGATTTCTTATCATATAAAGGTGTTTTCTTCATGCCAAGAAAGGAAGATCTCAAAGGCAATTTTCTTTTTTAAAAACCTTGATTTGTGCCCTAATGCATCTAATCCCATACTATACTGTCCCAATTTCACAAAGATGCACAAACGAAAATGGGTTGTATGGTCTCCTCTCACATTCCAAAAATAGATATTAAAAGGTATATAAAGTTGACAAGAGAACAAAGAAAAAAGAAAATAAACTTATTGGGTAAATGGAAGACAAAAAGTTTCCACACAAAAAAGAAAAACAAAACAAAACAAACAAACTCCCCAAACCATATGATATGTGAAAGAGACATCAAATTAATGTCGTCTTGTTAGACATAAAAGTTGGACTTGGACCCATCATAAAAACACAGAAAGGGCGGTTACCTTTCCAAAGGTCAGTTTTATTTGTTATTTTTTACGTTCTTTTTTATCGTCTCTTCACAATCCCACCCTTGGAAGAAACTACTTTCACACTCAATGTAGCTTCATTACTTAATTATGATATAGATGTAACGTTTATAATTTCTAACTGGTTATTAGATAATTACAAATAGAAGAACATGCAAAAATCTAATCTAATAAGTTTCGAAACAGCAACAACCAAAGTACATTTGACCAGACCAAGAATGTGTCCCTCCACTGAAGTTAAACTAGACCCACAACTACTTTGACTTTATTTTGTCTGAGTAAGATCTATGTCACGATTTTTTTCAAGCTCAAATAATATATAACAAACGAATGAATTCATCTAGTGTCATGTACGAGATCTATTATATAGAACAAGTATATCATTTCTTTGGTTGAAGTACATATACATATTTGTGTGTATATATAATAATATAAATGATAAGACAAAAGAGTTGAATCTCGACCGTTACGAAAGTTAAAGGAAGGGATTTGGAACTGACCCGGAAAACGTTGGCAAGAGCCGGAGCTGCTGAGAGGCGGCCGGAGGATAAAGAGGCGTCAACGGCAACTTGAACGGCGAGAGATTCGAGAAAAGGCTCAGGCCAGACGTCGTTGACGCCGCGACGAGGGCGAGAAGGAGATGGGGCCTCGAATACGCCGCCGGTTGCACCAGCACCGGAGCTAGAACCGGCGCCGCCGTCACCGGTGTCGGAAGAAGAGGAGGAAGACATGTTGGTATAAGAAGAGAGGGAGAAGTGGAGAAAGGAATGGTGGGGGAGAGAAGGAAACAAAGGACAAAAAGTGTAGATAAAGACATACTTCTACGAGGTGGGGGACCCAGGTTGTGGAGGTATGTTTTTTCTATTTATTTTTTTTAGTTTTTATTATTCGCTTTAAAAAAAGTTTTTCTAATTTTATATTAAATTATTTATATATAAAACTGAATTTAAAGAAAGACCACGAGTCCACAACAGCTAAAAATACTCTTCAAAGTTCAAACAACAAATCAAGGTAATTAGCAGTTTTCCTATTGTTTTAAAATGTATCTGGTGTTTCATAGAAAATGAAAACAGAACTGTTGATGAAATTTGTTTTCGACCAAAAAAGTCACTGTTGAATAAAGAATTTACTCAAATATGTAAATCCATTTTCGACTTAACCTTGTTTACAAGCTCACAATCAAAGGGTGTAAAAGCACTCATAATTAAAAAACAGTATCTAAGTAAACTCATAAAAGATAAACCTGAAAAATCACCAAAACGAATATTTAGAAAGAAGATGAATGAGATTGAAATTCAAAGTTTATAATCGCAAAATCCATTTTTTGTTTCCCTTAACTATATTTAGATCAACAATTAATGATTATTATAGAGTTTTTATTCAAAATAGAAGTATTTCCAAGAGATATTTTATAACTTCAAAGAAGGTTTTAGGCGGATTTTCTCTATTATGCTCATAAAAATAAATTTTCAAAAAACTCTAAGTAAAGTTGACTGTGAAAGAGATAACTTGAGAAAATCAATTAAAGGCTAGAGGCGCATCATAGCGGTTTGTGGTAACTGAGCACACGATCGATATGATAAGAAGACCGCACCAAGAGAACTTAGCCGCGTAGAAGAAGAGTCGGTGAGAAGCGTCTTCTTCAAATTGTGCGGCTAAGGCGAGTACGTAACTATGTACTTGATGCTCGTATTCATAACTTTCAGTGATTTGGATAAGTCTAAGGATCAAGGTAAGTCTTTCTTTGTGATTGGCTTGATGATTGATTTGTAATTCATGTTTATGCATAATTGTTCACAAATGCATAAAACGGTTAACTTCATTAATTTACATCACTTGGCCGGATTGAGGATTTGGGCTCCAAGGAAATTTTAGTTGGCAAGTGCCTTAGGGATCATGGTTAATCCGCTAGAACTTTGCTGAACAAAAGGCGGTGAACCTTTGGCCCAAAACTCGGATTCGCCTAAGTGATTAGACTCGCATGAATTAGGGATCATGGGCACGTGCATCTGAGCCTAGTGTGACAAGATGACCCTGTCACTAAGTAAATGTTGAGTTATTTATAACTCTTTGGTTTCATGGAACGAAGGGGATCGTGAGAAATATTTGACTCAAGCGTGCAAACTTTTGGCCAGGAAGATGGGTAATGTGTCAGTCCATATAGTTTGGATCGAATACTTGTAATGGCCTAAGTTGCAAACTGATAAGTGTATCGAATCTTATTATTATTATCTAAATTCAGTTCCAAATTGTCTTGCTTGACTCTATAATAAGAAATCTTAGAATGATGCCCGAAAACATAATTGTTTAAAGAATGGGCCTACAATGGATTGAATGGCTCAGGATCACTTAGGATCCGAGTGAAAACAACCGATACCGACTTATAGTCTAAGACGAGGTGTTTTTGTCTCTCTCATTTTTGCTCTCCGTATCCTCTTTAAGGGTCATTTTTTAAAAAATGGCGCTCCCCCTTTTGCTCTATCCATTGACGTTAGTTAAATGAAAAATAAATTTACGATACAAATCATAAAAATATATCATAAGAAGTCACAAAATTAGAACGTTCTCGTGAGCCCCTTGAACCATCTAACGATAATAAGACCTAAGCCTTTAACTTGGCTGAAGTTAAAAGACTTATGATCGAGCTAACCAAGATTTTATAATGGAAAACTGATCATGGCAAGAAATATTAATTTGGTATGAGCAATTCGGTTGCGAGTTGAGCCAATATGACTGCATGTCAAGCGAGATTGATCAGCTGCGAATCGAGACAACTTTGGATCAGTCAGTCAACCGTGTAAGTTCCTTCATCGCGACACGACACGAATGGGTAACAATAAACGCTGGTTGAATCACATAATTGCACTTCCATATGCCATGCATGCACGAGTAGAGTCTGTTTTGCGCATGGGTAGCGTATGGGAAGAGTATGACGCACATCACAGTTATGCCACATGGCAACATGTGCCAAACTTGGCAGAAAGAGTATTGGGAGTGGTTTTCGTGAGTTGCCCTATAAATACCACCCTTCCACCCTTAGTACCCAATACCCCCAAAACCTTATCCAAAAGCTACCAAAATTTGCCTAGATTCGATTCCAACATAAATTATTTACCCATATTCATATTGTGGGTAGCCAAGAGTAAATAAATTGGTAAAATAATATTTTTTGTTGTCTTATGTCGTGGATATGTTCTAATTCAGTTCCTAAGCTAGATCTATGTCCTTCATTTTCAAATCCGTCGAGTCTCAGAGAAGTGGAGCTTGTCGTGGTGTGAAGTCTTGTCATATGTGTCAATCTTTGTCATTAGAGTCACGAGTGCTGACGAGACGAGCCTCCATCGTATTTTACCGTTATTACATGTTATATTCATGGCGTAGATTGTAAATAAATTCATGGATGCGATCTGTTGAGATTGATGTGATGGTAGAGTGTTTTCCATGCATGCATGTTTCATAATCTTGATACGGTGATCATGAATTTGTTTTGCATGTCATGATCAATGGTGAATCTAGAAATGATATTTCACTAGGGGCATAAATAAAAACTAGTAAAAAAAATATTTTAGAAAAAAATATCATCCAAACATCGCAAAAATACCTACAAATGTAGTCTACGCTTTCTCATAAACTGAAATCTCTCCACCAATTTTTCACTTGTAACAGACCCAAACAACTCTTTTTCAATATCAACCTCTCCAATCCGATTGTGTGTGGTTGTCTTCATTAGTTACACTGCAGAAAATCACCTTTTGACACTTGCGGTAGCAACTGGTTAAGTAAGAACCAACTTTAAAAGTATATATACCAAAGGATGTACAAGATGATTTTGCGTTTCCACCATCAGACGAGAAAGTTCTCCAATGTTCTTCAAGTTTTCAAATCGTGCATCGTTTCTTACATTGTCAATGTAAATTCCAAGTTGATGCTCAATAGATAAACGCCCCCACGACTAAAGTTATCTGGATAGAACTCAACCAATCTCAACAAATTTGAGTTTGTCAAAGTCACATAATTAATTAACGGGACTTGAAGAAGCCATACAAATAAGAATGTGGTAAATCGATCATTAAACTCTTGAAGTTGCAAATCCAGAACGTTGTATAAACAATGAACTTTGTAATAATGTTGATTGGTTATACTTGTTTTCCTTTCTTGGCTTTCTTGGATCCACAAATTCTTCATCCATCGTGAGCATATTAGCATTATTCTTATGACAAAAAGAAGAAGCTTTCTCCATAAGCAAATCCCATCCATCTTCTCGAAGATTTGGCAATTTCCGCTTAATTGATTCTACAAGTGACATGGCATTCGAAATGTCCTGATCTTTTCTTTGCAAAGGCATTGACAAGTTTTCCGTTAATTCCCAAAATAACCATCATTAGTTGAATATAGAACACACAATCAAATGTGTGAAAATACTTGAGAACACCATATACTTGACATCTTTTTAAGTCATCAACTCTTTCATTTTAAACAGAGTCAATACTTTTAATGACATAATGAAACAACTTAACCAAACGCAACAATGTTTTATGATGAGAATCCCAACGAGTATTTCCTGGCCTTGGAAGAGTTTTCTCTTAATTTGGTCTCGTTCCAGTATTAATCTCCCCATTGCGAATCCCTTCCTCCATTGTCGTTCGGTTATACAACCACATTCAACATCGTAGAAATCATATAAAAAGTTAGGTTTTCGCAGTGCATATTTGGTGATAGGCTTGCCTGCGTTGGTAGATAAAATAACATAGGCACACAAGTATACCTTTAGATATAATATTGAAGCTCCTTGCTTTGGTTCTGTTATCATTAAATGTATAGGCTGGGGTATTGAAGTGAAGATATCAAAATATTTCTTTGCAACCGCCACCACAACCAACTGATGTTGATGAGTAAAACAATGGACATAGTATGTTGAACTATTTTCTCTGCCAACCAATGATTTGAGCCCATTAAATTCACCATTCATATTACTTGCTCCATCATAACCTTGTCCTCTAGCTCCATGTTTTGCAAACAAGTCATCAACATCATATTTCAAAGTTAAGGAAGAAGTTTTGTTTACATGAATAACTCCAAAAAATTAAAAAAACAACAACTATTTGTTCTTTTCAGAAACATCATCAAAAAAACACCTAGTAAAAACAAACACAAGTTACGGAAGAGGGTTTGTTTACATGAATAACTCCTAGAAATCGAAAAAACCCAGTCATGTGTTCTTTTTCAGAAACATCAGCAAACTCATAACCTAGCAAAACAAACACATCATGATCAATATCTTCAATATTAGATTTTAGTACTTCCTCTGCAAAAGAATGTATAATATCTTTCTCAATCAATGAAGAAATAATCTGGTAATTTCCTGGTGCATGCTTCAAAATAATCTCACTTACAACATCTTTGTGTTCTCCTCATCATGACCACAAAATGGTAATCCCTTACGAAGTACGTACCTAAAAGCATCGACTGAATCATTTAACCGGATGCGATTCTCATTTTTGACCACATCATCTTGTTTATACAAAAATTCTAAATCATTTCAAAGATTTTTGTATTTCATTAATTATTAATTATTTCAATTAACAGTGCACAATCACAGTTAAATTATCTATTAAGCACAAATATATAGGTCAAAAAATGAATTGGGCTTTGTCTTATATTAATCATACTGAAGTTCAAATTGGACGTTGTATGAGTTTAGTGTGTAAAATGAGTTATTTTGTGTCTTTGGTTGCACTTTGACTCTTTGCCCAAGAATGGACAACGGGACTACAAGGCCTTAATGATGAGATTATTGGATATCGAGATTTACATTCATATAGATCATCATATTATTGGAAGTATAAGAAAAGGATTGACGTGATTGATTGCTTGTCTGTTTTGCGATGATTGCGTGATTGCGTATTGCGTATTGCTTGTTGTTTTGGATTTGGGTGGGGATTGTACATGTTAGTAGGACGTTAACTCACTAAATACTTCTAGATTACTCATCACACTCTATTTGTTGTAGGTAACCTTATTTGGGATCCATTTTAGAGAAGCGTTGGACGATAGGAAGATCTGACTAGGTGATATCGGTGTTCTTGCTAAATACTTATGATCTTATTAGGTACTACTTTTCAACCTCGAATCCAAAATATATAGGCTTAGAAAACAAGGTTCTCTCATATTATAAGTTAAATAAAAAACAAGTATTTACCAAAAAAATTATCAAGTAATAATGATGCATCATTTAGTACGGACTAAACCAACCATCTAACTTGATTTCAGGTTGCTAAGTTATGGATCACTTTAGATGGGCAAGGCGCCTCGAAATAGTTGCACTCGAGTCGCTACATGTGTTTTAATGACTTGAGATCGACCGTTCCGAGCGTCGACTGAAACGACCCAACCCGTTTTTTTTTAAAAAACAAACAATCCTTGAACTCGGATTAACGTACCCATAAATGCTAACCCTCAACGTCCAAGCAACCATCAAACAAAACCAGCGGAAATCAACATAAAACAACTTAACCAATTTCATTAAACAAAGAATCAAACCAGTTCAACAACAACCAATTCAACATTCCAGAACTAAACCACAACTTAACCAGTTCTAACAACAATAACAGCAATAAACCACACAACCGAGATCCCAGATCATATCCCTCTTCGTAGTCGTGATTCCACGATCACACTTTGCCTTTACCTGCATCACATCGGAAAAAGAGATGCGTGAGTATTATCATAAATACCCAGTGAGAAGGTCATCCCATCTACGATTGCGCACTCAGGCACGATGGACCGCTCAGGCAAACATACATATCACACAACACACAAACAACAAACGGCTCAACACAGCCAAACAGACATATGTCGATTGACACTACCACTAGGTGTCGATCGACACCCTCTGAACTCGCTGTCGTTCGACACACCTCATGTGTGTCTTTCGACAGGCCCCTGGCAAAATCGTGAGAACCGATCATAATCCTCTCGGATCGATTCCTCCTCTGCGTCAGTACGAGAAACATGCACAAACAACAACCACAACACAACAACAAGCATACACAACCACAATTCGATCACCACAAGATCAATCAATGCATACAAACCTATCACCAAGAATCCTTAACGATCCATCGACCAAGAAGCCATGGTCACGCACTCACATTGGATTTTCGGATGGAAAACGATGGAAAACGAGACAACTACGAGATCAGCCTTGATCACGACTAGGAACCACGAAAAGCCACTGTCCAAACACAAGAATCGACCTCCTTTCTCGAGACAATCAAATCCTTTCACAAAGAACTCTTAAACCCTAACCACAACACTTTGGGAACGATATAACTCTGACTTACTGCTGTTTTTCCTCTCAAAACATGGCCAAATAAGATTATATACGAAGCCCTAAGGTTTCCCTAAACCGCACCTAAACCGACCGATTAAAATCCGAGTCAGAAAATCGACCACTTAAACCTTGTCGATCGACACACACCACTTGTGTTGATCGACAGCCACTTGTGTCGATCGACAGCCACTCGAACAAACCGGTTGTGTCGATCGACAGCCACTCGAACAAACCGGCCTTAAGCCAAAAACCAGTATGTCGATTGACACACCACACTAGTGTCGATCGACACACCTTCCAATTTCCTCAAAATTGGTTCACAGGTGTCACAATTCTGCCCCACTAAAACTAGATTCGTCCTCGAATCCTCAAACACAGCCCATATGGCTAACCACCTGGCCAACCTGCCAGTAACACCGGAGACTACATCTCCCAGACCCTCTCGAGGCTGACACCCGTCCTATGCATATAGACCTGTCTGAGACATTGATCGCTCATAACTCATAACTCATAACCACACCCTCTAGCTCTCGAGATCGTCACCCCTCAGCTCTCGGTGCCTCGTACCAACCCACCTCAGTCCGTGCAGTCTTGACAGTGTTTGATACCAACCATCTCCATACCCCTCAAACCATCAAGACACACAGTCTATCAAGCTCTCGGTATAAGGGGAACTCACTATCCCCTAGAGAGACGCGTCTATCAAAGATCTGCCAGAGATCGCAATCTCCCAAAACTATCTCCATACCCTCACTTTCCCAGTCCGCGCAGTCCTGGCGAATGATCGGCATGCAGGAAAGCTACTATCCCCTGGAGAGGCGCATCTCTCAAGATCTGCCGAAGAACGCATCTCCAAGAAAATGCCCATGTCTCTCTCTCTGAGTTATGCAAGGAAATCAACATCATCGAACGAAATCAATTCTTAACGTCTATAATGCACCTCTGACTGGAACTACCTCCCAAGGTCTCAACATGATACTCCCAATTTGGAATACCATCCCAAACATGATCCTCACAGATGATCTGGACCACTCATCACCCCGAGTGTACATGCAGAGTCTCTCCGGAACTAGACAGTTCTAACACCGTAAAACTTCTATTCTGAGACTCTCTCACACATACACAGACAAGCTCGTTAGAGTTCCATCGAAACTGGCAAGTTCTACTCATTATAAAACTTCCATTTCGAGGTTCTCTAACCACATACACATGACTATCAAAGTAAAAAACATAAGAAAATACTCATCTTATTAATCTGGAAAATGTCATAATCATTACAACTCAAATGAAAATACATAATCCACAACCACAATTCTCACCACACACGGTGACTACAACACAAAACCGAAACTAGAAACCATAAAAACAAGTTCACTCCTCGGCTTGCTTCTCAAACTACTTCTTGAACTTCGATTTCATCTTAGCCTCTAGTTCCCAAGTCTCCTCCTGAACACCATCACAGTCCCACAAGACTCTCAACAACGGCACTCTCTTCCGGCGCAGAACCTTGATACTCCTCTCAAGGATCCTTACTGATCTCATCCCAACAGTCAAATTAGGCTGAAGATCTGCAGGAATCGTCACTACTACCTCTTCATATGTATGCAAACATCTCATGAGCTTCGAAACATGAAACACATCATGGAACTTCTCCATGATCGGAAGCAGCTCCAACCGATAAGCAACTGGTCTCACACACTCCACAACCCGGAATGGACCTATGTACCTCGTACTCAGCTTATCCTCGGATATGGACCTGTTCAGACCCCGCATCATAGCCATCTTGAGATACACTCGATCTTCGACTGCAAAATCCAACTCTTTTCTCCTCTTATCGGCATAACTCTTCTGCCGATCCTGAGCCTCTTTCATGTTCAACTTCACAACACGGATCTTCTCCATTATCTCCTGAACAAAATCAGCACCATAAATGCTCCTCTCCCTCACTTGGGTAAAACATAGCGGTGTACAACATGGCCTCCCATACAACGACTCAAAAGGCGCCATACCAATACTCGCCTGAAAACTGTTATTATACGCGAACTCTACAAAGCTTAACTGATCCGCCCAATGACCACCCCAATCCAGCACACACATCCTCAACAGATCCTCAAGTGTCTGAATCGTCTTCTCGGACTGGCCATCCGTCTGAGGATGATTAGCTGTACTCATATGCACCTTAATGCCCATCTCAGCCTGAAAAGCTCTCCAGAACACTGAAGCACTCTATCCGACACAATGTTTGTTGGCACTCCATGCAACCTCACAATCTCTTTCACATACTTCTTAGCCAAGACCTCAGCTCCATATGTCTTCTTAATGGCCAGAAAATGTGCCGACTTAGTAAGTTGATCAACAATCATCCAAATGGCGTCATAGGTCCGAGAAACCCGCAATCCTACCACGAAATCCATGGTAATCATGTCCCACTTCCACTTTGGAATGGGTAAACTCTGCAACGAACCACTCGGAACTGGTGCTCAGCCTTCACTAGCTGACAAATGTTGTAAGCTGCAACCCAATCCGCTACATCTCTCTTCATCCCGACCATGTGATAATACCGTTTCAGATCACGATACATTTTAGTCGCTCCCGGATGAATCAAAAACCTGCTCGCATGAGCCTCTCTCAGAATCTCCTGCCTCAGGCCCTCATCTTTAGGCACACAGACTCGTCCATGCACTAAGATAATCCCGTTAGCAGAAACCTGATACTCAGAACCAGTAGCCTTAAAGAGATCAACCAACACCTGATCCTTCTCCTGAGCAACTCGGATCCTGCTCAAAAGATCCGCCTGATCAATTGCCTCTAACCCCAACGGCTCCTCCAACGTAACACACAACCTCAAAGTACAAATCATACACACAAGAGTCTCCACATCCCGCTCCTGAGATGAATCATACCGCCTGCGACTAAGAGCATCTGCCATAGTGTTAGCCTTACCAGGATGGTAAACAATGTCCAAGTCATAGTTTGCCAACAACTCCGACCATCGCCTATGTCGTACATTCAAATTCTGTTGAGTAAAAATGTACTTCAAATTATGACTGAAACGACCCAACCCATTTTTTTTATTTTAACATTAAACCCTTGGTCTCGAACTAGCATTCCCATAAATGATATCCTCAAGAACCAAGCCAAACACACAAACAACACTACAGCACATAACCAATAACTTAAACCAAAACAAATTTCATTAAATAATCAAACCAATTCATCAACAATCAAACTCAACAAGTTCCAGAACTAAGCCAACAACCTAGTCAGTTCTACAGCAATAACATAAAAAACACGTAACACGAGACCCTAGATCATCTCCCTCTTCGTAGCCGTGATTCCATGATCACACTTTGCCTTTACTTGCATCACATAGGAAAAAGAGATGCGTGAGTATTATCATAAATATCCAGTGAGACGGTCATCCCATTTACGACTGCGCACTCAGGCACGATGGACCTCTAAGGCAAACAAACATATCACACAACACACAAACAATAAATGGCTCAACACAACCAATCAGACAGCTGTCGATCGACACTACCACTAGGTATCGATCAACACCCTCTAAACTGAATGTCGTTCGACACACCTCATGTGTGTCATTCGACAGCCCTCGTACTGGTCTATCGTTCGACACACCTCATGTGTGTCATTCGACAGGCCCCTGGCAGAATCGTGAGAACCGATCATAATCCTCTCGGATCGATTCCTCCTCTGCGCCAGTACGAAAACCTGCACAAAACAATAATCACAACACAACAACAACATACACAGCAACAATTCAATCACCACAAGATCAATCAACGCATACAAACATATCACCAAGAATCCCTAACGATCCATCGACCCAGAAGCCATGGTCACGCACTCACCTTGAATTTTCGGATGGAAAATGAGACAACTACGAGATCAGACTTGGTGACCACTAGGAACCATGAAAATCCACTCCCCAATCACAAGAATCGACCTCCTTTCTCAAGACAATCGAACCCTTTCACAAAGAACTCTTAAACCCTAACCACAACACTTTGGGAACGATATAACTTTGACTTTTTTCTGTTTTTCCTCTCAATACATGGCCAAATCAGATTATATACGAAGCCCTACGGTTTCCCAAACCAACCCTGTCCAACCGAATGATTAACAATCGAACCAGAAAAACTGACCAATTAAGCTCCTGTCGATCGAAATACACCACCTGTTTCGATCGAAAACCGTTCAGAACCTTGTCAATCGATACACACCAGTCGTGTTGATCCACATCAATTCAACAAACCAGCCTTAAGCCCCAAAACCCAGCCTGTCGATCGACACACCACACTAGTGTCGATCGACACACCCTCCAATTTCCTCAAAATTGGTTCACGGGTGTCACAATAATGATCAGTGAATACCAGAAATCTGCCACTATACAGAGAAGACCTCCAAATCTTCAACGCAAAGATCACTATAGCCAACTCCAAGTGATGAACATGATAATTGCCCTCGTGTTTCCTCAACTGCCTCGACGCATAAGCAATCACCTTTCCCTGCTGCATCAACACACAACCCAAACCAGCTCCCGAAGCATCTGTATACACCACATAAGGCACACTCGGCTCATGCAACGCCAACACTGATGTACTAGTCAACATCGTCTTCAGCTTCAGGAAACTCACCTCACAATCAGCAGACCACACGAAATGAACATCCTTCCCTGTCATAGACTGAGCCATACTCGCAAAACCTTTGACGAATCTCTGATAATAACCTGCAACCCCAGAAAATTCCTGATCTCAGTAGCATTCCTCGGTCTAGGCCAATCTCGGATAGACTGAATCTTCGCCGGATCCACATAAAAACATAATCTGCAGAAACGATGTGACCCAGAAATCCCATCTCTCTCTGCGAAAAACTACACTTGCTCAACTTAGAAAATAACTTATGTTCCCGCAACTTCTAAAAAAAACTCCTCAGATGTACCTCATGATTTCAAGACTCTTCGAATACACCAAAATGTCATCGATGAAGATAATGACGAACTCATCTAGATACTCTTGAAAGACTCCGTTCATCAACCTCATAAATGCTGCCGGTGCATTCGTCAACCCGAAAGGCATAACCACAAACTCAAAATGCCCATACCAAGTCCTAAAAGCCGTCTTCCTGACATCTGCCTCATCAATAGGAATCAGGTGGTAACCGTATGCCAAGTGAATCTTGGAGAACCAAGTAGCCCCTCTCAACTGATCCAACAACTCATCAATTCTCAGAAAAGGATCTTGTTCTTCACAGTGACTCGGTTAAACCCTCGATAATCGATGCATAACAAAAAACTACCATCCTTCTATTTTACAAACAACACCGATGTTCCCCACGGTGAAGTACTCGGTCGAATAAAATCCTTATCCAACAAATCCTCCAACTGCTTCTTCAGTTCTGCCAACTCTGCTGGAGCTATCCGATAAGGTGCCTTAGAGAACGGCGTTGTTCTGGCACTAACTCAATCATGAAAGGATCAGACCGAGACGGCGGTAGTCCCTGCAACAACTGGAAAACATCCTCGAAATCTTGAACACCCTCAATATCTCTCACAGTAACCCCGCCAACAGCCTCTGGCATCACAATCGTGGCCAAGTAAGCCTCATAACCCCTCTCAATCATCGCCTCGGCCTGAACAAGTGAGATCACGAGACTACCTGAAGTCGGTCTCACTCCTTAATAAACCAACCTACCACCATCACGCTCGAACACCACTTGACCCCGGTGACAATCCAGATGAACTCTACCGATTCAACCAATCCATACCCAGGATAACATCATACAGCTTCACTAGACTAATCACCAAGTCCGCTGGCATCAACTCACCAGCCACCAGAATATCCACATCTCTCGCCCGGCCATACGTAGCTAGAAACTCCCCTCCAGCAACTATAACCGGTCCAGTCCGCTCACCAGCGTCACTGCGGATGTCACTCCTCTCTACATGATCTGGAGTAATGAAGCAATTCGATGCTTTAGAATCAAACAACACGTGGGACTCACACCCGCCCACAAACAAGGTCCCTACACAAATCTCATGTGCTAAGAAACCTAACTTTTCCATCATAAAGTAAACAATCCAAAACAAACACAAAAATTCAACACTACCGAATTTACCAAGTCTGAATTAGAGAGTTTACCTGTTCTCGGCCTCGAGCTCGGCTCACCAGGTGCCGCAATAGCCGACGGACGGTGCATCACCGCAATCTAATCCATAGGCTGCACTGCCCCATACTGAGCTACTGGCTGGACCACTGCAACGGCCAACGGCTGCAACTTAGAACAGTTCGGTCTGATGTGTCCCGACTCACTGCACTGATAACAAACCTTAGCCGCTCGAGTCTCACTCTGCTTCGAGCAACTCGCCCTCTTAGAGTCCAAACTCCCACAACCATAGCACCCTCGGCCACTCTGACCCGATCTCGAAGTGTCTTCCCATTTCCTCTTTTGTCCCTGCGCAGGCTTGCCGCCTTTGTTAGGACCCACCTGTTGCGCCTGCTGCTGAGGCCTCCTAGGCTGAACAGCTGGGACAACTACCGTAGTCTGCTTCCTCAGGTCCTCCTTGATCTGTGTAGCAGTCTCTACCAACTCTGCTCTAGACAAAAACCTGATGCCTATGCACCGAGTCCTCAAGTCTATCTGAAGTCCCCGTAAGAACCTCCTACACTTAGCCTGCTCATCCTCCAAGCTCCTACCAGCATAACCCAAGAGTCGGTTAAATTTCACGTCATACTCACGAACAGACATCGCTCCGTGAGCCAGATCACATAACCTCGCCTTCAGACGATCCAACGCCTCCTGAGGAAAGAACTTGGCGTTAAACTCTACCACAAAGTCTGTCCACGACATCACAGTCCGAGCCCGTCTTGCTGCAACACCCCTCCACCAGAGATGTGCATCACCGTCCAAATAATGGACTGCCAAATCAACTATGTATCCCTCTGGACACCTAATCGAGTGAAAATTACGCTCCACCCTCATCCTCCACTCATCAGCCTCCTCAGGATTAACACCTCTTGCAAAAGAACCCGTATCGATCCTCTGCATCTGCTCAATTATCCGAATATATGACGGAACCTCATCAACAACCGCAACCCTCGGCTACACCTCTGCCACACCTGGCAACACTAGAGCCTGCACTGGCACCGCACCCGGTAACCGCTCCAACAACTGCCTCAACAGATAAGCCAGACGATCATCACCATCATGGGCTACACATGCGGCCGCGACCGCACCCCCAGCTGTGCGAACACCACCAGCACCATAGCCTAAACGGGACCCAAACCAGCCCCAACAGGACACAAACCAGCCCCAACAGGACACAAACCAGCCCCAACATGACCCAAACCGGCCCCCACACTGGCAGTCACACTGGCGGTTTGACAATCATGCAACCTCTACTGAACTGACACAGGCCCATGCGTGGAATTTTGAGCCTCACTCATGACAGGCTCGGCCTCCACGCCCACGCCCTCTAGTACCTCTAGCCATCTCACTACACTTAACAAAGTACCCAGCTAAGCACTAGAAAGACCAAAACAAAACACGAAACACACTTACCGTAGAATCTCATTGAAGGCTCGAAGGAAGATGATCTAGAACCCTCAAACTCACAGAATTGTCAATTTAACTAAATTACAATCCTAGCAATTATACCCCGTCCTACAACCGTATTCGCTCTGATACCAAACTGAAACGACCCAACCCGTTTTTTATTTTATTTTTTAAACAAACAATACTTGAACTCGGATTAACGTTCTCATAAATGCTAACCCTCAACGTCCAATCAACCATCAAACAAAACCAGCGAAAACAACATAAAACAACTTAACAAATTTCATTAAACCAAGAATCAAGCCAGTTCAACAACAACCAATTTAACATTCCAGAACTAAACCACAATTTAACCAGTTCTAACAACAATAACAGCAATAAACCACACAACCGAGATCCCAGATCATCTTCTTCTTCGTAGCCGGGATTCCGCGATCACACTTTACCTTTACTTGCATCACATGGGAAAAAGAGATGCATGAGTATTATTATGAATACCCTATGAGACGGTCATCCCATCTACGACTGTGCACTCAGGCACGATGGACTGCTCAGGCAAACATACATATCACACAGCACACAAACAATAAATGGCTCAACACAGCCAAACAGATATGTGTCGATCGACACTACCTCTGAACTGGCTATCGTTCGACACACCTCATGTGTCTCGTTCGACAGCCCTCGTACTGGTCTGTCGTTCGACACACCTCATGTGTGTCGTTTGACAGGCCCCTGGCAGAATCGTGAGAACCGATCATAATCCTCTCGGATCGATTCCTCATTTGCGCCAGTACGAGAAACCTGCACAAACAACAACCACAACACAACAACAAGCATACACAACCACAATTCGATCACCATAAAATCAATCAATGCATACAAACCTATCACCAAGAATCCCTAACGATCCATCGACCCATAAGCCATGTCACGCACTCACCTTGGATTTTCGGATGGAAAACGAGACAACTATGAGATCTGACTTGATCACCACTAGGAACCACAAAAATCTACTCTTCAAACACAAGAATCGACCTCCTTTCTCGAGACAATCGAATCATTTCACAAAGAACTCTAAAACCTTAACCACAACACTTTGAGAACGATATAACTCTGACTTTCTGCTGCTTTTCCTCTCAAAACACGGCCAAATCAGATTATATACGAAGCCCTAGAGTTTCCTCAAAGCGCACGTAAACCGACCGATTAAAAATTGAGTCAAAAAACCGACCACTTAAACCCTGTCGATCGACACACCACTTGTGTAGGATGAATGGATCAAAAGACAATAATATCTGGAGAGATTTTCAACAACAAAAGAAATACAAAAGAGAACTATCCATTAAAAAGTAAGAAGAAGGAGGAAAAAGAGAGACATTCTCATTAACGCAGCAAAGGTTCCAACCTAACCGTCTAAGAGGAGAGAGGAGATATGGTTTACATTGTTCAATGAAACAAATCCTTGTTAGTGTCTTATAAGTTAACTAAATAAACGGAAAATGCCAATAAATATCATACATGGGAGAAGGAGAACACACCTAGGCCTTGAATGGAAAGAGGCCCGAACGGTGGAAAAACCACATAAAAAGATAAACTGTTTTTAAATCTCCGTTCAACAAAATTTTTAAATAAAATTTAAAAAAGTGGAGGAAACACAAGTGAGAAAGAATGTGTTGTCTTTTAATGAAAAAAGTGTGAAAACTGTTTGTAGATCTTGACTACTTCAGTTGTGTAGTGGTTCAAATGTTTCATCGCACATATTGTTCAATTTTTGTTTTTTGACATTATTAGTTGCATTGTAATTTTTTTGGGTCTAAATTATATACTGATTTATTAATATTTTTGCTATTATTTTTTATTTTTTGCCAAAACATCAACTCTATTGATATAATCTCATAGTAATAAGAGTAAATAAATATTTGAAATATTAATCTATATTAGAAAACAAAAAAATAACATATATTGAATTTTTTTCAGTGTATTGTTTTTAAATTTATTTTATGTATAATGTATAAAATATAATTGTGCATACTTATATTTATTGCATTATAATTTTTAAACATTGATTAATTTTAATAAATTTTAATTATGCAAAATAACAAATTTATATTTAATATAACTAATAATAAATATGTACGATGTTGTGGACCGTTTTTTATCTGTTTTCAGTATTCAAAAATATATTTGAACCGCTAGATCCGCTTAATCCACATTTGTACTGCTTGATCTGCTAGATACGCATTTGTTCCCACTAAAACCGTTCGATCCGCCTGATCCACACCACATGATATGCTTTTTCCATTTGAACACATAGTGAGGCCGGGAAGGGTAAAGAAAATGCCTAACCTCGTAAGAAAATGATGGGACGAAAAGGATCGGAAGATGAGCTACACAAAGGGAGGAAAAATGATTAAAGGCATCCAACATTCTCATGTCCATTAGCGGATTCCACTACAAGTCTACAATGAGACTATGCAGTTAAAACGGTCCTCCCAAGCAATATATGATTGATAACGATAATAATAATTTCTCGCAACACTTACTACAATAGGTTTTGCGTTTCAGTTGTCTATCAAAGATATAAACTCAAACTGCCGTTCCTCAAAGGAAGCCAAAATGATTCATGCTAGCCATCCTAACGACGGAACCATGACTTGTTTCTCGTTCTCTCTTTCCTTCATCAATTTTATTTTTGGTTTTGTTATTAATAAAAGGTTATAGTTTTTTATATTGAAAATTTTAATTTTCAAAAAGTTTCTATAGGCTAAAATTTTTTAGTTTCACTAAAAATAGACTTTCTTATAAAGTTGATATTTTATATTGTGAACCTTGGTAATACCATTGTAATGTTGAATATGATTTCTCATCATATAATTAATGCTTTGTGTTCATAGCATGCACTAGACAGATGACTTATAAAGTAATTTTTGTTAATACGTAGTCGTAGTAATATGCATATGATTGATAGGGTTATTGCGTTTTATGTCTAGGGTATCTTAGGCCGATTTTCCGGTTAAAAATCTTATAATTTGAAAAGTGAAACTCGTAACAAAACCAATTGACAATTGGCTCCAAAAATTATAAGATTTTTGATATGTCTCTAAAAACCTTAGACACAAAAAACTTTTTCAATTCCTCTTAATTATAGTTGACTGGTAGCATGTGGTATCAAAGTTGAGTTGCCGTATGTATTGTAAATCGATGTAATTTGAGTAAAAAATATGTGGTAGAAACTATAGATTTATATGGTGAGCTTACTATAAAAATATGAGTTAATTTTATTGTCAAAACAACTAATTGGTAACTTTTCGATGTATAAGTTCCAGTATAAGTTATTATAAAAAATTAAAGTTTTAAAATTATTTATAATAAGAACATTTACTAAAATTAATGAATGAAAAAATAGATTAAATAAAATAAAAATAACTTCCCTTAAACATAGTAAATTACAATATATATACACTCTTTATTGTAACATAGTAATTATAAGAATCATACCATAAATTTTAAGGGTGGAAAAATGAATATATAGTAACAACTTTGTTTAATTCACTAAAACAAAAACAAGGTAGTTTTCAAATATAAAAAGTTACTAGGTGATTGGCCCGCACCATGTGCGGATATGAAATATTTTAAGAAATAAGTCAATTTTTTTATTTATATAACACAATTTTATCATTTATAGAAAACAAATGTGCATAATTGTGAAAGAAAAGAAGTGATGGGATTCCAGACAGACTGTTTTGTCAATTCAAATAGGTGAGAAGCTAGAGTGGTTGTACGATATTATGCTTCTTTTCGTTTCTTTCTCTCCATGTGTAATAGATGGTAGCTTGCAGAGCAAGTCATATGAGTATGTAGCTATCTCTGTCAAAACCGTTTCGACATAAGAGTGGCCATGGTGTCGTGTCAATATGGATTTGGGGACTCCTTGAGTAGAACGCCAATTACCTCAATCCGTATTGTGAATGTTTACGTTCACGCGAAGAAAAGATGGTCTATATTTTAAGTGTGATCGCAAAAACTATTGTATTTGTGTTGTATTAAAACAAAAGTGATGGATCAAAATATACATAAATTTATTATTAGTTAAAGAATATTTTAACATATTGTAAAGGTAAACATGAAGAATATGTAAACTTAGTTTATTTCTTTTGACATTTATATAAACTCATTTGTAGTAATTATTTACCTTTGTTTTGTCTTTGACAATCGGCAATTATGTTCTGTTTATAGGTAAGGTGATTAGCCAACATAGTTTTAGGGTTTTCAAAATAAAATCTTTGAGAATCGTTTCATTTTTCATTAAAAAAGAAAATTCAAGTGATGTTTGTTGGCATATATGATGAATTTGTTACAATTAATATGTTTTCGGAATCCAATTAAAAGAAAGAAATGTTAGGGTAAAAGTAAAACTAATCAAAACAATTATATTGAGAAGTTTGTCCCATAATTCACCTTAACAAATCTTAACAAAATCTTTGAAATAACAAAATATTTAGTGTAAAAGTATATTGATTACAATAGATAAATGTTTTGTTAGTTAATTATGAATCAAAAATTAAGATAATCATTAACTGAATTATAAATTTACAGATTATTTTGTTAAGTTTGTTTGAGAAACAATTTTTTAAAACTATTCACCGTGTGCTATATAGCAAGCAGTATAGAGGCTGCTATGATCAGATCACATAAAAAAAGCTGAAATAAATCATCTCCATATTTACCTTCTCAAACTGAGTCATTTTGTATGAGCCTAATACCTCTACAACTAAATTAAAAAAATGGATCAAATCTTTTTATACTACAAATATACAAAAATTAATTTATAAATATGTAAATCAGATCAAGTAATTGACGTCCATCCGTAATATTAGATCAAAGCAAACACAAAATTTATAATTGTAACCTTTGTTTTCAAGATTATAATTCTTTGAAAAATAATGTTTGTATTTATTCACATGAACGATACATATGTAGTTTAGATAATATAAACGTTAAAAAATAATGTAAAACAGATCACTTAATTCGAGTTCGGTTTGTAATCAAGAGATACCAAAGCCCAAAACCGGTATACCTTACACGGAACCTTGTATCACTTCTGGTTCATTCCAGACCTGATATACCATCAACTGAAACACACAAATAAACTATTAGACATTTTCTTATAAAGCAAACAGAATACTAAACTGATATGCAAAGCAAACTAAATATAGCAATGTTCATGAAATCTTTATTAAACAACTAAATGCTTTGTAAAGTGAGCGAATGTATGTGATATGTTTTCTGAATATATATAGGTGAGGGATTTGGGTTAGGGTTTGCCGTTTTTATTTCTAGACAAAAATCATTTACTAATGAAATTTAAAAATGGAAGATCTTATTGTTGTTAAGGAAGGCATAATTCTCGTGATTTCTTAATTAATGATGCCGAAATTTCATATTTAGATATTATTTGTGGTAATAATAAAAATGATATATATAATCATAAATCTGATTTTCTAAAAAGAGAAAGGAAGAAAATATTGTCAAGTAATTTATTTGATAATTAATTATTAATTATCCAATGATTTGGTAGGATTAAGCTATGTCATATTTTTAACCAATCCATGTCATCATTTTTAAGCCTAGTCATCAATTTTTACGTGGCTTTTAATAGGAAGAGATATCAAAGCCCAAAACCGGTATACCTTACACGGAACCTTGTATCACTTCTGGTTGATTGCAGACTTGATATACCATCAATTGAAACACACAAATAAACTATTAGACTTTTTCTTATAAAGCAAACAGTATACTAAACTGATATGCAAAGCAAACTAAATATAGCAATGTTCATGAAATCTTTATTAAACAACTACATGCTTTGTAAAGTGAGCGAATGTTTGTGATATGTTTTCTGAATACATCTAGGTGAGGGATTTGGGATAGGGTTTGCCGTTTTTATTTCTAGACAAAAATCATTTACTAATGAAATAATTCATTAAGGAAGGCATAATTCTCGTGATTTCTTAAGTAATGATGCCGAAATTTCATATTTAGATATTATTTGTGGCAAAAATAAAAATGATATATATAATCATAAATCTGATTTTCTAAAAAGAAAAAGGAACAAAATATTCTCAAGTAATTTATTTGATAATTAACTATTAATTATCCAATGATTTGGTAGGATTAAGGCATGTCATATTTTTAACCAATCCATCTCATCATTACATGTCATCATTTTTAAGCCTAGTCATCAATTTTTACTTGGCTTTTAATAGGAAAAGATACCAAAGCCCAAAACCGGTATACCTTACATGGAACCTTGTATCACTTCTGGTTGATTGCAGACTTGATATACCATCAACTGAAACACACAAATAAACTATTATAATTTTTCTTATAAAGCAAACAGTATACTAAACTGATATGCAAAGCAAACTAAATATAGCAATGTTCATGAAATCTTTATCAAACAACTAAATGTTTTGTAGAGTGTGCCAATGTTTGTGATATGTTTTCTGAATATATATAGGTGAGGGATTTGGGCTAGGGTTTGCCGTTTTTATTTCTAGACAAAAATCATTTACTAATGAAATTTAAAAATGGAAGATCTTATTGTTGTTAAGGAAGGCATAATTCTCGTGATTTCTTAATTAATAATGCCGAAATTTTATATTTAGATATTATTTATGGCAATAATAAAAATGTTTTATATAATCATAAATCTGGTTTTCTAAAAAGAAAAAGGAACAAAATATTCTCAAGTAATTTATTTGATAATTAATTATTAATTATACAATGATTTGGTAGGATTAAGTCATGTCATATTTTTAATCAATCTATGTCATCATTACATGTCATCATTTTTAAGTCTAGTCATCAATTTTTACTTGGCTTTTAATAGGAAGAGGATTAAAATAGAATTAACAAAAAAAAATTGAGCAAAAAACAAAATAACAAACGTTGGAAGTTGTCATTAAAACAAAAAATAACTCATTCTAACTTAAACTCAAATTATTAAATTTTAATTGGACGCATGATTGGTAATATTTTTGAGTTATCAATGAGTTATACCCTTAACTCAAACCAAATCAACAATAACTCATTACACCAATAACTCTCATATATCAGTTATGTTGGTTCTCTTTCCTATGTATTCGACATTACAAATATTATAGAAGACTCATATGTGTACTTGTAAAACAAAATTTAAGGCGTGCAAATTTGAATATTTGTAGATTTAATTATAGATCCATCGGTTATCGATGGTACGCAATCATTGGTAAGTGATCGCAAACCAATATAACATGGATGCCATTTGGCAAACTCGTGTTGAATTGAAAATCTTATTCATAATGCTTTTTGTTTTTGCCTTAAATTGGGAATAATCTCCTTTATATAAAAGGAGAATAAATTCTTAGCTCTAAGGCATGCCACATAGGCACCAAAATTTTGAATTTTCTCAGCCTATCATTTTGACATGTCATATTAGTTTTCAGATTTTAGTTGGGCTAATTCGAATACTATAAGCCTAATATTAAGTTTCAGTTTGTGAAATTTAATTTGAGCCCATCCAAACTCTTTGTTCTTCTTCTACAACAACATAATCCCCTCTCGACTTCTCTCCTTCCCGTTACAGAAAATCCCTCTCGACAAACGGAAAACACGATCTGCATCCCTCACAACACAACTCCCATCATCTTAAATTCTCATCTTAAATCAGATTAGAAACTACAAATATCTTCCACTTCTCTAACTCTTAAATTTCCAATTAAAGATAATACGCCATAGTAATGGCTCAAGACTACAAGGCACATTCCATCATATACATATATATATATATAGAACCCGAATGGGCCAGAATACACCACTTATTCACCTCCACCAAAATCGATTCTCAATAGACAGGCTCCCATGAACCATTCCCCTCATCCAGCTACGTGATTTCAATCTAAAATGAGAGTCTTTGTGGGGATCGTATTTTGGATTTGATCAAAGAGTAGGATAATGATAGAGGAGATTGTCGAAAGAGGTAAAGCAACGGTAGATCCCTGCAAAATTTCTCAGGTATGTTGGTTATACGGGTTTCATATATTGGTTTTTCATGGTGGGTTAGAGACTTAGAGTGCCTTTGATTCCAGTTAACCGTTGTTTATGTCTTTCACAAATTCAGATGTGATGAGATGGTCCTTCTGTCATTCCCAGGCCGCATATCTCTTTAACTTCTTCACTTAAGGAGGTATATTAATGAGAATACAAATAGTCGGACTCATAAGATGTTATGAGGTACCAAATCTAACCCACATGTTGTGTGATGCATATTCAAAGAGTTTGTATTTTGTGATTTCATAACAAATTTGCAAGTTCTGTAGCTTATTAACAGTTCCATTCATACATGTTGTGAGTATTTATCGTCGGATATAGTCTTATTGCTCAAATTTCTAGGCAAGAACTTCGACTGGAATCTCACAGCATTTCTTCTATTCTCATGTCCGCAGAGATCGGAGATGGTGAGAACCCAACGTACAAGCATGCCCATAAACAAAAGAAGGAGCTAGGGATACAAGACTATATCCATCACCTCTTCTTAAAAGTACCATCCATCATTTTCCTACATATCCACTCAAACTATATAGTGTTATCTCATAGGCGGAGATATTATTCCGGAACCACTCTGCTTGACAGACCTTCTTGAACTTCTTCCTGATTATTTTTTTCGGGACGGTTTCTTCATTTACCAGTTTAATGAGAGACGGTCTTTGTTTCGAGGTTGCAGGCCGAGCAGCGGTCATGGGGGAGAAAAAGCAGCCGTTCGTGATGCTCATAATGCTGAAGGTGTCACGGAGGAGATGGCGAGAGAGACACGACATTATTTTTAGTTGTTTAGGTGGATTGGAATGTTTTAAGGGTTTTAGTCAGGGGAACGGCTTTAGTACTTCAGATTAGATCTGGAAAACAAAAGACCACAAATAAAAGCACAACTCAATAATCTAATAACTATTTGTCCGAGGGTACAACTCAACTCAGTAATCATACTATTGCTACCTCCTTATATACATTCAGTTTGATTAAACTAATCATTTGATCATTTTCAATATATATAAATATGTACATGTTCGTTTTAGATTTACTATCCAGACTTTTTTTTTATTGAGGAGTTGTTTAAATAAGACAACATTTGGTTTTTGAATATGTTTCATGAGTAGTGTGATAACTGATAAGTGGAGTCTTCTTGAGAAATCGATCAACATCTACCTTTTTTTGTTGCAACATTTTCCACTGTTTGATTGGATATGGCCTTTTCTTTTTTTCAAAAGCTTGAGAACTGTGAGTTGGGGAGGAGATGAAAACGGATGTTGGTGTATTCTCTTAGTTTTCTAAGAAGAGTTGAGAGTTGTTTCTCCGTTTTCCTTCCAGCACTATATAAATGAGAAGAATATAAATTTAGGAGAAGAAGTTGAAGTGTATATTCATGAGTAAAAGAAAAGAAAAATCCTTTCAAACGGGTGTTTTCAGGCCAAATAAGTGGTTTTAGTTTAATTTTAATACAAAGAATCAATAAAGAAAACATACAATATTATCTTAGCATTATAGAAAAACAAGACGGTTGCTCCTACCGACTATTACATGGTACACCATCGCTTCTATATTATTTGAAACAAAATTGCATTGCTTTATTTTCATGGTCCAAGTTGTTTATGATAATATAGCTAATTTTATTCTACAAAGTCACATTATGAAATGAATATTACTTTATCATGTTATGCTATAAATGCTTTCATGTAATATACAAATTACAAATACAAATGATAAAAAAAAGATAAGATAAAAATGATATAACCTATGAAAAAAAACCCAACATATTCCCCAAAACTAACCCCCAAAGAAATATTACTTAGAAAACTAAATGATACTAATACAAACTTAAGTAAAACAATTAACCAAGTCCCAATATTTTACCAAAAAACATCTATAAAACAAAAAATTTGTGTTCACCAAACAAAAAAAAACTAAAGTTTTTACCTTTAATTTAAAGGCGGATTGTTAAATTCGCTCTACATGTTTTAGATATTTGGAATTTTGTTTTTCCTAAAGAATTTACCGCCAAATTTGGAGTATTATTTCTGGTGGCATAATTTTACTACCGGTCGAAGATTTGAGTACCAATATACAAATATAAATGATTGAAATACCAATAAAAACAACAAAATTCGACTACCGGTATTATAAGAATACAACTAAAAGACTTCAAAATACATATAATTTTTTTTAATTCATCATCAAAGAGGAAGTTATCCTGGTCTATGAAAGCATCCACGTCGGCAAAAATAATAGGAAAAATAATCAACCAACAGAAAGGTAGTTTATTGACATGTTATCTTAGAAACTTACATATTCTTCGGTTATAGTAATAAAAGTATTAGATGGAGTGACCTTAGTTGCAAGAGTTTCATATGCTTCAAAGATAAGAAATGTAAACCGAGAATACGTTGAATCGCTTGGACTTAGGTAACAAGAATATAAGGCAACAAAGGAATTCGTGAATAAGTTTGAGTGAAAAAACACACACAAATATTAGGTAATGGAACGAAGAAGATACACTTTTTTTTGTTTTGTGGACGGATATCAAACTAATACCTTTTTACAAAAAATAGAACTTTTACTAAATGCTATGAACTATCCAATATGTTTTTTAAAAAATAATTAAGAGGGGTTCGGGTCTATCACCATACTACTTTGTCACCATATTTTTTCATTTTTTATCGGGTCGTAAAACAAGATGGTATGACGGCGCATTTGAAATGAAAATGTATATTAAATGTCACTTTGTGATAATGTATGATGGTATAATGGTATATTCATTAGTGTGCATTAATGATAATGTATGCTAAATGTCACTTTATCGTGTTTTTAATAACTGATTTCATATAATATACAAATTAGAGATACAAATGATACCTTCAAAAAGAAAAAGAAATACAAATGGTACAAAAAAAAATCAGATAAAATGATAGAAACATATGGAAAAAAAACCGTGCAACATATTCTCCAGAAAATAAATCCCAAAAAGTATTAATTAGAAAAAAGTATTTAGTTATGATGTTTATATGGTACATAAGTATTTAATTAATGTGTACGACAAAATAAATAAATTAATGTATGGTTGACAAACAAAGATTTTATTTAGAAATAAATGATATTAACACAAACTTAAGTAAAAGAATTAACCAAGTTCTGTTAAATTACCAAACAACCATCAATTAAACTAAAAATTTATATTCAAATCATAACGAAAAAAAAAATATTCATCAATTATATACAAATATAGATGACTGAAATACGTATAAATTTTTATAATTCACTGCAAAGTCTGCGCGTAGCGCAGAGAAACCCCTAGTCAGATAATAAAAATGTTATCATTTGACTTTAATCTCTTCGAACTTTTTAGACCGCAAAATTTAAGCATATACAACTTGACATACATCAATTATATGTGTTAAAGCTAGATTTGATAACCGAATTCAGCTAGCGAAAAGCCCAAAAAAAAATAAACAAAACAAGTTGGACCAAAGGCCCTGATTGTAAAAGATATGTTTGTGCCCGCGATGAGTTTAGACTTTAGTCTATGTTTAGCTCGGATGCGAACGAAGTCAAAGGACGGTTGAACTAAAGAGCTGAGAACGAATCAAAAGAGATTTTTTAACTCAACCACAATTGCGATATTTCTGGAAGATCAACCTGAACGTGTCTTGGATATGCGAAGTTACTCCGAGATACACATAGTTGGACGAGGAGCAGCAGAATTCGACAACTTTTCTCATACGTAAAGGCTTAGCATTACATTTACACATTTCACTTGAGATTCTCTTTGTATATTCAATTCAATATCAATATGTCTACTTTTGTCGTACTTATCTTTATTTCATGCCTGATTTATAGTCATTTCTTAGGTCTAAGATTTATTCTTCAAATTTACGAAATATGTCTTCCACATTGTCTAAGAAAATAATCGATAATCTATTTAGCATGGATGTCCAGTTAGTCAATCAAAATGGTGCATAATTGATTTCCATTATAAAACATAATGAGTGGACTATTTTATTTTTGTCACGAACACACTTTACATCTAATGGTTACAAGAATACATGAATATCAGAGAACCACCATGGACTGAAAGTGCTAATATAAAAAAAAAATTTGTTGCCGGAGACGAGCATTATTCGTAAGAAGATCCGGAGACTAATATAAGAATGGACTATTCCATCATAACAAATTAGTTAGATTCGGTTAAGAACATTGGTTTGGTTAACTGAAAAAATGGAATGCCAAAACTTGCATTTACCAACCAAAGAAAACTGAACCATAACTGATCCTAAACAGAAGTGTTGTGTGCGCACACTGGCGGGAGACTACATTTTCACATTTCAAGTTTTGCCTCCTAAAAATTCCTAGTATTGGCTCCTCTATTTATTTTCATAAATGATTAACATTAATTTATGAAAAAAGAAATATTAAATATATGATTTAAATAATAAAAATGCGTACTGCTCATTACAGTGCACGATAGCATGAACCAACTTTTTTGCAAATTAGCATCGTTTACTTTCACTGAAGAAAAAATTACTTAACCAAACCTCCCAAAAATAAAAAATAAAAAAGTTGGTATTTTCATTTTTATTTATCCTTAATTTTCCCCTAAATTTTCGATTTCCGATCGACGGCAAAAATCTCGATCTTTTCGCCGCCAATTTCATTCGCCATGTCTGAATCGCAACACTCTTCACTTCTTCCAGAAACCCTAATTTGAGTGTAGTATATACTTGCTGGATCTTGAGATTTTGATCTGTTCTTAGTTCTTGAAGAAGAAGTTGCAGTCATCTAATTTTACAGCATTGTTTCCAAAAACCCAGTAAGATCCATAGCTTTTAACTCATTTTTGCTTTTGATTTTGGATTATTAGGTTGAGAAAATTAGCGAATCTGAAGTTTTGGGCTTTTAGGTCTGTGATTTTGTTTTTGTTTTAATAATTGGTTACATTTGAAGATGTACCTGTTTCAACTTAAAATTTGTTGAAAAGGAGAGAAATTTAAGGTTTTACTTTGAGTTCCAGATTCGTAAATACCTAAATCTACTCGAGGGTTTTTGTAATTCTGTGAGAATTAGTAGAGATGTTATGTAGCAAATGTTTCTATAATGGGGCCTGGAGATATTGATTTCTTACTATTTCAAAGATCTATATGGTTTTAAGCTCGAAACTTTCTCGAATTCTTAAGTTGATTCTTGTACAAGTTGAGCAAAGCATATGTTTTTCTTGGTTATTAGAATGAGTTTTGTTTTTAGATTGTTGTATTTTGACCTCTATGGTTGAGTGTTGGGTTATGCTCTGCAATGAAGTGACTGAAGATAATTTTATATTACTCTGCTTAATGCTTGCAGATAATGGACAACTTTGTGGATTTTAGCTTGCCAGGACGGTCTTAGTTTTCTTTTGCAGCAGAAGTGTTGGTGTGTTGACCTGTGATTCGACATGGAAGCATACAGAGAAGAGGCTCTCAAAGCGAAGCACATCGCTGAGAGAAGGTTTGCAGAAAAAGATTTTACAGGGGCGAGGAGTTATGCATTGAGGGCGAGGTCACTGTTTCCAGACTTGGAGGGCTTGTCTCAAATGGTCACGACATACGAAGTTTATATAGCTTCTCAGGGTAGACGCAGTGGGGAAATTGATTACTACGCAGTTCTTGGACTAAAACCATCAGCTGGGAAAAGAGAGGTGAAGAAACAGTACAAGAAGATGGCTGTATTGCTCCATCCCGACAAGAACAGATGCCTTGGAGCTAACGGGGCATTTCAGATTGTATCTGAAGCGTGGTCTTTCCTGTCTAATGAGTTCAAGAAAAGCACTTTTTATTACAAAAGGAAGAAACTTATTGACTCCCAGGTGGTTCAGAAGAACAATACAGAGTATGTCCCCGGGACTGCAGGATTCGATCGTTGTCCTCCACCGGCTCCAGAAAGACTTGATACTTTTTGGACTGTATGCACCTCTTGCAAAGTTCAGTACGAGTATCTGCGCAAGTATGTGAATAAGCGGCTTTCATGTAAGAACTGTCGAGGAGCATTCATTGCTGTGGAGACTGGGCCAGCTCCTGTTAGTGCATCAATTCAATATACGCCTCCATCTCATACAACAAGCAATGGCTATGGAGCTCATGGCTATGATGCCGTCGCACGCATGCCTACCAATTCCACTTATTTCTTAGGTCAGTATCCTGCACATGGATATGAATATGTTACGAATGAGTCATATGACTGGAGCTCATACCCGGGAGCCTCTCCTGGGAATCTGGAGTCAAACCGCGTGTCTTCAGTAGCCAACGGATATCCTTATAAGCACTCCAATGGAGTAGTCAGTAGGGGGAGAAAGAAGCTTAAAGAAGGCTCTAACAGGACAAGCTCGATGAAAAGCACAGCCTCTGAACTGATATATCCGAGCCCACCCAATTGGTCTGCAGATCCTTCAGTAAACAAGGCCAGCAGACCTGAGAAGAAGAGGAATGTTAGTTTTGGGTCATCTGGTAATGGATTTGTTGAGAACACTACAAAATCTTATCCAGAACTAAAAGTAACAAAGTTGGATGCAAACATGGAACATGATGTCAAACTTACCGGCCAAAGTTATGGTTCAACTAGACGGTGGTCTACTGCAACAGGATTGGATACACGGAAGCTGTTGATTAAGAAAGCTAAAACACATATTCAGCAAAGACTAGAGATTATGAAATTGGCTGCAGTGGCAGCAGCCGCAGCGGCTACAGAGGACACTACTCCCCTTGATGAAGTAAGTGCTTTGTCCAAGGTAGGAGAAGATGTATCCAAAATTATAGGAAGATCTGTTTCCCTTGGTCAATCTGTTCGGAAAATAAACGGACCAATAACAGTTCCAGACTCCGACTTCCACGACTTTGATAAAAACAGATCGGAGGAGTCCTTTGAGGCTAGGCAAATATGGGCAATTTATGATGAAGATGATGGTATGCCACGCTTATATTGCGTGATCCGGGAAGTATTATCAGTTCAGCCTTTTAAGATTGACATTGCCTACTTGAGCTCCAAAACTGACATCGAGTTTGGTACAATGAAATGGGTGCAGTACGGGTTTACGAAGTCGTGCGGACATTTCAGGATACGAAATTCTGACATAGTTGACCACGTTAACATATTTTCCCATCTCTTGAAAGGCAAGAAGACAGGAAGAGGCGGTTGTGTTAGGATATTCCCCCAAACCGGAGAGATCTGGGCTGTGTACAAGAACTGGTCACCAAACTGGAACAACTCAACCCCAGATGAAGTGAGGCACCAGTACGAAATGGTTGAGATCCTTGATGAATATTCTGAGCAGTATGGGGTTTGCACCACCCCGCTAGTGAAAGTAGAGGGTTACAAAACAGTGTATTGCAGGAGAGACAAGGAGGAGAGTAGAAAATGGATACCGAGGAGAGAGATGCTGAGGTTTTCACATCAAGTGCCATCTTGGTTTCTTAAAGAAGAAACTAGTGGCGTGCCAGGAAATTGTTGGGACTTGGACCCAGCTGCTATACCTGAGGAGTTGCTTCAAGCCGGAGAAGGAAGTGATTGATACCATTCACTGTTACTGCAAGAGAAAAGAGTAAGAGCTTTATATCCATGTAACGGTTTTGACTCATTGTAGAAACCCAACTCTATATCCACAGGATTTCTGGATTATTATGTCAGGAACTATATACATGCAAGCCTTTGTTTGTTCATTGGAGCTGTTGTATTAGCAATGTTGAAGAATCAGACATAGTTTTAACTTGTTGCTTCTTTTTACGATCTACATTTTCCTTCTTTCTTTTGTTAACCTTAGTAATTTCTACCATTCACTTTATCAGTTTACAATTAATTACATCTTATCAATTACCCCAAAAATATCATTTTGAAAAACTAATTATGTTTATACTTTATAGGATCATGAAGCTCACTTTATACGGTAGAATGTATCCCCATTTCAAAGTAAGTTACGGATCAATAATTGAAGTAACAGATCCATGACATTTTTGTACATTTCCAAAAGTGTACGAAAAGAAGTTAATACATATAATTTGATGAATAAATAAAATGGTATACTGTAGAAGTTCGTCTTGCTTCATAAAATGGATGGTGCAAAAATAGCTGATATATTATATCTCCATTATTGAACTTTGATTTGTCTCCAATGATTTGATCAGTTTCGCCAACAAGGAATGGGGTCCAAATGGCAAAATGACAGTAGTGTTCGAATTGTAATCCGACTGATACTTCTTAATGTATGACTAAGCTGTTTTTCCACTTAAATACAAATGTTCTTTCGCAAAACAACTGCGATCCTAAATACCGTAATTTTTTGTTGTTGTTGATCTCAATTGTTTTAACAAAACTATTGCAACCGGGTTTGGCTACACTTGACGTGCCATTCCTACTAAGGCGTTCGCCCCATCGATTTTGGTGGGTTTAATCGCAAAACCTGACCATTGACTGATTTTTTTTCCGAGAGGATGAAAATTTCATCATCTTGTTTTAAGAATGTCTCCTAAATATACATTTGTTGACATGTCGCTACTGTTTAGGTTAGGCGTAAAATCACTTTCTATATAAATACATTTGAATCTTGAATATGGTTGGTAGACAAAGATACATGTAAACTAATCAAAGATATAAAATATACACATATGTTTAGAGTAAATATTAAGTTATGCTGATAAAACAATATAAAAATGATCAAAGAACAAAACAACAAATAATGATGAGTAGGTGTTAGGAGAAGTAGGGGGGTATTTGATACTTGGTCTAGTTGGGTTTATTTAATTATCCAATCTCTTTAATCATGTATTTTTATGTAATAATAATACCTTCCCCACCTAAGATGATGAGATAATCATGGACCCAAAATCTCAATTTTGAAAATGGTGTTCACCAAAAAAAAAAAAAAAACAAATTGAGTAAAAAAGAAGAGAAGTGAACATTCGTTTTTTACTTTTTTTCTTTTCACTATTTCCCAACCAAATTCTCTCATCATCTGGGTCGTTCAAATTTGAAGCTTTAACATTTTACTCTGAAACCATGAAAGAAGCTTTGTCCTTTTTCCTTTTCTGAACAATGTGTTTCTTCAAGTTTTCCCATTGCAACAACAACCGCTGTGTTTGGCTCACCTTGTCGTCTTCTTTCTTGAAGAGCAAAAAAAACCGGAACATGTCACAACTTCTTCTTCTTGGGTTGCTTCAAGAACTCAACTTTGAAGTCCTTGTGCTGATAAATTTTTAGTTTTTTTGGGTTAGGATTTTCCCTAGCTGAATCTCGGATTAGGGTCTTAGGGTCTTGTTCTTCAAGAAGTTGACATGTCTATAACTTGTCAACTCTCGAAGGCAAATCAATCGACTGGTGGCGTTAAATGGATAAAAAAGCCTCTCTGCTTCCTGATTTTGTGTGGCTTAACGACCTCTGTTGTTATTGTTCTTCTGATCTTCTCACCCTTAGGCAAGAAGGAGGAGGCATGTTCTTGTAATGGAGAGGAAAGGGTGTTGTTCAGACATCAAAATGTCACCACGACTGAGGTTCATGCTTTAGTCTCTTTCTTCTCTGATTCAGATCAGGTAAATTATCTCAATTGACTTTGTTTCTTGATTTTTTGACACAAAATTGAAGTGACCTTTGAAAATACATATTTACCATTCTCTGCATCTGTTGCAGGTAACATCCTTTGAATGTCGCAAGGAATTTAGCCCTGGAATGTGGTCAAACTATGGTATTACATGTTCTCTTAATATGCGTTTGGAGAAGCAGGAGACTAAGAGTTGCCAGGAAAGACGTGTTGTTGCACAACGGTTCTTTATTCCAGATAGAGGGGTTCCCTGGAATCTTAATCCATCAGGTTTAGGACATTCTATTTCTCCAGAAGCTTGTGTGTGTGATAATCTTGAACAGGTGAGATAACATTCATTTCAAGAACATGTGAAGAAATGGCTTAAAATTTGGTATGTAATGCTCATAGAACTTTATTTTGAATGTTTTGGTTGGACGTAGAGTTTACTGCAACCCAAAGAACCCGAAAGCCATGGAGAAGAGCTGGATTGGGATTTGTCAACGTACTTAAGAAATACATGGTGGTGGCTGATTCTTGGTGTATTAGTGTGCCATAAGATTTTTGTATTTCATTCTAAAGCACCAACTGAAAGAAAAGAAAAAGTTTTTCTGCAAGAGCCTTTAGCTCAGAAACAGCAGCAGCAACGTGGCCAGCCCCCTTTTAAAGGAGCTGGAAGATGGAGGAAGAACATCCTTCTTCTCGGTGTCATCGCAGGAGTTTCCATTTCCATTTGGTGGTTCTGGGACACCAATGAGGAGATCATATCGATAAGGAGAGAGACTTTAGCAAACATGTGTGACGAACGAGCCCGCGTGTTGCAAGATCAGTTCAATGTTAGCCTGAACCATGTTCATGCCTTGTCTATTCTTGTATCCACCTTTCACCATGGGAAAACCCCATCTGCCATTGATCAGGTGATGTGTTGTTTTAGTGCTAATACATTTCGTATCTCATCAACTTCTTTGGAGGATGTTTAAATCATCAACTTCTTTTACATTTACAGAAAACCTTTGGTGAATATACCGAGAGAACAAATTTTGAGAGGCCTCTTACTAGTGGTGTGGCGTATGCTTTGAAAGTCACACACTCAGATAGAGCGAAGTTTGAACAGGAGCATGGATGGACAATAAAGAAAATGGAAACTGAAGACCAGACACTTGCCCAAGATTTTGTTCCTGAAAATTTCGACTCAGCACCTATTCAAGATGAATATGCGCCAGTTATCTTTGCTCAAGAAACTGTTTCCCATATTGTATCAGTCGACATGATGTCTGGAGAAGTCAGTAACGTTTAAAAATTTCCTATCCTATCAAATTTCCATTGCCAAACCAATGTGCTTAAAACGGGGGCTAAAAAATCTGACTACTTTGCAGGAAGATCGTGAAAACATCTTGCGGGCAAGGGCATCAGGAAAAGGAGTATTAACATCTCCATTTAAGCTTCAGAAGTCAAATCACCTTGGCGTTGTGTTGACCTTTGCTGTCTATGACACGATCCTACCGCACAATGCCACTGAAGAACAGCGTGTTGAAGCAACTATTGGGTACTGCTTTTACTTTTAAGATCTTCTCCATATATGCTTGTGCTGATGCATGATGATTCTAAGACTGAATATATGTAGCAAAGAATAAAATCTTTATTCTGCAGTGTGATATTTGTACTAGAATATCTTGATAAGATTCACCTGAAACAGGTACCTTGGTGCATCATATGATATGCCATCGCTAGTGGAGAAACTTCTTCAACAACTCGCTAGCAAACAAACGATTGCTGTGGATGTTTATGACACAACTAACGCCTCGGGTCTTATTAAAATGTATGGCTCAGAAATTGGGGATATAAGTGAACAGCACATAAGTAGCCTTGATTTTGGTGATCCATCAAGGAATCATGAGATGCACTGCAGGTTGGCTCTAACTCTAATGATCGTATTGTAAGATATGTAGTGCTTCTCTCTTCTCTGAAGTATGAAAATGGCATTTTCATTTACAGGTTTAAGCATAAACTTCCCATTCCTTGGACAGCAATAACACCATCAGCCTTAGTTCTGATTATTACTTTTCTTGTTGGTTATATCTTCCATGAAGCCATCATTCGAATTGCGACTGTTGAAGAGGACTGTCAGAAAATGATGGAACTCAAAGCTCGTGCTGAGGCTGCTGACGTTGCAAAGTCGCAGGTGAATTTTGTGAATCAAATAGTCTCAGAAGCTTGAAACCTTTCTTTTTTTTGTTAGCAAGAGCTGCTTGTCACTGAGATGCTTCTTTTTTCAACACTGAAATGCTTCTATTTTTGCAGTTTCTAGCAACTGTTTCTCATGAGATACGGACTCCGATGAATGGTGTTCTAGGTACTTCTTTGCTGATCCTTTGTCATTGCATGTCCTCTGGGAAATCAGCTAAATAGTTTAAGCATTTTGTTACAGGAATGCTGAAAATGCTGATGAACACCGATCTTGATGCGGAACAAATGGACTATACGCAAACTGCTCATGGTAGTGGGAAGGATCTTATATCACTAATAAATGAGGTTCTCGATCAGGCAAAGATTGAATCAGGAAGGCTCGAGCTTGACAATGTGCCTTTTGATATGCGTTTTGTTCTGGATAATGTTTCGTCTCTCCTCTCTGGCAAGGCAAATGAAAAAGATATTGAGGTATAATATATCATGCATGGCCTCCCCCTTCTTAATGTTTTCAAAACCCATATCTAACGAAATGTCGGTTTCTTGTTACAGTTGGCTGTTTATGTTTCTAGTCAAGTTCCTGATGTTGTAGTGGGTGATCCGAGTCGGTTCCGGCAGATAATTACAAACCTGGTCGGAAACTCAATCAAGGTAATGAATTGCTTACTTCTTACAAAACAACATACTTCTACTACTATAGTACTCACATTGTTCGATCCGTAATAACAGTTCACACAGGATAAGGGACACATATTTATCTCAGTGCACCTTGCAGAGGAGGTGAGGGAGCCTCATAATATTGAAGATGCAGTGCTAAAAAAGAGATTAGCTTTAGGATGCAGTGAGTCCGGTGAGACAGTTAGCGGGTTTCCTGCCGTAAATGCATGGGGAAGCTGGAGGAATTTCAAGACATTTTACAGCACTGAGAATCATAATTCTGATAAAATCAAGTTGCTAGTTACAGTGGAGGACACAGGAGTGGGCATACCTGTGGATGCACAAGGCCGAATATTCACTCCTTTTATGCAAGCCGACAGTTCCACATCGCGGACTTATGGTGGGACTGGCATAGGTTTGAGCATAAGCAAGCGTTTGGTTGAACTCATGCAAGGAGAGATGGGGTTTGTGAGTGAGACCGGGATAGGCAGTACTTTTTCATTTACCGTAGTTTTTGGGAAAGCAGAAACAAATTTGCCAGTTACTAAGTTTGAGCGATTCGATCTAGCTATTCAGGAGTTGAAAGGATTGAGGGCATTAGTTATTGATAGTCGAAACATTCGAGCCGAGGTGACTAGTTACCATCTTCAGAGATTGGGAATATCTTCAGACATTGTTTCAAGTCTGAGTATGGCATGCACCTGTGTCAGGTACTTTACAAATTTGGTTCGGTTTCTCTTTGCTTTGTTCATATGAAATAAAATGTATAATCCATTGCTAGGCAGATGTCATTTTCCATTGCCAGTATATAAATTTGATATTGGCGTTACATTTTGAGGTTGCAAGACTAGCATAGAGATTATAGTTGGTTCACTTAAAAGTTCTACTTTTCGGAATCTTTGCAGCAAATTAGGAAATTTGGCTATGGTTCTAATTGACCAAGACGCCTGGAACAAGAAAGACTTTGCAGCTCTTGATGAGTTACTCAACTGTAGCAAAGAAACCACTGGATCACCCCCAAAGATTTTACTTTTGGCAAAATCTGCAACTCCTGTTATGCGCAGTGAGATGAAGTCTTCTGGTCTCATCGACGAGGTGGTGATTAAACCCCTTCGGATGAGTGTCTTAATATGTTGCTTGCAAGAAACCCTTGTCAATGGAAAGAAGAGGCAGCCGAATAGTATGCGAAGAAATCTTGGACACTTGCTTAGAGAAAAGGAGATTCTGGTTGTGGACGATAATCTGGTGAACAGAAGAGTTGCGGAAGGCGCACTGAAGAAATATGGAGCTACTGTTACATGCGTTGAGAGTGGGAAGGCTGCATTGGCAATGCTTAATCCGCCTCACAACTTCGATGCTTGCTTCATGGACCTCCAGATGCCTGAAATGGACGGGTAGCTAACTATTTTTCAGTTTTATTCCTTCAGCTTGTTGATTTCTTGAATGTAGTCCCTGGCAACTTTATCATTTTTGCGCAGATTTGAAGCAACGAGGAGGGTCCGTGATCTGGAGAGGGAAATAAACAAGAAAATAGCTTCTGGAGAAGTATGTGTTGACATGTTCAGTAAAGTTAGTAGCTGGCATGTCCCGATATTAGCAATGACAGCTGATGTGATTCAGGCTACTTATGAAGAGTGCATGAAATGTGGAATGGATGGTTATGTATCGAAACCGTTTGAAGAGGAAACGCTCTACACAGCGGTAGCGAAATTCTTTGAATTTGGTTAGATGACTAAAAAGCCATTTTCCTTGTAGGATTATATATATTAACCGGAGAGCTTTTTGACGTCGGGTAGTATATCTTAAACATCCATGGTCTGCAATTCAACTCGAGATCAAGAACTGGTCCATAATCCATGGTCCTTCACATGTGTCTCTTCCCTTTAAGACCTCTTTTGGGTTAGTTTGAGAAGAAACCGCGAAAAGCGCAATATCTCTCTTTGTATAGACAGTTTCTCATCTTTGATATCCATCTGTGTGTATAGTAGATTTCTGGTGTCTAGCTCCATTGTATAGACAGGTTGCATGTTGTGTAGTAATAGTAATGGCCCTTTTTCTCAGCCCTGATGAGAAGCTTATGGGTTACTTTTGTATTCTATAAAGCTTCCAGAAGCAGAACAAAATCTTCCTCAAATCCAGTAAAACGCGCTTATTAAGATCTGGCACATGATTGCATCTGAAGCAAGCCAAGATTCTTTAGTCATCAAGTTCAAAAACATGTAAAAGCATATAGATCTTGAACTTTTGGAGTAGTATAAAGGGGTCAAGTTGCACTCATTTTTTTTAGCTCTCAATCGTCCCAACTAGATCAGATCTAGATCTCTCTGCACCACTCGTTGCCTTCTTGAGAAAGATCAAAGATGTCAACTTTCTTGATAAGGATACTTCTTGCTTTGCTTGTCATAGCAATTACAATTCCTCAACAGTCAGGTAAAACTATGACTGCATTTGTGTTCACCTATGTATCCTTTTTGGCCTTATAAAGATGTATGAATAAACAGAGGCAGAGTCGGAACAATGGTGCGTAGCGGATGAACAAACGCCAGACGATGAGTTGCAGGGAGCATTAGACTGGGCTTGCGGGAAAGGCGGAGCAAACTGCAGCAGGATCCAGGAGCCAAACCAGCCTTGCTTCTTACCCAACACAATCAAGGACCATGCCTCATTTGCCTTTAACAGTTATTACCAAACTTACAAACACAAAGGTGGTTCTTGTTACTTCAAAGGTGCTGCCATGATCACTGAGCTTGACCCTAGTAAGATCTCTCTCTCTCTCTCTCTTGAATGAATCTTAGCAGATTGTGTAAACCATCTGCATCTGATTCGGATATGATTTGGCACAGGTCATGGTTCTTGCCACTATGAGTATAACCTCTGATTCAAATGAGATAGCAGATGCAACAAGATGAATAGATATGATTTTGCATTTTATACATTTTTACCATGTTATATTTTCTTTGCAATGCAGTAGTATTCATGTAATGTAATATGCTTCTCTGAGTACTCTTCAGTCTTTGATAAAGAAACTAAAATGTCTCAGCTTTCTTTATAAGGCAATGAAACAACTTGCTTTCTAATGTGCATTGAGATTTTTATATGGTATCAAAGATTATCAACCTGATACTATTGCTCAGGATACAAAAAGCTTCAGAACGTGTAGTTCGATGGATAAACTGTTTTTCTTTTAAACGTCTGGAATGAATTGTGGATTTCCACTGCTTGGATACAGCCTTGAAACTGAGCAGAGACTTCACAGGAAGTCTCTCGAGGATGAGCTCTACAGCATCGTGTGGTAGCAATTCCACACTCGAGCCATGTCTCTTCAACATTGTATATTTGTATGTATCTCGTCTCTAATTGACCAAGAGAGAGGATAAATATATATATACACACACCATAAGCATCCGAGTTCAACTAAGAATTGGGAAAAGGAAAACTTCAAGTCAAATTTTCTGTTTATTATGGAAAAGGAAATGAAAATTTAAGTTTTAGCTTATAAATAACCAAATCAAAAATCTGAAACAAAATATTACCATTTCGTCAAATCAAATCACAAAAACAAAAATATTACTGTAATGCAATGCACAAGCGTAGAAGTGTTAGTTCGGTCTTCAAAATATTTCAAGAGTGAAAAGTGTGAATATCAAAACAAAAACATAAAAATGGTTCCAAGTGAAGCAATGCAATGCACAAGCGTACAAGTGTTAGTGTCAAAACAAACAGTATTCCAAGACCACCAAGCAATGCACAAGCGTAGTGAAACAACATGGTTTCTAGTGAAGATGCACAAGCGTAGTGAACATGGTTTCAAGAGAACCAAGTTTTAATGGGATTTGGGAGAAACATTTATATATATACTAAAAAAAGAAATATAAATAACATAGAAACATTAGCAAGCAGTGAAGAAGAATAACATACATGATTTAATTAAAAGAAAATCATGTGGGTGTTAAATCCAATTGGGTAATCCTATTTAACGGTTCTCGACCGGTTTAACAAGTTCTTATAAAAGAAAAAGTTTTTTTTGTTTTTATCTTATTTTTTTTTTCTAATTTGCTCTGGTACCAATTTTTCAGAGAATATATATGAAAACAACTCTTGTCTTTTGCTCTTTCAATGCTTAATTTGAGACAAGATTTTAAAGTCCGCTAAATGATGGCAGGAGGAACAATCACATAATACTACATAACTTGCTATGCAAACTGGTGCAAGAATACCTTCATTGTATATTCACACAAAAAGGTTTCATATGGAAAACAATAATATAATAAACGTTAGAAACAGATGCAAATGCAATTAAAAAGCTAATGCCTTAATCATGTGTTTGGTGGACACTTGTTTGTAGCAAAAAAAATTTCATAGGTGATCTGTTTTTTCAGGTTGACTTGGACTAAGTTTCTTGAGTTGGATGCATACACATTTGGTCAGGCGGCAGGATTGACACGGTGCATGGGCCTCTAATTAGTCGAGTCACCGTTTTGTCTCTTGGTCATTTTGTCAAACTTTTATTTTAGTTTCTATTGGTGTGAAATAGATTGCTATTTTAGGTGAAGAATTTTTCTCTTCTTTGTTTGGAAATTTCTTAATGACAAATAGGGTTTGGTGAAGAGTTGACTCTTCAAGGTCTCTCAACTTATTTTATACGATCTTTTTTTACAGAGTTGACCCTCAAGGTCTCTCAACTTATTTTACACAAAATTTTTACAGTGAAAATAAAAAATTTGAGTTCTTTTTTTGTTTTTGACATCAACTATCACATTTCGTTCGCTTTCCTTTAAGGGCAAAAGAACTAGCTTTTTTCTAAGAAGTTATCGGTTGTTATCTATGAGTATAACTTTCTATCTTTACATTATTTTGCTTTGTCTTTCATCTATATTATAATTTTGGATTCTTTGGCATCGAGTTCACTGCTTTTCTATGTTGTAATCGCGGGTTAAGATCAATATAAAACATGTTTTGATAAAAAAAAACTATCACATTTCTTTCGCAATTTAGATTTTGGAGATATTTATTAGTCCACCAACTTAATTTTCGAATTATTTCTTTAGCTGCTAACATTGTCTTTTAAATTTTATTATTAATTATAATTCAGATTGAAAAAAATAAGTATATTATCGTATAGATTAATTGGATGGTGATATGGCAAAAAATTTCACTTGTTTTTTCTGTTGTTGTTGTGAAGATTGATTAGGGGGATTTCAAATCACTTTATTGAAAAGTTTTATTAGTGGGGTATATAGTGATTTGTGTTAATTGCTTTAATAATTTGAGGAAATTTAATTAAATAAAAAGTGAAGAAGAATAAAGCTATTTTCTTTAACGTATCAAAGAATTTCACCTTCTAGAAGGAATTTTTGGGTGGGTCCCAAAGCGATGGTGAGATCGTAGTAACTTCATGGCCACGGTGATGTCAGCGTTTATCAGACGGCGTCGTACCATACACTCTATATAAGATTTTCTCCTATTGTCAATTTGTCATGATAGATTTTTTTCCGGTTTAGTCTCTACGACACAAATAGTTTTGAAAACTTGCAAAGTGGGTAATAGAAAATATATATATAGTTGGCATGATACTTTACCTTTTTATACCGTTGAATTGAAGTTTGAAAGTGATTTAGACCAAGGTTAATGTTTGCATACGCGTTTACATTTACTTGCTATAAAGCTATTAGGGATCCATAACTACTGTTTCGATTTGTTATCCATTTTGATATGAATCAAAACATATAGATAACATCATAACAATAAGTTTGTAAAGTAAAATATTGGAGATCAATTTCAGCTATTAAGAATCAAATCCATCACAGCTTAGATATGTGGTATTCAACTATATGATACATGAACACTAGATAAAGTATCAAAGTATGCATGAGTGTAAAGAGATGGTTTCCCACATTATTCCATCTGAACGGATACACGCAACCGAGCAAATAAATATAATTTAAATATGTAATTGTTTTTTTATAAATACAAATGTGAATATAATTTAGAGTATTTGCAATGAATAATAGTGTAATAACAAATAATTAGGCATCTAACATAACAAAAAAATTAATTTGATAATTAACATAGAATGACAAATATACTCTCACTCCCAATTAAGCTAATCTCTATGTTTTACCCTACCATAAAAATAACAAAATAAAAACATTATTACCCTAACCATTAAACCTAATTATCTAAACCTTTATGTATTACTCTAATTTTTACCTTGAAAAAAAAATGCTTCAAAATCAACGTTTATCCTAATTTTTTTTAAACATATTTCTCGCCGCCGCTCTTCTTCTTCATCTCCTTCATGTTCATCTTTTTCTCCATCTTTTTCTCAGACTATTTCTCATCCACCTTCTCCTTCTAGTTCTTCTTCTTCTCCTTTCTCTTTCTCTTCCTTCTTCTTCGCCTCCTCTTTCTCCTTCTTCTCCTCTTTCTCTGCCACCTCCTTCCTCCTTATCATCCTCCTCTTGTTCCTCCTCTTCCTATTTCTCCGTCTCCTCCTATGCCCCCTCCTTCTCCTCTTTCTTCTTCTTCTTCTTCTCCTTCTGATTTGTAGATGATGTTGTTGAGAATGTGACCGGTAGTTTCTAACAAAATCACAAGTAAGTTTATATACAACAATAAGTAGTGAACTATTATAGTAAATTAACTGTAAATTTGTATAAGTATAGTGGACTATTGTAGTAAATTAGCATGTATATTTGTATAGTAGACTATCAATGGGTATTGTCAAATTTAATATATTATAGTGAACTATCATTTACATGTATGTTTGATATAGTGAACTATGTTAATTTGTTTAGTTGACTACAACTATTTATCAGGAAGGGTTGGCCAATGACTTTTTTGTGTAAGTATAGTGAACTATTATTGTAAACTAACATGTATTATAATCTATGTTTGATATAGTGAACTATATAAATTTGTATAATTGACTACAAATGATAACATATTATCTTTTACTGACACAGGTTTTTAGATCGAGATGGATGAAATCAAGATGGAAGATCGAGATTTTCACTGTTCATCGGATTATTTTTGATGGACATCAGATTTTTAGAAATTTTATCATTTTTACAGATTTTTTTACCACTTTTTGTTATAAAGTAATTAAAGGTATTTTTGTCCAATTGGATCAATAATTTGTTACTCACCTAATTTAGTGTTCCTACATGTTACTCACCTAATTAAATATTGAAAACATAAAAATCACCTAATTAACCCTATAATTTATTAAATTTTTTATTTATTTTTCGAAAAATACCACATTGACAAAGAAACCCTCCTGAAAATAAATGCTAAACAATTACAAACACTTCCAAAAATTGAACCCATATCATAAGAAACAAACCCCACATACAAATTACAAAGCCCGAAAAAAAATATGAGGTCTTCGGAAATTTAGTCCTAGAACAGGGAAGTTAAACAAACCACAAAACCAAGACAAAACCTAGAAACCAGACTGAAAGAGAACTTAAAACTGAAACAGAACAACCATGTGCAAAGATTGAAACCAAGAGCCGATAGCTCAACTGGTAAAAATCCCATGCAAAGCTTAGAGATCGCTGGTTCGAATGGCGCTTGGGACCAGTGACGGAGGTAGAAATCTATTTTACGTGGGTCATATTAATATGGTTATATAATATATAGTTAATATTTTTTAAAAAAAAATATTTTATAAATATTTAAATAATTTCTTTTTAAGTACAACTATATAATAAATATTAAATATTTATTTTTATTGACTTTCTATTTTGAAATTTTTTAAAACACATTTTAGATGTTATCATTTGTATTTTAATGAACAAAATATAGTGAATAATGATATTTGAGATTTTTTTATTGTAAATAACGTAAAGTATATATACTCTTTTGATAAATATATATAATCTTTAAGAACTTAAAGTTTTGTACATTAATTTCTTATAGATGAAAGATATATACAAAAATAATAGAAAATGCAAATTAATATACAAATAATAGAAGAAAACATTGAAAACATTATGCATAAACATATGAAAAGTATTAAAAGAGAAGAAGAAATAAAATAATCAAATGGGGTGCAAAGAAAATGTTTGAACTTTAGTCATGAGGGTCACACCTATGTATTTCAAATAAATTACCTATTACATATCAACTATATAAGCATATAAGCATAATTCGGTAAAATTCACATGGGTCAATTGTCTCACCTAAATGTGAACTACTTCCGCCGGTGATTGAGATGAAACTAATATTATATGCTGTGATTTTGGACATGAGAGATTACAAGCTTTAGTCCGAACCTCCTAGTAATAAAAAAAAATGAAAGACGTTTTAAAGTAGGGAGAATTAGCTGAATAATAGGATTTAGGGAAAAAATTAAGTATGTAACATCACGTGATTGATATTTAGGTATGTAACTGTGAGAATCAATTGTATGACGATTTTGCCCCTATTTAATTGGGTTAATTTTATGTAGGAAAAAGAGTTAATATGGAAATAAGAATCAATCACATATTAAATATGATAATTACCATTAAATGTAATAATTATTGATGATTAAAAACAAAATCTTTAAAAATATTATATAAAAAATAAAAATTCATAAAAATTCATAAAAATCTTTTCTTGATCTTCTCTTAATTTTATAAAGATGAAAAAAGAATCATATGTTGTAAAAATAATTAGCTATTTTCGAAATTACATATTCATTTGATCTCAGAATATAGTCACCTACATCACATTATTTGTAACTGTTTAAAACATAGTTAACTATTTTTAAATTGGTTTTCGTAAAAATTACCAATTTAAAAATATAGGTAACTATGTTTATGGCATAGTTAACTACTCTAATGATTTCATGCCATATAAAACATTACAGTATAAATATGTAGTCTATTATATACCAATATTATAATATATCGATATAAATACATAGTCCACTATATAAACGATAGTTCACTATATAACATAGTTCACTATATAACACTGTATAAACGTTAGCTAACTATTCAAATAAAAATATAGTTCACTATATAAACACTACAATAGTCAATTTATCAATATAGTTCACTAGTTATGTATGAATAGTTAACTATCATATTATATATGGTCATCAAAATAGTTTAGTATAAAAATGTTGCATAGATATAAATATATAGTTAGCTATATTAATTAATTATATTTAACAAACTATAGAATTTAAACACTGTAACAATCACATCAAACATATAAACTAATTTTAAGATTAACGATCCAAATGATTTATGAAAAAAAAAGAAAAAAAAAAGAAAAAAAGAGATGGAGAAGAAGATGGACAATGGAGGAGAAGGAGGAGATGAAAAAGAAGATGGACAATGGAGGAGAAGGAGGAGATGGAAAAGAAGATGGACAATGGAGGAAAAGAAGGAGACAATGACGTGAAAAAAGAGAGGAGGAGATGGAGAAGAAAAAGAAGAACATGAAGGAGAAAGAGGAGGAGATGGAGAAGAACGTGAAAGAGAAAAGGAGACTAAGAGAAAAGAAAGATTAGGGTAAATGTTTTTAAATCTATTGATTTCCTTTTTTGGTTTTTAATTTTTAAATTTTTGAGATTATTATGCTGTAAATCAAAAAGGGTATTATAGACTTTTTATGTAATATGTATGTTATACACCTAATTTTTTTTTAGGTCACGTTAGATACTTAATTTTTGCCAAAATCCTATTATTGGTGCCAATTTCCCTTTAAACTACTCATTTGCCTTTTAAAAAAATAAAGAAAAGACCACATGTGAACGCGTGGGGGTAATGCGACACATTTGATTTAACTAATCTTTTTAAATCAACGGCCAATCTTCAGTTTCTTTAAGGATTATAATGAAGTCTTCTGAGATTTATTTAAATTACTCTCCAGGAAATCAGAACACAGGCACGTTAGTGTCAATTTGACGATGGATTTCCAACTAATCTACCTAATCCACTGTAAATACTATATATATTAATTAAAATTTGTTTAACTCATATTTGTCTGTTGTATGCCTTTTGTTTGAGAACAAACGAATAACCACGTCAACTTTGGTTCAGTCATATTTATATTTATAACCTTCAAAATGTTTCATATTAACGTTAAATAAAGGTTTTTTTTATGGGAATGTGGTACATTAGATTTCTTACTGCATATACATGTATTAGTACGTAAATTCAAATTATAAAAGGAAAGCTATTTAAATCTGTACTTTGCACTAGTTAGAGAGATTAAAACGTTTTGATAAAATAACACATATCGTATCAACCACTAAAATATATTCGAAGACTAATTTCTTGTTATACCAAGTGAGCCGCCCTATGCGATTGAAGATTCACCACAAACATTTCTTTAAGAATTAACAACCTCGCTGATTAAAATCTTAAAATGTTGCAGCTTGTAACATTTTTACATTAGAACCGCGGTTCTCAATTCTTTGATAACTATTCTTCCAGGTTTTACTTATGGCTTAATGTAATTATTTTGATGCACAACTGATGTGCGATATAAGTTGTCTTCTAAATGAAAACATGATTAATCCATCATCTCGGAAATATCTTTACAATTTACAAGAGAGATCATTTATAACATTAAAGTTATTTGTTGGGTCAAGTTGGCTTTAACATCATTTTACGACTCATAAACCAATTGATAGTAACTAGAGAGATCATACCTTAAACCATTTATCGTTAGAGAGATTCTAAAATATTACTACAAAAAGTTTTAATCTTTTTGGTTTAAATGATGCAAAACTTAAGTTATAAGACAAAATCACTTTTTAAAAACTTATTCATAGGAATTTGAACCCATACAACTTTATGATAGTCGTGATACTGAAAAGAAAGGAAACCCATAAATATGACAAAATTGAGTGTTTCTCTTACGTCACATATCTAAAAAGGAGAAAACGAAAGAAAGCAATAAACAAAATAGTCAACAAAGAACAGCTTCCGACTTCCGAAGACTTTAAAAAAGTAACCGCGTTAGCGTTTCTATAAATATCTTCAAAACCCCAAAACTAATACCAAACCTTCACAAAACATAACACAAGAGACACAAGAAAGCAAAAATAGAGATGGATCGAACAAAATCTCCAAAGCTAGCTTTGTTTGCCCTCTCGGCAATACTTGTTCTCTGTTCTGCCAAGGCCCAATCAGCTTGTGACACTCACAGGTTCGCAGATAACATTGCTTTTGGCGATTGCTCTGCCCTCCCAGCTCTAGGCTCTTTCCTCCATTGGACTTACAACGAACCAAACGGCACCGTTTCTATCGCCTTTCGCCACCCGGGAACCTCTTCTTCTTCTTGGATCGCTTGGGGAATTAACCCTACTGGAACTACAATGTTAGGGACGCAAGCTCTCGTCGCCTTCATCAATTCATCTGGCCAATTCGAGGCCTATACCTCTCCTATTACCGTGTACCAAACGCAGCTTGAACGCGGTAGCCTCAGCTTCACTGTGACCAATGTCTCTGCGAGTCTAGTCAACGGTGAGGCTACAATCTTTGCAACTCTTGAGTTGCCCACAAATTTGATCGCGGCCAACCAGGTTTGGCAGATGGGACCTATGGCTAACGGTCTTCCTCAGATTCATGCTCGTACTGGGGACAATACGAGATCGATGGGTCGGATCGATTTCCGGTCAGGTCAGTCATCAGGTGGTGGTGGAGGTGCCGGTGATAGGCAGAAGAAGAGAAATGTAAGTCTAATTCTCTCTCTCTTTGCTTCACTTTTAAGCTCGCACTATTATTACTTTACTGCTTTGCTTATTAATAATGAGGATAATAACACTAGATTTTTTAGTTTATTAGATAGATAGCAATTTTGTAGAACGCACATATATACCTTAGTTTTTCTTAAAAATATTTAAACACTTGATTATTAATATATATAAAATAAGAAAACATATGATTAATAAAAAAATGAGAAGTGCTTCACAATGTTCTTGAAATGTTGCTGGATGAGGAATTTTAATTTCAAGAAATATTGTCATGATAATTGTTATAATAGACTAGACAAACAGATATTGACGTGTTTGAAAAAAAATACAAATCACTTAAATGACAGAATCAATTGAAGATAGGAAAATGAAATGATGGCGTAATTTGAAGCCAAGCATTCCATTATTTGTTAACTAATAAAAGCAGCTACGTATATATTTGTTCTATTGTATAGGTAGATTTTTTTTTTATATCTAGGTGAAGTGATAATTTCATTTTCTTCTAAGTTAGTCAAATATCAACAACGACACATATGTTAGGTTTTCTTCGAAAAAGAAAGTGGACTTCTCGTCACGGTTTCACTTTCACCAAACTCGTAAATTTGTCTCCTCTTCCATAAATCAAAAATTGACATACACATTCCTATCAGTAGAATGCATGAAAATTCAATTACGGGTCCTAATTCAATTATTAAATATTCTGAGCTAATTTATTTGACTAACTTTAGAAAAAATAAAATAAAATGATTTTCTATATACAATTAGAAAAATCTTTCTTCCCTACCAATATTGAAATTGACGTTTGAAAATCGAAATAGTCTTATTGCTAATAGAAATCGTAATTGCACCTCTCTTAAATGTACTAAACATTGTGAACAAATTATTGGATTAAAACAGACACATGGAATACTAAATGCGGTAAGCTGGGGAGTGCTACTGCCAATGGGAGCAATGATGGCTCGGTACATGAAAGTCTTCACTGACCCAACCTGGTTCTATCTCCACATCGCCTTCCAAGTCTCTGGTTATGTTATTGGCGTAGCCGGTTGGGCCACAGGAATCAAGCTTGGGAATGACTCACCAGGCACATCTTACTCAACTCATCGCAGCCTTGGAATCGCAATTTTCACATTTGCGACACTTCAAGTATTTGCTCTGCTTCTAAGGCCAAAGCCAGACAACAAATACCGAGTCTACTGGAACGTGTACCATCACGCTGTGGGATACACAACCATCATACTCTCTATTATCAACATCTTTAAAGGATTCGACATTTTGGACCCGGAAGATAAATGGCGTTGGGCTTACATTGGAATCCTCATTTTTCTTGGTTCTTGCGTCGTTATTCTTGAGCCACTCACTTGGTTCATTGTTATTCGCCGTAAGAGCCGTGGAAGTAACACAGTCGCTGCACCGACTACAAACAAATACTCTAATGGCGTCAATGGTACTACCACCTCCGGAGCGCATCACCAGGACGCGTAGTTTCACTTTTTGTTTGTTTTCTACAATTCTTGTTGTTTGTTCTACTTTTACGCAGTTTTGGATTCTTTCTCTAGTTGATATTTTTTAGGATTATGTACGTGTGTATAAAATTTTATTCATTGTGCGACAGCCTATAGATAATATTGATCTCGGAGTCATGTAATGTTTTCTATGTCTTTTCGTTTTCGTTCTATATGCTTCATAGATGTAGTACTGTAGTAAGGATTTGAGATTAATATATAGTACAAAGTTGGTATAATTTAAGGATAAGTTTGATTTTAAACATATACAAGTATAGTGAAAGTGTTTAGAGGCTTTTAATCTGGGGGGTACTCTTGTGCAAAGGACTTGGGAAGTTCTGGGTTGAATTATATTCGGTAGAAAAATAATAAAAGTATTTTCTAGTCTATGGTAGGATGGCAATTGAGGTATCTGAAGGTTTGTGTTCCATTTCTCTCCTAAACATGGAACGTTGTATTTGTGTTGGTGAATTTTGGAGTTGTTTGAATGTTGCGGGATTCTAATATGGTTACGGAGGTTCTGACATTAAACCAAACTAGGACTCGAACCCCTGCGAAATCGCGGGGGCAAAAAACTTCCCGACTATATTTCTAAGCAAAAACTGTCAACACAATTAAATGAAAGATACATTTTATTTTTGACACATGCGAACATTAACCCATAATTTTCAATTATGATTATTATTGATTGTTAAATCGAAGTAACCCAAATCGAATTTATCATGCCTATATAATAATTATATTCGGAGTTATATTAAGAGTTTGAAATTCTTTACCCACATCTGCACTGTCCAAAGGATACCAATTTTTTTTCAAAAAATCAATATTTTGTGAACTTTTACAATAATAAAAAGATTAATAATTCATGGTAAAATTCTCATAAATTCGAAAAGACACAACTCTACAATTAGAGATTTTGGTCAACTACAAAAGTAACCTGTTTTCCGGACTAGCCTTCTAATAAAGTCTACAACATCAAGTAGACTTCAAATGAAATCTACTCTTAAAAGTCAAACTTTGGTCAATTGCAAATGTAACCCTGTACTTTTTGTGTAGACTTACCATAAAGTTTACTTTATGGTGTAAATTTTATATGAAGTCTGCAAAATTTTGACGATTTTCCGCGTCTCGTTGTAGACTTTAAATGAAGTCTACATTAGAAAGTCAAACATGAGTCAATTGCAAAACTAAACCCCTCAAGTTTGTAGACTTCAAATGAAGTCTATCTTTCAAAAGTCAAAGTTTTGGTCAATTGCAAAACTAATCTCACTTTAACGAAGTAGACTTTGTATAAACTCTACTTTCGTTGTAGACTTCATATGAAGTCTACTCCGTGATAGCCGTAATTGCAAAACTACACCCCTTACTTTTGTAGACTTCATTTGAAATCTACGTTGGAGACTTCATTCGAAGTCTAAGTTATAGATTACGAACGAAGCCCACAAATGAAAGATTAATAAAAGTGCATTTAAATCTTTTTAATAAGTAATTTTTCAAACATTTTTGTTTACACATGTCTAGGAGTTTATTTGTTTAATTATGTATGAGTTGGACATGTTTAGGTTTAATATTTAGGGGATAAATCACTTTTCTTTTGTGGTGACTACTTAGCTTAATTGTGGAGACTTTATCTGAAGTCTATGAAAACCAAACAAAGACATATGAATACTGAATTTTTATGATTTCGTATGTGTTATATGAACAATACGAATGTATAAAATCTAATCACCTCATCTATAAAATTCTACTAACATAATTTATATATTTTTAACAACCCAATTTTGTCTTTGTTTGGTTTTTGATCAAACGTTTTGGGTAAACTATATGAATTTTGGGTTTGGTTCATCTAAGTCATATAACTAAATAAAGTGTTTGTTTATGTTTTAGTGAGAGGACTAAACAAATAGTCATGTAGAAAGACTGAAATGCACCGTTTTTTTTTTGTTACAAGTGACATACAAAGCAACCGTACCCTATGAGTGTATCTTTAGTGACAAGGACTAAACAAATAGTCATGTAGAAAGACTGAAATGCACCGTTTTTTTTTTGTTACAAGTGACATACAAAGCAACCGTACCCTATTAGTGTATCTTTAGTGACAAGAACTTGCATGTAACAAAAAAGTTAGAAACGGAAACATGTGTTTTATGTTGTGAAATCAGTGTACAAAGAACTTGTTTTGTAGAATTTGTGTTTTTAAAGTGACTCATTACTTTTACAAAAAATGAAATCTAATGAATCTAGTATATTTTCTTGATTTTTCTCTCTCTTTTTCTTCACCATGCGTCCTAACTCCTAAGCGATCAACAAATATCTGGCCAGGGGGATCATAGGCACATCGGATTGTTCTTCACCATGTGTCCTAATTGATTATTCAAGCAAGAAAAAACAAGAGAGTTTAATAAAAACACATTTGTTGCTCTGTAAATCAAAAGCATTATTGAGTGAGAACATGGAATATTAGGGAAACATGAAATTGCCTACCTTATTGAGACAATGACCAAGAAGCGATGAATCTGTTTAATAACATTTTCATATCCCACGAACGTACAGTATTAAACTCTAGATAAGTTTTTTGTTTTTGATATCAGAGCCTCCACATAGTTTGGTGGAACACCTAGTATGATACAATTAGGCTGCGTACCCTATTGATATCCTCATCAATAGTTTCCGACTGTCCCTCTGAAAATCAAAGACAAATATCATCAATAAGCTTCATAAAACAATCAAACAAGAAAGAAATGCAAACACCAAAGAAAAGTCAAAAGATTATACTAAGTGCCACTTAAGTTAAACCGCGTAAAACAATGAGGGTCAGATTCACAACTGTAACACAATACAAAAACAAGCAAACATCAAAAGTTAGTTCTAGAAAACAAGAACTAAATACCCAGAGTATGATTAAACCATACCATTTGATGAAAAGATACTAAGTTGAATAGGAATTGGAGATATCTACTTGCTCTTCCCAATAATTCTATCAGTTTCATCATGAATCTCCTTGCAAACCATAGTTGCAACATTCAAAAGCATTTTCAAGCAAAATTCAACGAACACTTTCAATTACAGTCTTGAGCAGACACATACATTCATACAGAACTTAACCAGACATAAAATGTTAAAAGTACATACCGAAACCTGTGAGTTGTCTTCTAGGAAGATAGAGAAATTCTGCATAATCCTCTGTCCCATCTTCAGTCTTATGAAGATGCAAAACCAAAGGCCGTCTCGTAACGGTACCTACAAAAACAATACTTCTTCCTCAAAATCAAAAGCTCAAAATCCTTGCTTATTACAAAAAGGGAAAGAGGTTAAGAATTTCACAAACCGGATCCTCTAGGAAGAAAATCTCTACCAACTATGCTCTCAAAACAGAAGATTTTCAGAACTCCGCATAGAGTTGAAAGAGTCAAATCTAGACGACGACAACAAACTATTTATAGGTTTAGTAAACAGAGAAACCAACTATAATCAAAGAAAAAGGAAGAAACGGTGTGTCACACTAACCTTGATGTTGGAGAGAAGAACATGAGACTCTAGAAACCAAGTTGGTTTATCTCGCTTGAGGAAGCTGCAGCCTCAATGATGGTATTGTCTGATTAAGTACCTCATGTCTCTGCAAATGACACGATGGTTGAGATGTTGTAATGTCAAATAGGAACATAGCAAAAACGAAAAAGGTTCCTAATTTCTTCAAGGGACACAGATCTGAGACACAAACAGAACGAAGAAATACCTTAGTATGTTCTGTAGAAGACCATGGATCTGCGTATTCGACCTTGCTTTAGAATAGGCGGCTAGTCGACGTAGATGGACGAGATCTGTGGAGGCTGTGAGTGGTTCAAACTGCTAACGAAATAGAGAGATTAGACAAGATACAAACTATGGACTAAGAGAAGAAGAGAAAAGAGATGTCGGTGGCTAACCTTTATGGAAGCGGCGGCGAGATAAAGATCATAGACATGAGGGAAGGTGGAGAGAGGTCGAGCGCCGTCAGAGAAAGAGAGAGAGAGTCAATGTGTTTTTAACAAAATTAGGGTTACTGCAATAAATTTCGTTTATATATGGAGCCAAAAATATTCGGTTAGGTTAAAATTTCAGTTTAGCAGACTTCCTTTAAAATCTACGAAACCCTAAACTCTGAACGAAACCCTAAACGCTATGTAAACTTGACATGAAGTCTACAAACCGTTGTAAACTTCTTTCAAAGTCTACATTCTGAAAACCAAAATCGATTAATCTCAATACATTATTCAAAAACCTAAATAATAACTTGTATCAAACATTAAAACATTCAATATATTCATAATTTAATATTTTGACGCGGATTTTACATTTTTACTATACAAATTAGAAACCCTAAATCTAACCCTAAATGTCAAAACATGTTTTTTACTTGTAATGTCAAACCATTATTCATATATGAAACACGTAACTAGGAAACATGCGCAAAATAACATACATAACTCAAATTTAACATCATCTTATAGTTAACTCAACTTTAAAAATCGAACACTACTCTATAATTTATAAATGGTTGTTTACCCTAAACCCTAAATCATATATATAATACGAATCCATAATACTAAGCCACTACAACCATAAACTCATAAACTATTACAACAATAAACTCATACAACTTATAATAGCTACCAAGATATGACATTATATCAATATCTAAACAAATAAGTTATAGAGTAATACTTCGTAACTCATGTACTTCTTTAGTATACTATCTTCCATTTACAATTACATTTTCTAATTTCTCTTTGTTGGTTTCTTTCTTTCAATTTTATGAATTTTTCTTTTTGGAACTTCACATTTGTTTATAGTTTGGTCATTCGTAAACAAATTTAATCAAAATATTTTTTGTTAATTTATAAATTTAAATTTTGAAAGATATCATAGAGCAGACTTTGTTTGCCGTCTACTATGTAGACTTCTAACTCAAGTCCACATAGTAGACTTCTCTATAACGTTGTAGGCTTCGCAAGGAATAAAACAGTAATTATGCTAGCAAATTTTTGTTTGGTCATTAAGGTTGTTTTGGTCATTTCACTATCCCTTTGAGTTAGTTTTGCCAAACATCACATAAGAGGTCTACATTTGCGTTTAAATTTATTTTTTGGGTCATTTTTAGCAATTTTCCCATAAAGTAATAATATTGGAACCACCAAAATTTATTAATTTAGAGAGTTATTACTTTATAAGATTTTCTTATAAAAATACCTATAAATCTTTTAGAATTTCCTTTTATATAAAATATGAAGTTTTCTTTTAAACTTCTTATTTTACATTTGTTTTTACAAACAATTTTGTATGTTTTCCATTCTTTTTCTTTTGTTTTCCATATTGTATTTGTGAATTTCTTTTATATGTACACCTTTTACGTTTCTTTTTCTTCTTAGCTATGTTTTGAATTTTTTTATATGATAGAATATTACTTTATGATATTATTGAGACTATATATATTATTTACATAGGGATTTGAAAAAAATTATTAGCTTATTATTTTATTGAGTTGTGTCATATTTTCACTGTTCCGACTCGGGACCGACAAAATTTATTACTTTATCGAGTATTACTTTATAGAGATTTTACTGTAAATAGTGAAAAAGAAAAATTCTAATAGTTCAAACTAATTAGAATTTTTTTTATAATAGTCTAAAATAATTAGGAAGTAAAATAAAATTAATAATCCAAACTACATATATAAAAATTAAGAAAAAATCGAAATGATATATAAGTGGCAAAACAACTGAAAGTATAGAAAGAATAGATAGTAAGAACATTAACCTAGAGAGAATATAAGAAATAAATAAATAAAAATTATAGAGAAAATACAAGAATTATATTATATATAGAAAGATCGTTCGACGAGAGCATGACACGTAAGCAAAATTGTAACTCACGGGATCGCGACATGTGTTATTATTAAATAAGATTGTGACATGTGTCAAATGCAAATTATAATTTTTTTTCTTATCTACATAATTTACTTTTCAAATCAAATTATTGTATAATTTATAAGGAAAATAATACGTCAAAAGAAAAGGTAAATAACAAAAAATGTCACTTTATACATTATTCATGTAATTGAAATATGTAAAAGTATCCATTTTTAATGCATTTATCCAATATTTATGCAATTGGAAAAAAAATATTTATGCAAGTAGAAAAATTCATGAAAAATGATTATGCAATAGAAAAAAGGCAAATAAGTTTATAATACGGGTTTCAATTTAGAATCTATCTATACGGGTTTTAATTTAGAATATAATTATAAGGATCATAACTATATAGACAATCAATTTCAATATCTAATATCCGCATATTATGCGGGTCCGAATCTAGTTTATAATAAAGCATAAAACTCTAATATATTCTTTAAAAATTCTAGAAGATAAAGATTAAATAGAAATATAAATAATTAAATAGATAATAATGATATTTGGAATATTTCCAAATATCTCGCTGCATCACTAATAAACCAGAGTAAGTAAACCGGTGTAGCGTATACTTGTGACAAATGCGAGCCTACGAAGATTTTAACCCTAAGAACTAATACAAAGAAGCATGCCATTAATGAAATACACACACAACCTATGTTGCATGGAATCGGAAACGGGTACGTGAAAGCGAAATATTCGGAAACGCGGAAGCGATTTTTTGAAAAAATTAGGAATCGGATACGTTTTGGAAACGTAAAACTAAACCATATATATATATATACATAAATACTTTTTTACATTCAAAACTAAACCAAATTGAAAAACTTCGTTTACAAATTGGATCATAAATCCAATACATAAAAGTATTAATTTAACTAGAATAAACAACCCATAATACTAAAATTAAGGATTTAGTCTATCATCTTCATGTTGGTTTTCATTTGCTCCATCAAATAAAATTGCTTCCTAACTCTGGTTTGTCGAGGGAAAGATCTTTAAATTCATATCTTTTAAGAACAGTTTCATTACATATAGTATGAAATATATCATGTTCTTCTATGAGATTGCCGAGAGATACATTGGAAGCTTAAAGAGTCCTTCTACAGAGATTGTGAGCGAAATTATAATCGTTCTTACTTCTTAATGACTAGGGATGTGGTGATTCATATATTTTAGGGTTTTTTTTCCCTCTAAGTTATAAAAATATCAAACGTTTTTAAGTTTTCTAATATTTAATTTTTACTATCCAAAATGAAAAGAATTTTCCATCGATTTTGGAATCAAACGCTTCCAAGACGCTTTTAAATTGGAATCGGACGCTTCTAAGGCGCTTCCAAAATGGTAATTTTTGGAATCGCGATTCCACGACGATTCCAAGAGATATCAAGATTCCGATTCCGATTCCGATTCCAAAACGTGAAACGTTATAAAATGGAGTTTCCATGCAACCTAACACACGACAAAAGCAGCAATCGGCATAATAAATTTTTAATAAATCCATGTGAAAGACCCAAATCCACCAAGTTGACGTGCATGAGGTCCATAACACATATGAAGCCCAACTCCATGAATAAGACACGTGTTAAACATTGTACATGCTTCCTCACCGCTTTTGACCAGAAGTCATTGTTAAATACCCGAGTTTTATAATTGAGAAAATTTCTGAAAAATACCTCAACTTATTTTAATTTGCAAAAAAATACACAAACTGTTTTGGCTACCCAATAATACATCAACTTCTAACTATTTAGTATTGTCTTTTATATACTCCCACTTTAGAAATTCGTTGGTTTTATTACATCGACATTAACGACGTTAATCAGAATAACAAAACTTTATAAACACCGTTAAGAGAAATTTAGCACGTGTTAATAGACGTAGAAAAACCTGATTTTGTCAAAACTGATTTTTCCCAAATCGATTTGGAATTCCAAAAGAAGAACCTTAACGACATATCTTCATTCTTAGACAAAATTGAATCTCTCTCCATTGTATTGGGCGTCGTTTATATGGTCCGGAAGAAGACGAAAACAATTAGTGACGTCGTGTGAGAAAAATCAGAGAATATGAGATATGTGATATGTTTTTTGTGAGGCTGCAATTTTGATGTTATGGGTATGGAAATTCATGTATGGGTCGATTTCGTCTATGATATTGTGTAGAATATTCGATATCGTGTTTCCTAATTTGAAATTAGTTAGTTGTGTTTACAATCGTTAAACCCTTATGTAGTGAAAAAGGATGCTTTGAAAGTTATTGTGCATTATGGAGGAAAATCTGAAATTGCTATATCCTTAGAGAGAGAGAGATCTATGGATGTTTAACAAAGAAGATAAATTGATAAATATAATCTCATAAAGAAAATCTGAAATCTGGAACAATTTAGGATTTTAGGGTTCTTACATCTGAAATGGATTTGGGAAAGAATGAACTGTAGAAAACACGTGTTGATTGAAAATTAACGGCGTTTATAAAGTTATGTTAGTCTGGTTAACGTCGTTAATGTCGATGTAGTAAAACCAACGAATTTTCAAAGTTGGAGTATATAAAAGACAATATTAAATAGTTGGTGTATAAATTGGGTAGCCAAAAAAGTTTGTGTATTTTTTCAGCAAATTAAAATAAGTTGAGGTATTTTTCAGAATTTTTTTCCGATTGGTACTTTGGATATTTGGTTTAATGTCATGGTTTAATAGATGTATGTGATTTTTAGCTATAGATGTATGTAGGCATATAATGAGAAATAAAAAACAATTTATTCGAATTGTTATTTTTTTGTTATCTTATATATAATTACATAAAAGAGACTTCGTTCGATGAGAGCGCGGCACGTAAGCAAAATTGTAATTCACTGGATCACGACACATGTCAATGCTAATTTAGATCGTGACATGTGTTAAAACTTAAACTTAACTCAAAAATTAAAATTATAATGGAAAACTAACAAAATCATTGTCAAGTAATTCGTCAAATAATTAAAAGAAAACTTTCTAATAACCCAAAAGCAGTGTTCTAAAATACGGTCTATAAGGCCGTATATACGCCGTATATACGCTATACAGTGAGGGACTGTACCGTTTTTTTGCTATACGGTTAAAAATACTGATTAAACTATACAACCGTTTATACAGCGATAATACGGCCGTTTATACGGCTATACGGCCGTATAAACGTTATGTATTTTTTTAATAAATATTTTGACAAAATGATAGTTTTTAAAAAAAATTTGTTTAATTTCAACTACTTGAGATGATCAATAGTTATAGTTTTCTTATATATATATATATATATATTTCTAATTATATATCTAATATATTTTCATGATTATAACTTTTAAAAATAAATTATAAAAGTGAATTTTGTTTAATATATTAATAATGAATTATATTTTACCATATAAATTGTATATTTATTATATTTGTACTATTATACATATATGTATTTTCAAAAAATATTCACCGTATATACTCCGTATAAACGCCCGTATATACGTCTATACGCTATACGGTGGTCGACCGTACGTCTAGCGTATAGCGTATTTTAGAACACTGCCCAAAAGTAATTAGGAAAAAGGAGAATTTATAATAATCTAAACTCACCGGATCGCGACACGTGTCAATGCTAATTTAGATCGTGACATGTGTTAAAACGTAAAACTAATTTAAAAAAACTAAAATTAAAAATGAAAAACTAATAAAATGATTATTAAGTGTTCAACAAACTTTCTAATAGCCAAACTAATTAGAAAAAGGAATATTTTCTATTAATTTAAACTTATTATGGATTTTATTTTATTTTAAATAATGCAAACCAATTATAGAAAATGAAAAGAAAGAAAAAATTAAGAAGATAAGTTTTCAACGTATGACAATATAGATATTTTTGAATGTTAAAAAATTTTTTTTGGTGAAATAATAATTCGAACGGGAACTAATATTTTAGTGTGTCTATCCGTGTTTTTAACGCGAGCCTTAATCTAATTTACCATAAAATAAACTATTATAAATGAGCTTACTTTCCATGCTTGTATCTTATATTCGATACTCGTTTTAGTTAATGTTGGAGGAACTATTAATGCTATTTCATTTTTCTTTGACCCAATCATTTTTACGAATTTATTTTTGTCCTTTAGTTTCTTTTTTAGATAAAAGAACATAATTGATTTTTTGGGGGCCCAATTGTCTTTAGCAATGTTGATTTTTCTTAGAATAATTACACCTAGAAACACTTTTTATTGACTTTATTTTTAGAGATTATTACTCTTAGACACACTTTATATGAAAGTAATTGTCAAAAGAGACACTTTCTACTATCAAGGCACTTTCATGGGAGAGAAATACATGTATACCCTTTTATTTTTATTTTTATTTTTACTAAATTCATGGCCCACTTTCTTGTTATTTTCTCATTTTTGTCATTTTTGTCATTTTTGTCATTTTTCTCTTTTCTTTTTTTGATTTTTCCCTCTTTTTTCATTTTTAACTTTTGAGCTTATCTCTTTTATCTTTCTTCTAATTTTGATTAATGCAACTTTGCATGTTAACAAAAAAAAAAGGATTTTAACAATTAATAGTGGTCATCTAATAATAGTGGCAAATTCTGGACATTCCATTTACTTTATGAGTAAGTTTAGTATATTAAGAACCTTTGACCATTAATAGTGGTCATCAAGGTACAAATGTGATGTTGACAAGAAGTGATTTTATGGTTACAGTTTTGTGGTTAATGATTTATGGTTAATGTAATGAGTAATTCATGGTTAGTGTTTTATGGGTAGTTCTCTTATCTTGCAACTCTATTGATGATATTTTGTACCTTATTTATCAAACTTTGTTTTGCTTTGTAAACGCATTATAAGTCAACAATTGGAGTTCGTGGACATAAAAATCATGTTGCTAAATTCAAAAGGTATGTCATCCATATGGACGATAAACATGGTCATAGTTTCATGGTTACAAATCGTTTCATTGAGATCGTTAGTCCATTAATAAAATATTTTTGTTTCGATTTCGTTGTCCAATTTAGTTAATACAAATTGAATCATTCATAATAGTATATAAAAAAATGCATGATCTAGTAAGAAATTTTTTTTTTCTTTCAATACAACATTAAAATTATTATTTGATAAGAAAACAAATAAAAAGGAAGAAGAGAAAATAAAAAAACCAAGAAAAAGAAAGAGAGTAAATGTTGAATTATGTTTTTCTCATATTTGAGGGAGAAGAAAAATTAATTTTTTTATTAAAAAGAAAAATTATTCAACATATGTGGTCCCCAAACCATGGGGAACAAAAAAGAAGGATAGTTTGGTCACAAACTTGGAGTAAAATATAAAAAAGTGCCCCAATCTCAAAAAGTGTCTATAAAAGTTATTACTTTCAAAAAAGTGTGTATATGTGTAATCAACCCTTATTTTTATATAGACACTTTTATTTCTAAGAGACACTTTCATTTATTTTTGTAGTTTATATGACTAAAATACCCCTTAACCCACTTGTCCAACTTTTACATCTCTCTCTCTCTTTTATCATCTTCTACCTCTTTCCAAAATAAAACAAAAACTTATTTATTCTTTTTTTTCTTTCTCAAATTTATACCAAATCATACATATATTTATACCCAATCTAGAAACTCATAATTATCAACATTCTTTAATGAAATTCAGACCAGAATATGCAACTGAACAACAATATGATTATTAATATGTGTATAGGATTTTGTGGACATGTTATCTTAGACAATTATGTTTTAATGTTATTGTTAATTTTATAATTTTTATCGATAAAATTAAATCAAGAAACTTATTGATTGATTACAGAAATGTTAATATAATGTTTGGGCAGCTTTGCTTGGTGCTTATAGAATTTATAGAAATATACAACTTTAAATAAAAACGTGTAGGAAATCAAAAGTAATGTTGAAGACCAATTTGAAAACTATATCAATTTTTATAATTTGGGTATTTTTGTTAATTGAATTAGAAGTTGTGGATAAAATATGCGGATAAATACAAGATGTCTAAGAGAAATATGATGATATGTACCCATTAAGTTTATTTTATATTGTTTATGTGGATAACATATTTTCTTGTGTTCATCAAAATTTTGGTAATTTTATAAATTTTTGCAATTTTTTTAACCGAATATTGATGATCTGTTTGTGGATAGGGTATTATATACATGTTATTATAGGTAAGTAGGTAGTTAAGATGAATAATTACAATATTTGTGGATAAGTTCTTTATAAAAATCTCATAAACGATTATGAGGTCTACCATAATATGTCAACAATTATCTTCATATTATATGTCAATTGTCCACGCACATTATTGTTTTTCATTGTCAACATAAACAGTGTCCACGCGCGTGCCCAAAAGCAGGGGCGGATCTAGACTATATTTTTAGTGGGTGCAAATTGGTATAAAATCAAATAAAATTGCTTTCAAAAGCAATCGAACCCGGGTTACTGGGTGCACTACTAAGTGTTTTTACTATCTCACCTATCAAATCTTTTTGGTTACTGGGTGCACGTGCACCTAGTAACTACTAAAGTGGATCCACCCCTGCCCAAAATGGTATTTTTGTCACATTTTGCCCAAATAACAAAAAATGTGTGTTTAACAAAGGGAAAAAGTTGATTTATTCTTCAATAATTTAAATTTGACACTTTTATTCTCCAATTGTGAGGGTTACACTTTTATTCCCCAATTTAATGTTGACTATACAAATTTGGGATTAAAAAAAGTCCATGTTAAACATAAACATAAATCGTTAACTTTAATCTCAGTGTAATTTTTAAGTTTCGTTTTACCTTTTGAGCTCGATGTGAGTATATGTGATTTGCTAAGAGAAACTTGAATTTAGACGAGTAAGTTTGGAATTCAGACGATGAAGAACATCACGACCAACAAAATCCAATCGCAAACACCAATTGGGGTTGCAATGGCTCTAGCTTATATATACATCCACCGGTGCCACAACAACATTCATAGAGACAACCGTTGTATAAGAAGGAGAAGGCAAAGGTAGCTTTGAGTTTTAGATCATATCAGATTCAGTTTGGAAAGGTGATGAAACAAAGCACATTGATTGCTTACACGGCCGCCAAAAAATACTGCTCGAGAAAGAACCCGAGAATCCCATCTTTAGGAATTCTAAGCTTCATATACATGTTCGTGGAGGAGTCACAACAATAGATGGTTCAAGCGCAGGCTGCACAATGATCACTTCGTTTCTCTCACCTGCCATGAAGGAACCTGTGAGGAAGAATCTTGCAATGACCAGAGAAGTCAGCCTATCCGGTATAATTCGTCGAAGTAAAAAATAATGGTGAAATATAACCGCAGTACTTGAACAATAATGGTTCAATGCCTCCTGATTTGTAGATAAAATTAGGATGAGTCATGGTCTTGTGTAGCACTAAACTTTTAGCTTCTTTCTTCGTCATAGGGCCATGTAAATCAGAAAGTGTTACTTAGTCCTGTTTAGACGATAATAATCTTTCTCCTTCATATATTTGGTTATGGTTTGTTGCATTTTATGGGAGTGTAAAACTTGTATTTGGTTATGATTTATGTGTGAGACATGTTGTTGTGTTTGAACATATTAGGTTCTGTTTTATGTGTTGACAAATACCATTACAAAACAAATTTAAAACTTGAGAAGTTCAGAACAGATATATGTTAAACAGAGAGAAAACATCAAATTCAGTTTCAAAGAGACAAAGAGACAATACCATTACAAAAGAAGTTCAAAGTTTTGAAATTTAAACAGAGAAAAACATGAAATTAAGTTTCAAATCCAAATCTTCGGATGATCTAGATGGAGAAGCCAAATCTTTCTTGTGGTGCAGCTTGTGATGATCCCGTCTCTATTGATACTCCCTACAAAAAGACAACAATGGTGTTCGATCAAATCGAGTAAAGTAATTGATTTCCCCTCTGATTTAGGATTTTGGGTTCATCATCTCTCTCAAAGTGGGGAAAAATGGTTTTCTGATTCGTGAAGGAGAAAACAATTTTTTTTTAACGATGTCTGTTTATGGTTTGACGTGGACTTTTTTTAATCTCTAATTTGTATGGTTAACTTTAAATTGGGGAATAAAAGTATAACTCTCACATTTGGGGATTAAAAGTGTCAATTTAAAATAGTTGAGAAATAAATTAACCTTTTTCCCGTCTAACAAACCAAAATATATCCATTGAAATAAAAATGACAAAAAGTGTCTCTTAGTGTAATCAACCCATTTTTCTTCTTGACTCTTAGTTTTTGCTAAGATAAAAAACATAAAAGGTTTAAGATTATCTAAAAAATGTGAAAAAGAGTTTAACAAACAAAATCAGAAATAAAAGAATATAGATTTCTGTTATAAAAGAAAAAGGATAATTGTGATAAAAGAAAATTTGAGAATAAGTGAAAGATTTATACCCTCGGAAAATAGAGACACTCAGAGAAAAGAGAAAACTAGAGGATTCTTGTTATGTTGCGAACTTTTGAATGTTACAAATGAACGTCGAAAACAGTTGTATAGTGACAGTGAGGTCCACACGAAAATAAAACGTATACGAGAAGATAAATCTGCAAGTTTGAACACAACTTTTACTACGTATATTTTTGACTTTTCCAACACTCACCCTTAGAGACCAATGTCATTATGTTTCATGCGTCTTATCTTCTGTTGTCTCGTTAAAAACCTTTCTAGGGAAACCCAGTGGGAAAAACCCTAGTAGGATAAAAAGAGTGCAACCACGCAAGCTCCCCCTCGAGTGATCAAGCATATAGATTTCGTTGATGGCGCATTCCAATATCGTAGACATGCTTCTTGAACACCGAGGTAGGTAGTGATTTTGTGAAGAGATCTGCAGCATTGTCACATGATCGGACATATCTCACTTCAATGTCTTTATTCTTCTTGAGCTCCTGGGTGTATGAGAAGAACTTCGGAGGAATATGTTTGGTTCTATCACTTTTAATATATCCTTCCTTCGTCTGGGCAACACATGCAGCATTATCTTCGTATAAGATCGTTAGCTCCATGACGTGTAATCCGCTACATGATCGGATGTGTGGATTTATTATTCTCAGCCATACACATTCTCTACTTGCTTCATGAAGTGCAATAATTTCAGCATGATTCGAAGAAATAGATACAAGAGTTTAATTATGAGAACGCCATGATACAGCGGTGCCTCCGATCTTAAAAACATATCCTGTTTGTGATCTCGCTTTGTGCGGATCTGACAAATATCCGGTATAAGCAAAACCAACTATTTGATCTTTTGAATCTTTAGGATAGAATGCGACACATATCTTTTGTGGTCCTCATTTATTTTGTTTCAACTAGCTGAATATATTCAGCTAAAAATATTACACGTATGATCCCTTTTTTAATTAAAATTCAATCACCCCATTGTGGGGGATTCAACCATTGAAAATAAAATTCAATTAGATGGTCTTACATGAGAATAATCCTTTGATTGAATTAGATTTTTTTAAAAAAAATTACAATATGACCACAAAATCACGTGTTTGAACTTCAAAAGCTTAGTTTGGTGCTCCCAACATGACTCTACATACTTCGTGTATATCATCAGTACATGCTGTATAGAACTTGGTGTAGTTTAAATCACGTTTCTATAATTCGGGTATATTTCTCATTTTTACCCCATACTTCATGTAGTTTATAACCATTTTTCCTCTACAAAACTATAAAACAAACCAGCGTTAAAAGATAAATTTAACCAAATTAGAGTAAAAAAGTTTGGGGGATTTCTTTCCCTTTCATCTTGGTTATAAAAAAGAGAAAAAAGATCTTCCAAATTTGGTTTATCTCAACTACCTTCGAAAAAAAATTGTTTTTTGTCTTCTTCTGATAATTCTGGTGCTAAAAACATTCCTACAAGAAGACGTGGGAGACCAAGAAAAGCTCATTTGTTTTCTTCTTCGCTACATAAGTCAAAATAGATTTTCTAGGCACCCACGCCTTCTTGTGAGAGTGACTTCAACTATTCAAAGAGTTTAGCAAACTACATTACAATTTTTGTGATATTTTTGCATTGTTAGAAGATATTTTGATTTTCTCATATTACAGAATATATAGATGATGATCATGAATGGATCTAATCCCTTACAACACATGCTGATGTGGTACATAAACAATTTCAATAATAATTACATTTTATTGAAATCAAACTCAAACATGGCATATTAACATTAATTTTTTGGTCAATCTATACAAATCTTATTTACTATATATTCTAATTATATAATTTTGACCCAAGTGACAAAATAAATTTTATTCTGTTTTTGTTCGACAGTTGAAACAAAATTGAAACAGAGAGTCGTTTTTCTGAATTCTTGGTCAAACACTAATATTGTTTCATTTTCTCTACTTGTTGACTAGTTATCCCTTAACAAAATTAGAGTAAAATAATTAGGTGGAAATGGAAAAAAAATATTTTTTTCTTTATTTTATGAAAAGGCTAACAACCAAAAATCAGAATAAAATTTCTCAATAATTATGGAATGTTAACAAATAGTTTTCCAACTATCACTTTCTGTTTTTGCTTTTAGTTCATAGAATAGAGCCATGTTATTAAAGTTACAAAATTAGGTGAAAATATATATTTTTCCCTTTTCCTCACCAATTAAGAAAAATAACAAACTTAAATTAGAACAAAATTTTCCAATAATTTTGGAATGTTAGAAAATATTTTGCCAACTATCACTTTTTTTTTGTTTTTAGTTCACGCATTACCGCTGCATTTTTTCATTTCTATATTGAATGTTACTAAATACCCTTGTCAAGTTTGAAAAAAACTCCGGTTTCTACTAGTAATAAAAAAAATTAGATGAAACGATTAATCGATTAACGTTAAAAATTAGATGAAACGTTAAGATATCTTAATAACTAATCTTTCATTATTCATTTTCTTTTCAGTCATAGCATCCTATCTTACTAACATTCCACACAATCTCTAATACTAAGTGATTATAGGAAAATTTATAAAACTATTGAAAATCGTAATATATATATATACACTAAATTATCTTACAAACTTAATAAACCGTTATGCGCTCAATTTTTTTTTATTTAAATTTTCCGTATAGCTGAAGAAAAAAAGACAAGTTCTAGTAATAGGCAATTATTCAAATGAAAGAAAATTCAATAAAAAAAAACCATGCCCTGTCAATAAAAGTACAAAACATCTCATGCTCATATGAATAAACATACGGAAAGTTTTAATATCCAAGTCAATATGCAATATAAAGTTTCAGTGGTGGTTTCTTCTTTATAAACGGGTTGACAGCACCTCCGACGATCCTCAAATAACAAAATATTTCAAATGAATCAATTTGGTATCTTTTTCTGTATAATAAACAATTTTAATAGAAAAGCAAAACACTAACCACAAATCCATAGTTGAAGTTATACATTTTCAATGCACCCACAGTATGTTCTTTGTTCACCCTCTCCACTTTGTCTCTGTTTGAATCAATAATTCTCAAATCTTTAATATCTTTTTCACCACATACACCTCGATTTCTTCATCTTGAGCTTCGATGTAAGGAGCAATGTGCTGCTTATTATGAGAAATTTCAATCACTCTTGTAGTAAAAAAAATCAATTGGATTTAGTAACCAAGAAACTCTGAGAATAGACCCATGATCTCCACGAGTCAAGGACCAAAACTTTGACCGTCACATTAATCTACTTCCATTGTTTAATTTTTAGAATGTGTGATTAATTAAGAACATACCTCACACAACGACTTCATTTTTAAGTTAGACACGCAAGTTAATTAAGGTTTTTCCAAATTTGATATCTTTTTCTCGTCCATTGAGAAAAGCAACACTTTAATATTCATCTGCATGTTGGAAATAGCACCAATTAGTATAGCAAAATATCAATTAGTGTTTGAGTGATATAAATACATAGAAGAAATTTTGATACCTCCTCTTCGGAGGTTTTGAGATCCGGAAAATAATCCACCAGCCATTCAATGTGATTCTCTATCTTTGTTTGGTGCATGTCGCTTCTGCCGCACTCGACCACCAAAGGCTTATTCCCTTTAATTTATTCAGAGCCATTTTCATCATTGTTAGTGTTATGAGAAACAAAACTAAAAGCTTTGTCTTTATCATTGCTTGATAAAGCAGTTGTTTGACAAATGTTTTCCAATGGCTGAGATGACCTAACTCCTCTTCTTGTTCTCATGTTTCTTCTCTTGTTTTTTGGTCTCCCATGTCTTCTTGTGGGAATCTGAGTTTCTGAAGATGGTTGAGCTCTTCTCTTACCACTTTTACGAGGTTTGTAATCAACATCGGAGGACGAATCATTGTCTTCTTCCTCGCTAGATAAGTCATATCTTTGATTTGAAGGCACAATGGATTTTCGAAGTCTCGCATGTATTTTTGTGGGAATGCCTTTCGAACCATGAACATTAACATCGGTTTGACTAAACATCTGAGATCTATCAACCATATCAAATAAATTATTCATATCAAATCTATCAACAAGGGGTCAAATGAGATAAAATCAAATCAATTAATCATATCAAATTTTATATCTCCTAATTAGACACAATATACAAAAATATAATCTTTTATCAAGATCTGATAAACATTAATATCAATATACAAAAGAGAAGACATCTAATAAACATCAATATCAATCACGAAGAATATAAAAGAACAAGAGACATGTTGACTTTTTTTTTGGTGTACCTGTTTTTGTCCTCTTCGCTCATGTCATAATCTGGTTATAAAGAACAACAAAATCCAAAAAAAAAAAGATATTAATTACGAATCTCATATAAAAAAGTTTTGCTCATTCTGTGTTATGAAATATTCTCTATCCAACATGAAAACGTACTTTGTTGATCTTGTTGCCTTGGTAGTGTATGATAATCGCCTCCCAAGAGGTTTTTCAATTCGCGACGTGACATTGATTGTAAATTTTTTGGGTGAGTTTTGGAGATTAAGAATCGTAGCAGAACGAAAGATGAAATTCTTTTTTTTTTTTGGTTTATGGATTAACCTTTTTCACTCTTTTGGGTTTATAGGTTGTACGCGAGAGAAAAACATGATGAAAAAAGAAAAAAATATGAAATCGCAAGTACAATGGTTCCTTAGATTTGACTCTAGTGATAATGTAATATTCACTGTTGGATGATTTTTGATATCTATTTCAATTTTTTGTGTGGTTATGATTCAGACACAAAAATTATCGGATTTGACTACAAATTATGATAAGATACATACCCTGATATAGACAAATTAATAGAACCCGATCCAGCCCAAAAAACATTATAACGTATCCGGTTAATGTTAATAAGTCCAAAGAGACAAAGTCATTACAAATATTATAATATGCAACCGATCCCGCCCAAAGAAACACTTCTAATACAAAGTAAAGGACTTCTCTACGAAACTCTTAACAAAGGTTGAGGGTCTCTCATAACTAAAGATATCATGGAGCCAAAGAGAATGATTCACTGTAACATAAGATTGTCACATTTCCTCATTCGTAACACTTTGTGTCATGAGAGAGACACACCTCTATTTATTTCCGGAGAGTAAAATATTTGCTTTGTCACTAAGGCTAAAAAACTAAAATATCCGAACTTTAAGACATGAAAGAAAGATGTTGGGGTCAGATCTCATCCGCCTGAGATCATCAAAAAAATGGCTAAGTGTCAGACGTACGCACGCATGTCACTAGAATGAGCACTGCCAATCTCTAGGACTACTTCTGTTTACTGGGACGAGCACTGCTTGTTTACAGGGACGAGCTCTGTCTTTTTACTGGGACGATAACTACATCTCTCCATTGACAGTCGGAGTTATTTCTTTTAAGTTTATTGGGCCGAGCTCTGAAGGCCAAAGTCCAGAAGCTGATGAGCTGGAAGTCCCAGGACGATATGGAAACAAGACAAGGACAACCTAGGCCGACTTCTGACATATCCAGCTCTAATTGGGCCTAGACGATTTCTTAGCTCTAGGCCCATGACGACGACGAGGTCAGGACCCTAAATGGCATCCGACTATGCAAGAAGGAAATTCCGATGAATTAGGAAATCTTCCTTATCTCTTTAGACATAGAACTAGCCAACTTAAGACTTATATAAATATATATTGTACACCTCTTTCAGAGGGATCCTCATTATTACTCTTTTTTTTGTGTTCAACACTTTTGTTTCCATTAATCATAAAATTTTGGGGTTACATCCAAACATACCACAAAGCTTAAAAGCAACAAACATTAAGGCAAAAAAAGAAACATTATTATATGACAGTGAATCGATGAAAGTTTCTCGATGCGTCGGTATAAAGTTCACGGCTATACCGAAGAACACAAGTCTGATCACGTCCAGTAGTGACTTTGGAAGACTTCCCGTACCTAATTTCGTTAAAACGAAACCTCTTGCATCTTCTAGCCATATAGAGATCGCTACACAAGAATACAAAACGGTTAGGAAATTACTCGGTTTTAATTCCGAGAAGGTTCTTACTCTCAATCTCAATGAGAAAAGAAATGATGGAATGGTTCTCTCTCCAAAAGGAAAAGAATATGGAATAGGTCTCTCCCAAAAGGAGAAATTTACAGGATTTTTTAAGAATTCAAAAAACTTTAATTCTCTAGTAGAAGAGAAGAACCCAAGAGCTGATTTTTGTATTGAAGTATATGGGCCCCATTCAAAAAGGAATGGGTTGAGAGCCATCAATGGCAAATTGGGCCAAGCCTACCAACAAAAATTGTTTGTGGAACTCAGGAGATTGTCGAATTTGGGAGCTAGCGGACGGTCATCGGAACAAACGTTGGCAACGAGTCTTGTAACCACGTAGACCAATTCCGGATCTGCAACTAAAGGATTCACCACAAAACCGAATCTTGTGACGGAGCAGATATAATGGCCGTCAAGAGAGAAATCGGTTGTGGTGAAGAAGTCGACATGAAGACTTGGCGAAGGAGTAGGTCTTGTGCTCTCCGGAGCAGGAAAAAGAACCGGAGATTGAGGCGGAGAGAGATTTTCCATAAAAAGAGCAGCAGTCGAGAAGCTCCAAAGGGTTGAAAAGCTTGGAAAGAAGATCGGGGATGGCGATAGGGATAGTGAATACGGTGGATCCGGTGGCCAACGAAGAGTCACGAGAGTCGGACGAGTCTTCCACCGATGGTGAGTTTGGTATGTCAGCGCTGAGGAAGGAAACAGGGCAACAACCATGGGGAATAGCTCACATACTCGTCGGTGAGGGATGAAGAGAGGTCTCGCCGGTGAAACTAGCAGACGAAGTCGATCAGGAGGGAGGAGCTGCAGCGCCGTCTGAGAACACCAAAGATCGGAGTTTATATTATGGCTGTGCGGCTACCTCGATAACTGGACCAAAGATAAGCTCTTAGGGCAAACACATCTCTCTCTGGTTATGCAGTTTCTATTGCTCTCTTATCTACATTATTACTCTTAAACATCAATACAACAGTAAACAACTTCTTCTTTGATTTTTGTTTTCGTGGTTTTACCTAGAATTCTTTGTTTCTCTCCAAACCCTTGACAAGTTCAATGATTGCATATCCTTCCTTCCTTGGATATATGGACTACCACTTTAACTATCTCTCAGATCTCAGGTGGGGTCTTCCTTGAGAAGCTGATGGAAAACTTGTCATAGTTGATGGATTGACCCGAAGCTTGACCATATTTGGTGATTATTCCTTTGAGTGTCTTGAAGTTTTTTGTGCTAGTATGGCAGAAGAACATTGTATTATCTCCGAAAAGCAGATGATTTATCTTGGAACTTCCTTTAGCTACTTGTAGTCCTTGGAGTAATCCTTGAGCTTGAGCTTGGGAGCAGAGGCCTAAGAGCACCTCGCTACACATGATAAAGATGTAGGGAGAGAAGAGATCGTCTTGCCGTATCCCTCTTGTGTGGATAATGTTTCCTCTTGGTCTCTCATTTATCAAATAAGCATAAAATACGGTGCTCACGCATTGCATAACCCAGTCTTACCATTTTTGGTGAAATCCAAACTGAGTCATAACTAACCTAATGAATTCCCACTCTAAGCGGTCATATGCCTTGCTCATGTCGGTCTTGACCGCCATGAAGCAGCGTTTCTTAGCTTCAAACGCCTTTAGACAATGTAGAACTTCGTGTGTTATGAGCACATTGTCTGCTATAGCACGTCCTGGCACGGATGCGGATTGGTTTTCAGATATTAGAAGTGAGAGTGGTGGTTGCAGTCTTCCTATCAATATCTTCGAGCAATCTTGAAGTAGACATTACAAAATGCAATGGGTCAGTACTCGGACATCTTCTGTGGGTTCTGTGTTTTGGGAATTAACCTAATGAAGGTCTCGTTGCTAGCTCTCGGCATTACACCAGTGGAGAAGAACTCCTGGATTTCAACCACGATCTCAGGTCTAATTACATTCCAGTTTGAATGAAAAAAGTTTGCCGAAAAACCGTTTGGCCCCGGTGCTTTGTCGGCGTGAATGGAGAAGACCGCGTTTATAATTTCCACAGTCAATGGTTCCACAATTAGTGTGGAGTTCATCTCATTTGTTACCTTCAGTGAAAAAGCTTCCCTCAATATTTGATTGCAATTGCTTATTTTCGACGTGAACAAATTATTGAAGTAGGATATTACCACTTCGATGATTTGGTTTTCTTCTAATATTGGTACTCCCTTTGTGTCCTCTATCACCGAGAAGCTGTTGATTGCTTTCCGATTCTTGGTGACTGCGTGAAAGTAGCCCGTGTTGCGATCTCCCAAGCTTAGTCAGAATATGCGGCTTCTCTGCTGCCAGAATTCCTCCTCTGCCTTGTACGCCTGATTGAGCTCCTCCATCAGTAATTTAATGAGATCACCGTCGTTGGTCGGCGGTACTATCGCCGCCTCGAGTTTTTGTTTTTCTTCAGGGATAAGTTGTTGGCTATTAATGTAATGGGCTTTATTCCATTTGATTAAAGCCCATCGACACTTAATGAGTATATGTTGTACTCCACATGTTGGGCCTTGGGCCCATGTTTTTTCTATCAGGTCCGAGACTTTAGGGTTAGATCGGAGTCTTCTATCGTACTGGAAAATTCTCTTCCTCTTATACCGCGTGAGATCGAAATGGGAGATTATCGGTATGTCGTCTGATCCTTCGAATCGAAGGTACTCCACCCAAGAGTTGTTCGCCATCGCTCGATCCAGCCGGCTATGTATTATATGCTCATATCTTTGTCCCCGCCATGAAAGTGGGTTCTGATGGGATGTAAGTTTTACCCTAATAAAATCAATAAGACTGCAAGTGCACAATAAATCAATCGTAGTACTTAGGGATCGAATCTACATAGATTTAGAACTACATAATAGATTTATGAATTTCAAGATACGCTATATCGAATATGGAGTTTTGTTTTGGTAAATGTTATACCTCATATTTTACTACTTTTAACTATATATTTTGCTTATATTTTTTAATAAAAACACAAGTGCTAGAGATAAAAGTGTCTTTAACCCTTAAAAAGGAAAAGATGGCCAAATAGGCTTAGAATGGAGAAAACAAGCCTTTTTGGAGAAAGATAGAATATGTTCATTAAATGTCGAAGCCCAAAACTCAAGAGCGCACCGTTGGATCAAGGCAAATTTTAACACTAAATAGAGGAGAGTCCGAGCTTCAATTATCATATCAAATCGTCCCAATCCAACAGTAAGATCTCAATATTTTCGCACATTAATAAAGACCGATCGTGTAGTCTCGAATCTGAAGCTGCGCTGAACATCAAGTAGGTGAACGACTGAACACCCATCACATTCGAGCGAACACCAACTCTCTGGAAAATTTCCAGATTTGGGGTTTCAAGGTGCTCAATCGAACAGCATCCGTGTCCGATCGAACAACATCCGTGTCCGATCGAACAACAAGCCCGAGAAAAGCCCAAATCTTCCTTTTTTGGAGAATATGCCCTAATTCTATTGGGATTTGACCTAACCTACTTCTACACCTATAAAAACAGAAGGGAGACCACATTTTTCATCATGCTATCTTAGCCTTCACCTCAAAAAGACTCTCACCACAATTCTCATAAACACTTTGTTTCTTATCATCTTTCCATTGCTTTGTAAAGAGAGAAGAAGATCTCACCTCTTGGTATCCACTTGAGAAGTTTTCTAAAATCTATTCTCTTTTATTGATAATGAAATCTTTTTCTATTGCTTTGATATCTCTTATCGCGATGGAGTAGTTGATTGTTGGGTAAAGGGTTTTCAAAGGGGTTATTCACATGGCTTGACAAATAGGAATAAATTCGGATTTGGAACTTATCTTTGCTTTGATCCATTGTTAACCACTTTGTTGATCTTTATTATTGGTTTTATCATCGTTGACGATTCTAATTGAATCGATACCAATTAGCATTACATAGGTTGTATAAACTTCTGCGGCATGTCTCCCTCTTTCATCATCTTAACCTGAGTGAACTAGGTTGTTAGACTTGTTTAATCATACGAGAGTATTCGATTAATTTTACGACTGGTTTGCATACTTTACTAGATCTATGTTCGTTGTTCCTGAACAGTTTAATCCATAAACCCTAGAGAACTCCCTGAAACCTAACGCTTATTTTAAATTGTTTTCAAACCTTTATTTACATTCTGGTTTTTGTGACACAAAACACAAACTAAAACCCCCATATTTCATCTTAGCTTAACTCAAATCCCAAAAACCTATAGTGTACCATTCGGTCTCTTTGGATTCGATCCCTAGGTACTACGATTGATAAGATGTGCACTTGCAGTTTTGATTATTTTTATTAGGGAAAAACTTACATCCCATCAGTAAACTAATTGCAAATAATAATAATGAGGTTGTAAACAATATGATTAAAACGTTGGGCATTAGGGATTCGCAGGGATATAGGTTCAAATTATTCAGGACATGCTATAATGACACTTCTTTTGAACATGAACTTAGTGGTCATTATCTATACCGTCATATAATAACTCTAGAATAACAAGATTTAAGTTGGCTATCGCAATTCTTAATTTATTCAAGCTACATGCATTAATTATCAAACTCAATTGTTCATTCAATGAAACAACTACTAAACATTAAACTCACTTAACATCTATTCGCTAGATTAGATCTAGAATCAATATTAGGTTAATTATTCCTAAAACATGCAATAGGTGAGATCTAAGTGAAAAGAAATCTTAGACTAGATCTAGGAGTTAACATGCTTGCAATCCTATCTACCGAACCATAAAAACCTTTTGAATTTAACCCCATAGAACCTAACAAAAAGACTACTCAAGCATAATTGAGATGAAACAAATCATTCTTATAAAATAAAGAGAGAGATTAGGGTTTAGAAAAGCTTCTCTAGTGGATAACAAGTGTTTAGAAAAGTAAAAGTGTTTAAGCCTTTGGAGAGCTTTGTAACTGAAAGTTGAGAGATGTGTTGAGAGCCTTTGAACTTGAGAGCTTCTTGAGGTGTGTGTTGAATAATGTGGCCTCCTTTCTCCTTTTATAGGTGTAGAGGTCGGCTAGGAAAAAACCTTGGAAGATTTGGAGAATATTTGATAAATCGGAATATTTCTTTTTTTCTCGAGAGGGATGTTCGATCGTTCACCTCTTGTGTTCGCAATCGGGATTTCGCAATCCTTGACAGTTCCAGCTCCCAATCTTCAAGGAAGAGGAGTTGATGGAATGTGAAAATCCATCCTCTTCTTCCTAATTTCGGTAATGATTGTGTTTGCAGGGGTTGTGACTCTGCTAGGTCCTCCAGTTGCAGCGGTTTGCTCCTTCAGACCATCACCAGTCTCGATGATAAGTCTTCGACGAGGTGAGTTGCCTACTTTATGGACTTTCCTTTTCCTTGAACTAGCTCCATTGAGGACATTACGGCTCCCTTGAGCTCTTCTTCCAGGTTGTCTACCTCGTTTGCGCTTAGGAGGTATATGTGCGATAGTAGTCTCCATTCCATGTGCTAGAGTTAGCTCTGGGTGGCATGATCCCAACCTGTAAGATGTTGGAACTCTCTCGGGGTCTAGTGTTTGAGCATGGTTAGTGGTGGTGGTCAACACACCAGGGGCCAGTGCCATATCTTGGTTTACTGGACCAAGCCTACCAGCTAAAGGGCTTATAGAGGTTTGGCTAGGGTCTTGTAGCGTTGTCTTAGATGCGTTGACCATTTGGATAGCTGTTTCTAGGAGTTATCCTGATTTTTCATCTTGCAGGAAACGTTCTTTCCTAGTTAGGCTCTCAATGTGGTCTGGACAGTTGGCATAGTTAACCATGACCTCTCTGATGCCATCCACTGCTTCATTAATCGTCTTCTAATAGTCCATTGGTGGTTAAGTGTGTGGGTTGTCAATTATCTCAGTCCTTGCACAACTATCCTTTGATGTTTCTCCACTTCCTTCAAACATTAGTATGGTCTTTGTACCTGGCTCTTTCAGCTTTCCAAGTCTTAATTTTGAGGTTCCCCCTTGGTTTTCTCGGTTTCTTGGCGGCGGTGTGACTCTAGGGTCAGTTTGTCTTATGTTTGAAGTCACCGGTCTATACACCCCTCCAGTAGACACTCTTTCCTCATACTCAGTGTGGTGAGTGTCCCTGTATTTGTGACTCTCGGAGTGAGAATTCGCGGCCACAGTATCCCTGTAACTCTCTGTTCTTTTGGGTCTGGGTGGGGTCTTGTTCTATTTGCTTTTCCTCTTTTGATGGTCCAGGTCCCTGTTTTGTTGATTTGTCAATGATTCAGTCGTATTAGGTGGTGCAGTAGTACACTCCTTACTAGCATAGCCAGTTTTCTGGCAAATGGACCAATGGGTTTCGACTATTTTAAAGCGTGCTCTAAATCTGCTTTTGGAGCAGCATGTCTCTATGTATTGAGTCGTCTCCACTAAGGCCTCATATGCAGTGGCCTTAGAAAGGTAGTGGTTGTCACTTCCTCTGGGGTGGTGATTACCTACCGGTTTCCAAGTTGGTGCTGATTGTGTAGGAGGAGAGCTGCTTCATCTTATTCTTCCTTGTTTTCCTATATTCTTCTGGTTGTTCTACGAGCAGTCCTTATCATCATGATTAATGGGGTGTAAGTTTTATCCTAATAAAAACAATTCAAACCGCAAGTGCACAACTAATTAATTGTAGGCCTTAGGGATCGAATTCACAAGGACCGAAGGGTACACTATAGGTTTTATGAGATTTGAGTTAAGCTAAGATGAAATATGGGGGTTTTGGTTTGTGTTTTGTGTCGCGAAAATCAGAATGTAAATAAATGTTTGAAATCAATTTAAAATAAGCGTTGGGTTTCAGGGAGTTCTCTAGGGTTCATGGATTAAACTATTCAGGAACAACAAACATAGATCTAGTGAAGTATGCAAACCAGTCATAAATTAATCGAATACTCTCGTATGATTAAACAAGTCTAACAATCTAGTTCACTCAGGTTATGATGATGAAAGAGGGAGACATGCTGCAGAAGTTGATACAACCTATGTAATGTTAATTGGCATCGATTCGATTAGAATCGTCAACAATGATAAAACCAATAATAAAGATCAACAAAGTGGTTAAAAATGGATTAAACTAGTGAAGTATGCAAACTATTCTCTAGGGTTCATGGATTAAACTATTCAGGAACAACAAACATAGATCTAGTGAAGTATGCAAACCAGTCATAAATTAATCGAATACTCTCGTATGATTAAACAAGTCTAACAATCTAGTTCACTCATGTTATGATGATGAAAGAGGGAGACATGCCGCAAAAGTTGATACAACCTATGTAATGCTAATTGGCATCGATTCGATTAGAATCGTCAACAATGATAAAACCAATAATAAAGATCAACAAAGTGGTTAACAATGGATCAAAGCAAAGATAAGTTCCAAATCCGAATCTATTCCTATTTGTCAAGCCATGTGAATAACCCCTTAGAAAACCATTTACCCAGCAATCAACTACTCAATCATGATAAGAGAGATCAAAGCAATAGCAAAAGAGTTCATTATCAATAAAAGAGAATAGGGTTTAGAAAAATTCTCAAGTGGATAACAAGAGGTGGGATCTTCTTCTCCCTTTACAAAGCAATGGAAAGATGATAAGAAACAAAGTGTTTATGAGAATTGTGGTGAGTCTTTGAGAGGTGAAGGCTGAGATAGCATGATGAAAAACATGGCCTCTCTTCTGTTTTTATAGGTGTAGAAATAGGCTAGGTAAAATCCCAATAGAATTAGGGCATATTCTTCAAAAAAGAAAGATTTGGGTTTTCCTCGGGCTTGGTGTTCGATCGGACACGGAAGGTGTTCGATCGAACACCTTGAAAACGTGAATATGGAAAATTTCCAGAGATTTGGTATTCGATCGAACATAATTGGTATTCGGTTGTTCACCTACTTGATGTTCTGCGCAGCTTCAAATTCGACACTACATGATCGGTCTTCAGTAATTTGCGAATATCTTGAGATCTAACCGTTGGAGTGGGACTATCTGATATGATAATTGAAGCTGACACTCTCCTCTATATGGTGTCAAAACTTGGGCGTGACCCAACAGTGAGATCTTGACTTATTAGCCGAGGAATATGACGGTCAGAATTGTCCTTCTTCAAAAGCGGTTTCTTTTCTCCATTTTAGGCCTGTTTTGCCACTTTTTCCTGTGAAGACTCAAAATCCAGGAAAAACACAAAAAAACACTTTTATCTCTAAAAATTGTATGATTATTAATAAATATAGGTAAAATAGATAGTAAAAAATAGTAAAATATGATGTATATCAATTCCCCCAGACTTAAACATTTGTTTGTCCTCAAACGAACAACAGTATAAAGTAGGAAAAGAGGTTTGAAAATAAGTTTTGAAAATCACGGGAACTCATATATCCTTGGGAACATTGCTTTCGCCTCTTTGACCTTTTCGCCGTATATAATCAAAGTATCCTTAGTGGTCAGGAAATCGCAACCATTCATAGGTTGGGCCTCGAATCTTAGCCTGTAAATATTTCAATTTCACATCCCCCTACTGTCGGACACATGATCAAAAATAGTGATGGAATCTCTCTAATGATGCCATTTAAGTAAACGGCTAGGTATGAAAAGGTTTTTGGTGTTTAGTGGAGGTAAGAGTGTTTAAGGGTTACCAGATGTTTTGTTTGGTGGATGCCGGCATTATGAAAAATCGTAAGAGAGAATGGTCTAGTTAATACCCACAGTTTCTCATTCACTTGTGAACTCTCCTCTAAATATAAGTTATGTTCCACTTGTTCCTCGTGAGTACTCCTCTCTTTTAAAATTACGAACTCCGTATAATTTAGTAGGGAATAATTCTTAGGTCCACCCCTAGGGGTGGACCAACTTCATCCACCCCTCCTCTTTATCCAATCAGAATTTAGATAAAAAATAATTAAATTAAATCACAAAAATAACATTAATTGTGGAGACCACTAATTCTCTTTCATTTTTTTAAAAATCTCATTTTTTCCTAAACCCCCCAAATAGTAAACCCTAAATCCCATAATAGTAAACCCTAACCCCAAAATAGTAAACCCTAAACCCCAAATACAAAACTCTAAACCCCAAATATTTGGTGTTTAGGGTTTAGTATTTGGGGTTTAGGATTTAGTTTTGGGGTTTAGGGTTTAGTATTTGGTGTTTAGGATTTGAGGTTTTGGGTTTATTATTTAGGGTTTAGGATTTAGTATTTGGAGTTTAGGGTTTGTTATTTGGGGTTTAGGGTTTGTTATTCGGGGTTTAGGATTTAGTATTTGGAGTTTAGAGTATAGAATTTGTGGTTTCGGGTTTAGTATTTATTATTTGGGATTTCGTTAGAATAAATTAATTAGTGGAAAAAAGATTAAAGAAGAGAGAGAATTAATTCAGTATTTCTAATTTGGGGTCTCTACAATTAATTCAGCTTATGATTGATTTTAATTTATCTTTTATCTCATTTTTAATTGGTTAGTCAGAGAGGGTAGATGAACTTGGTCCACCCTAGGGGTGGACCAAAGAATTGTTCTGTTGTAGGTGGCTTCTCTTCTTTGAATCATGAATATCATCACTCTTTTAGAATTAAGAGTGTCTTCTCTCCTTTGGAACTTTGTGATTCCATATGCTTTGTAAGTAGCTCCTCTTCTCTTTACTAAGAACTCCATCTTTTGTGATTTCTTGGAACTTTCTTAGAACTAGAGACTTATTGAAAATGATCATTCTCTTTCCCTTTACTATTTTGGATATATATATATTTTTTGTTTGTTGAAGGGGGAATGATCTACATAGATTGAATGTCTCAAAAATTACCATAATGTTTGTGTGAATCTCAAAGAATGTCAACCTCGTCATGAATTTCCATGTACTCCAACTAATGTCTCTTCCCGCGCAATCTTGTGAATGAAAAACTGTGTCGGTTCTTTTTCTCTCCGACGTTTTTACACATGCCTGCATATAATACAATGGGGAAAAAAATTGTGTGAGGTTTGAATGAAGGTAAGGGTTAAGAGTTGGGTACCAACTAAAAATGAGCTGGCCTTTCAGGATCAATAGAGAGTGGTAAAAAGGGATAAAAAGTCTTGAATGTTGGATCGTTTACTATCGTGACATCAGCAAAGAGAAATAGTGAGAAGGAATGATCAAGTGTGGTAGTCCGGAGTTTGGTCTACTTCGTCTTACAAACGTTGATAAGAGAGGAACATGTACTATCATTTGGTTTTGAAATCGCTCATTCCAAAGGCTTCATCTCAACAACTATTATTCATGGAAACTGAGCGTTTGTTCCTAGGAAAGGTCGTCATTCCTTACATGTTTGGACTCAATAAAACGTTCTTAAAAAAGTAAAAGGAAAGAAATTTTTTAAAGTGACTCGAAAATGACAAAAGTAAACCAATAAAAAGCAAACGTCGTTAGTAACATATGAATCCCCCTAGACTTAACTCGCACCGTCCCAGTGTGAAAATAAGTTGGTGAAGGGAGTAACCGAAATTGAAAGAATTGAAAAGTTATGATCGATGTTATCTTGAAATGTTTCCCAAATGGGAGAGTAATGGATGGTAGAGGAATGGTATGAAGAAAAGAAATAGTAGAAAAAGAAGAAAAAAACGTTTTTTTTTCGTAAAAAAGGAAGTATGAAGTGCAGACCTGATATAGCGTTCGATCAGTCAAGAATGGTGTTCGACCGGTCATGAAGTCTCTGGAAAAATCCGGAGTTGTGATTTCTTCGGTGATCGATTGGTCATGGTTGACGTTCGATCGATCATGGTTCTCTATGTGTTGGTCTAATTCTGACTGACTGATGTTCGATCGAACGTGATCGTTGTTCGATCGAACATGAGGCTTCTGGAAAAACTCGTGAGTTGGATTTGTTCGGTGTTTGATCGTTCACCAAGGGTGTTCGATCGAACATTGTTGATTTTGTGCAATTTTTATTTTCTTCCTAAAACACTAAGTAAAAATATCAAAAACAAAAGGAAATTGAAACTAAAAGAAACAAGAAAACTTACTAGTGAGTTGCCTCCCACTAAGCGCTTCTATTTAATGTCGTTTAGCTCGACATGGATGCCATTTTTCTAGGCTTGATGATGAACATTGTTTTTCATTGGATCAGGAGGCTCATGTTTGAGGTCCAAACTGTTCATCTCCTCATTCTTTAGCACCTCATGCATTCCCATGTTTCCATTGATGTTTTGAAAAATACATTTGAGAAATCTTAATATGTTGTCCAACTTCTCCTTATTCTTCATCTTTTGGCTTCAGAGGAATCATGTTATTGAACTTTGAAAAAGGTCTCTTGCGCTTCCTTTTCTCCTTCATTGGTTTTCCTTCATGTGCTACATGGGTTAAATGGGTCGATAACTTATTTTGGCATGATGGGGACAACTTTCTCTTGGATGCTTTGAGCTTCCCTATTGTTGTCTCCTTGGCTGAAACTCTGCTTCTCCGCTTGATTGATAGACATACAACATATCTCTTTGATAGGGACAGTAGGATAGAAGATTCTCTTTTTCACCTCTTTAAGCGAGATTTAGTTATTTGAGATATCGATGACGGAATGATCTTCCGAAGATCAATGGCTTATTAGGATCGTCGCTAGACTGCAAAATATGAAAATCAGCCAGGAGAAGACATTCTCCAACTCCAATGATTACATTATGGATTACACCAAGCGATGTTTTAGTTGAATCATCGCCAAGTATGATTGGTGTTTGAGAAGGCTTTATATTCCTCACTCATGATGTTCACGTTGGCTCCTGTATCACATAGACAATCTTGAAATTCAAAATTGTCAATTGTACAGGGAATGATAAACTTACCTGGATCCTTTTGCCTATGTATCGTCCTTTTATGTGGTGCCTTTATCCCTTCTTCGTCCGAAGAATCATCAAACTCTTCCTTGTTTGGAATTTCCCCGTTACTCTTAGCACTAATAGTATAGAAAGGAACCTTTGTGTTTACCTTGTCTTCTCTAAGATCACCATCTCTCACCATATTACTAACTTGTGCTTTGAGTTGATCGACATGGCGAGAGAGATCATTCATTTTTGCTTTTAACTCCCAATTATCTTCTACGATGCGGTTTTGACGTTCCAAGATTTTCCCCAGTAAGGATTTAATATCCTTCATTGGCTTTCCTTGAGTAGTTATAACTTCACAGTCTCCATCTTCAACTTCACTTTGATCCATGTTCCATCTTTTCGCAACCTTCTCCATCATTCCAGGAATGATTGGGACGGATCCTTCTTTATCAACCAAACATTCATAAACTTTGGATTCATCGTCGAGATGAGCCATTCTGAAGCAATGTTCTAGTCTCCGTTCTTGTGGCAACCAACGTATTTGAGCGGTGAAGCTGAGTTGGTGGGGTGGGGAAGACATGTAGTAATCTTAATTATCACCACGAGAATCACGTGGATGTTGAGATTGGTTCCACTCCATATCTCGATCTTGAAAGTACTCAGCTTCAATATCTTCCATTGAGGTTGTCTATTCCTTCTCAAGTAAAAGTATATGAAACACATAGAAATAGAAAATAAAAAGTTTAAAACAAATGAAAAATAAAATAAAACAAAATCCTAGAAGAAACTCTCCTCTTAAACCTAAAGGCACGCGCTTTCAGTCACCGACAACTGCGCCAAAAACTTGATGGGTTGTAAGTTAACCCTAATAAAAGTAATCTAAATTGCAAGTGCACAACTAATCAATTGTAGGACTGAGGGATCGAATCCACAAGGACCGAAGGGTACACTATAAGTTTTATGGGATTTGAAGCTAAGATGAAATATGGGGGTTTTGGTTAGTGTTTTGTGTCATGAAAATCAGAAGTAAATAAAGGTTTGAAATCAATTTAAAACAAGCGTTGGGTTTCAGGGAGTTCTCTAGGGTTCATGGATTAAACTATTTAGGAACAACAAACATAGATCTAGTGCACAACAATTGTTGTAGTAATTTATATGAATAGAAATTCCAAGAGCAAAAGTATGAATAGAAATTAAAGTGTTACCTAAAAAACTCTCTAAAAGTCTAATTTATATGTTGAAACACGTTCTGGTCGGAATATTAGGCTAAACCAAGTCGAAATAGGAAAAACTGCATTTTTCCTTTTTTTTCCAACGAACCAGTCGGTTTAGGTAGATTCGCAGGTCTTCACTAAAACTTGCATAACTTCCGATCGCACCGTTGGAGTCTTCTCAAATCACCTCCAAATGAAAGATAACTCAATTCTATATCTTGTATCAAAAGTTCAGATCGATCCATCGGTGGAAAGTGCCTCAACGAATGCCAAACTTCTGACCTTTTTGCACATTTGGTTCAATTCTTTACTCTTTTACCTTAGACTCCATCCAAACGTGTTTTAATATGAAAAGACCCTAAAGACATAGAAAAGACTCGATAAACTCTGGAAAACATTGGTTAGAATGCGTCAAAAATGCAATACATCAATAAAGGTTTGAAATCAATTTAAAACAAGCGTTGGGTTTCAGGGAGTTCTCTAGGGTTCATGGATTAAACTATTCACGAACATAAAACATAGATCTAGTGAAGTATGCAAACCAGTCATAAATTACTCGAATACTCTCGTATGATTAAACAAGTCTAACAACCTAGTTCACTCAAGTTACGATGATGAAAGAGGGAGACATGCCGCAGAAGTTGATACAACCTATGTAATGCTAATTGGCATCGATTCGATTAGAATCGTCAACAATGATAAAACCAATAATAAAGATCCACAAAGTGGTTAACAATGGATCAAAGCAAAGATAAGTTCCAAATCCGAATCTATTCCTATTTGTCAAGCCATGTGAATAACCCCTTAGAAAACCATTTACCCAGCAATCAACTACTCAATCATGATAAGAGAGATCAAAGCAATAGCAAAAGAGTTCATTATCAATAAAAGAGAATAGGGTTTAGAAAAATTCTCAAGTGGATAACAAGAGGTGAGATCTTCTTCTCCCTTTACAAAGCAATGGAAAGATGATAAGAAACAAAGTGTTTATGAGAATTGTGGTGAGTCTTTGAGAGGTGAAGGCTGAGATAGCATGATGAAAAACATGGCCTCTCTTCTGTTTTTATAGGTGTAGAAATAGGCTAGGTAAAATCCAATAGAATTAGGGCATATTTTCCAAAAAAGAAAGATTTGAGCTTTTTTCGGGCTTGGTGTTCGAGCGAACACTGGAGGTGTTCGATCGAACACCTTGAAAACGTGAATCTGGAAATATTCCAGAGAGTTGGTGTTCGATTGAACATGATTGGTGTTCGGTCGTTCACCTACTTGATGTTCTGCGCAACTTCAGATTCCAGACTACACGATCGGTCTTCAGTAATTTGCAAATATCGTGAGATCTAATCGTTGGATTGGGACTATCTGATATGATAATTGAAGCTGACACTCTCTTCTATGTGATGTCAAAACTTGGGCGTGATCCAACGATGAGAGCTTGACTTATTAGCCGAGGAATATGACAGTCATAATTGTCCTTCTTCAAAAGAGAACAATACTTAGGTCCGCCCCTAGGGGTGGACCAACTTCATCCGCCCCCTCTTCTTTAGCCAATCAAAATGAAGATAAAAAGGTTAATTAAATTAAATCACAAAAATAACATTAATTGTGGGGACTATTAATTCTCTATTTTTTCTCTTATTTTCTTAAATAATCTCATTTTTTCTTAAACCCCAAATACTAAACCCTAACCCCAAGGGTTTAATATTTGGGAGTTTAGTTTGGGGTTTAGGGTTTGTTATTTGGGATTTATGATTTAGTATTTAGGGTTTAGGATTTGAGGTTTTGGGTTTATTATTTGGAGTTTAGGTTTATTATTTGGTATTTAGGGTTTATTATTTAGAATTTAGGGTTTAGTATTTAGAGTTTAGGGTTTTGGATTTGTAGTTTAGGGTTAGTTTTATTGATTTATTTTAATTTATCTTTTATCTTATTTCTGATTGGTTTAGAATGAGGGGTGGAGAAAGTTGGTCCACCCCTAGGGGTGGACCTAAGAATTGTTCTTCAAAAGAGGCTTATTTTCTCCATTGTAGGCTTTTTTTTGCCACTTTTTCCTGTAGAGACTCAAAATCTACGAAAAACACTAAAAAAAACTTTTATCTCTAAAACTTGTATTATTATTAATAAATATAGGTAAAATATATAGTAAAAAGTAGTAAAATATGATGTATATCAATGATCCAATCTCATGTAGAGTGAGCAGTGCCGTTCGAGCTTTTGGTAAGCAAGTGAAGCTGGCGCTTCATCCTCATTCTTGTATTCTACAATGGTCGTTGTAACTATAGTCTCAGGGGTCCAGGGGTGGACATGAAAGCTTTGGATTTTTATCCAGAATGGTATTTAGTTAGGGAAGCTCCTATCAATGGTTGGTTCCCATCTTTGAATGATTATCATCAACTTATCATAGTGGTATGGTCTGTTATCAAGGACCATTTGGAGATCTTCCTCAGATGCAAACTGGAATTGGAATTGTCCATTTCGCTCCACTGTCTAACAGATGTCTTCTAGCGGTCGACGAAGAAAGGTATGAAAGACCATACTTTCTGGTACTTCAAGTGGGTTACTCTTCCCACCAATGTGAGAGCATGTTTCAATAGCACAGCTGAGTTGTCCGAGTCTCTACCCTTTACTCTATTCATCCTGGGGTCATTGTTTGGAGCAGCGAGAGCTTTTTCTTGGTATGTTAGTCTGGTCGTCATTTTCTCTGTATCTCAGAGGTAAGTTGGCTTATTGTGAGGAAACTATAGTACAACGCCAAGTAGTAGCGAAAGACGGCTTATCTATAGGAGAAGAGAAGTCCTGGATCCAACAAGGTAGATTCTGAGAACTTCTTTTCGCCAAACAACACCTCACCATCACTAATAGTTGATTCTGGATTGGTTTACACCAGGAGAACTAGCTTTTTTGGATCTGCGGAGAGCGCGGAGCTTCGGAGAGCTGGCGCTTCTAGTACGTCATTGGCATGTTTCGCGGCGGTTGCTTTTCGAAGAGGGAAAGAAAGTTTTGGTGAAGAATAAGTTTTCAAAAAGCTATACGAGAAAGGGAAAGAAACCGTTAGGTATAGTTGACTTTGCAATCCTACTAATAGTTAAAGACTTTCCTCGATAAAAGTGTCTGGAAATTTTTTTTTATTGCTTCTCATTCCCTTTTCCTTATCCACCAATCTCTTCAAACTTTTATTTTGTTTATAAGTCTTTAAAGTCTTTTTTTTTCAATCACATTTTAACACTCTAATAGTTATAGATGCATTAATTTTCTCATAGCCTAAAATAACACCTTTTACTCTTATTACATTTATTTTTTCTAAAGCAACTAATTTGAGATTTATGTATTTAAAATTTAAAACCCAATATTTGAAGTAAAAATGAAAAGTTTACACTAATTTTTTTTTAAATTCACTTCCAATCAACCCCTAATGTATGAGATGCCTTCTAACACCATCATTATCAATAAAACTTCCACCGGTCTCTTAAATTTATTTACTTAATAACTTTAAATTAATTAAAATATTTATTTAATGTTGAAACCAATAATACTAGTACATGTAGCAGCTTGATCATTTGAGACCGATCAAAAGTCTTAACTCTTTAAGACTCTCAAGCAAAAATTTCTATTTAGCTTTTATTTATATATTCTTTTAATCATTTGGTATTAGAACAAGAAGGAGTCATGTGGTTTCAGAAGTCAAGGGAGAAGTGGGTGGTGTATGGAGATGGAAACACTCAATTCTTCCACACTTCAACAATGATAAGAAGGAGGCGAAATCGTATTGATATGCTAAAGAATGATGAGGGTAACTGGATCAAGGATTCACGGGAGCTTGAGGAGTTAACAGTGAAGTATTTTGAACGGTTGTACTCTCTTGAAGATGTTAACCCGACGGTTGAAGCTTTTCCACGCTTGGGTTTTGTAACCCTCTAAGCTGTAGATCAAGCAGGTTTAAATAGGCCGTTCACAATGTTGGATGTAGAACAGGCAATGCGTAGTATGAGGAGCTTTAAAGCCCCAGGACCGGATGGGTTTCAGCCAATCTTTTATCAGAGGTGTTGGGAGATTGTTGGGGACTCAGTGTTCAGGTTTGTTTTGGAGTTTTTCGATTACGAAAAATTACCAAAGGATACAAATGACGCTCTCGTGGTGCTTATATCAAAAGTAGTAAGCCCGAAGAAAATAACGCAATTTGGGCCTATTAGTCTTTGTAATGTCTTGTTTAAAATCATAACAAAGACAATGGTACGAAGATTAAAAGGAGTGATGGTTAAGCTTATAGGACCAGCACAATCAAGTTTTATACCAGGGAGATTGAGTACAGATAACATAGTGATTGTGCAAGAAATAGTACATTCGATGAGAAACAAGAAAGGAAAACGAGGTTGGATGCTCTTGAAACTCGACCTAGAGAAAGCTTATGACCGGATCAAGTGGGACTTCTTGGAAGATACTTTGGTTGCTGCGGGGTTCTAGAATATGTGGGTAACTTGGATAATGCAGTGTTTGAAAGGACCTTCTATGACTTTGCTTTGGAATGGTGAAAAGACTAAGGAATTTCAACCGCTACGGGGTTTAAGGCAGGATGACCCTTTATCGCCGTACTTGTTTGTCTTATGCATGGAGAGACTATGTCATCTAATTGAGATGGCTGTTGCGGATAAGCAGTGGAAACCTATCAGCTTGTCATGAGGAGGACCTAAGTTGTCCCATATTTGTTTTGTTGATGATTTGATACTTTTCGCGGAAGCTTCGGTGTCTCAGATTAGGTGATTCGAAAGGTATTGGAGCGATTTTGTAACTCTTCAGGACAAAAGGTGAGCTTAAAAAAATCCAAGATTTTTTTCTCTAAGAATGTCTCTCGAGAGATTGTAGATTTGATTACAAACGCGAGTGGAATCAAGTCGACACATGAGTTAGGAAAATACTTGGGAATGCCAATCTTACATAAGAGGATCAACAAGGAGACATTTAGAGCAATTATTGAAAGGGTTTCAGCTCGGTTATCCGGTTGGAAGGGGAGGATGCTAAGCATGGCAGGTCGGATTACCTTGACGAAATCGGTGTTGGCATCAATACTAGTTCATTCCATGAGTACAATTAAACTCCCGGAGTCTACGCTTGCAGCTTTGGATAAGATTTAAAGGGGTTTTGTATGGGGGAGTCAACAACATCTGGTTGCGTGGGATTGGCTTTGTGTACCTAAAGAAGAAGGTGGTTTGGGAATTTGAAAGGCGAGTGACATGAATAAAGCTCTTATTGCTAGAGTTGGTTGGCATTTGTTACATAATACAGAGAGTCTATGGGCTAGGGTCTTAAGAAGCAAGTACAAAGTTGGTGAGATTAGAGACCATACATGGTTAGAGGTTAAAAGAAATAAGTCATCTACTTGGCGAAGCATTAGCGTGGGGATAAGGGAAGTGATATACCAAGGACAGAGTTGGGTACTTGGCAATTGACGGTGTGTGCGGTTTTGGAAGGATAAATGGCTGAGAAATCATTCGCTTGAGGAGATGACTATAGTTCAGTTACCCGATGAGTTGAGGAATGTAACAGCTAGTGAGCTATGGACGGAGGATAGGGGATGGGACTTGGACAGAATTGGTCCGTATGTAGCGGAGGACCTGAGAATGGAGCTTGCATCGATGGTGGTTGATAGTGTGACAGGTGGGAAGGATCGATCTTCCTGGGGTGAAACTCGGGACGGAAAGTTTATGGTTCAGTCTGCCTACACATTGTTGACTAGGAATGTGAATCCTGGACAGAATATGGGAGGGTCCATGAGAGAGTAAGGGTTTTTCTTTGGCTAATTGCACAACAAGTGGTTATGACAAATGCGGAGAGATTTCGAAGACACCTTAGTGGAACGGATGTGTGTGAGGTCTGCAAAGGTGGTGTGGAAACAATATTGCACGTCCTTTGATATACTCAAATTTACCCTAAGCTACTCTCTCAAATTAAGAGATCAATTGTAGTAAGGGGTCGAATCACTGGGAGTTAAATCAAACAATAGGATTATTGACTTCGAATTGAGCTAAGCAAAATAAAGTAAAATAAAAACAAAAGCAATTCCAAACAGGTAAAGATTGTTGATTTCTTAAGATTCAATTAAACAAAAAGCTAGGCTTTCAGGTAATTCTCAGGATGAATCAGAATTGCAGTTTAAACAAAATTAGGATTTAATTAAGAACCGTTCTTGAACTTAAATTAACGAATTGTCGTTACGAAAATTAACTATGCCTAAACTCTAGAAAGCCAAATTTCTTTGCGAATTCAATCAATTTAAACAACATTTAAATTCAAGTCCAATTTGTTCACAAAATTCTTAAACCAAATTTCTTTGCGAATAAGTAATTTTGCTCACCTAAGATCTAGTTCAGACTAATCAATTACACTTTCGTGTCAATCTATCAACCTAAGATATCCAAATTCAGGGTCGCGAATCCTAAATCAGAGTTAAAGCAATCTAGGTGAAGAACCAAAGAGATAATCCTAACAAGTGAGTTTAACCTAACAATTCATCTTCGATCCTTTCGAATCACCCTAAACCTAACAAGAGAACTACTCAGACATGGAAGCAAAGCAAATCATAACTGAATAATACTACATAAAGAAAGAGAATAAGAAGAAGTACAGAGGGTTCGAAGAATCTCAAGAACAAAGTAGACTTGTCTCCCTAAAATCTCTCAAAAGCTCTCTCTAATTCTGTTCAATAAAATCTAAGGTTCTTATTTAAAAACCTAAAAGCAAACTATATATAGTGTTATAACTCGTGGTGGGATTTTATGATGACTTCTGGTAACTTCTGGCCCGAAACGAACAATTTTCCTTTCTTAAAACGTATTTTGTCGGCTTCTAAAAAGTGGTTGTCGTTTGACAGTCACATGGTGTGTCGAACGAGAGGTGATCAACTTCGGTGTCGATCAACACCCGTTGAGTGTGTCGATCGACAGCAATATCTGACGGCAATTGTAAATTCATCCTACCGACTTCAGCTCCTCTTTCCACAATGCTCCAAAATGCTCCATAATCACCAATTAAGCTCCACACGTACACAAACCTGCAAAGACTCTAAAACACTCGAAAACACCGAAAATACTTGATAAAACCGGGTTAAATCATGGTAAAAAACGGGTAAAAACCATGATATATCATCCTTCGTGATTGTCCGGCTATGGAGGGGATATGGTCCAGATTGGTTCCAATAACCAAGAGAGAAAACTTCTTTACTCAGTCCTTACTTGAATGGTTGCAGGAGAACTTACGAGATGGAATAAAGAATGGAGAGGTTCCATGGGATGTGTGCTTTGCAATGGTATGTTGGTGGGCCTGGAAATGGCGTTGTATGAATGCTTTTGGAGCGGATAAACTCTGTAGGGATAGAATGCGATTCTTAAAGGAGCGTGTTGCGGAAGTTGTGAAGGCGAATACGGAGTGTGATACGGTAGAACGGAGGAAGGAGAGAGTGGAAATTATGGTACAATGGAGAGTTCATGCCGTTGGGTGGTATAAGTTAAATACGGATGGAGCATCACATGGTAATCCAGGACTAGCTACCGCGGGTGGGGTTATTAGAGATGATGCTGGCGAGTGGTATGCAGGTTTTGCGCTGAAAATTGGATGATGCTCATCGACTTTGGCTGAGTTGTGGGGCGTTTACTATGGGCTTCGAATAGCTTGGGAGAAAGGGATTATGCGTTTGGAAGTAGAGGTGGACTCAAAGATGGTAGTGGAATTTTTGAAGAATGGGATTGGGGATATGCTCATCCTCTGTCGTTCTTGGTACGAATGTGTCATGGCTTTTTATCAAGTGATTGGATAGTCCGGGTTACTCACGTGTATAGGGAGGGTAATCTTCTTGTAGATGGATTAGCAAACTGTGCATTCTCGTTACCTTTAGGTTTGCATTCATTGTGTTTGGCTCCAATTGCTGTTGTAGATTTCTTGAGCGAGGATATTTCAAAACTTCCTCAATTGAGAAAAGTGTGTATGTAATTGTTTTCTTTAATAATAACATCCGGGGTTTTCCCCGGTGGTTCATAAAAAATAAAATAAAAACCCTTTTCGTCTTACTTCGAACCGAAAGACTGAAAGAGCTTAGACGGAGAAAGAATAAAATCCCATAGAAACTCAAACCTTGGTTCATCAGACGGTAGAGTTTCTTCTGTTTCAAAAGATACAATCTAATATAAACCACCCCTCCTCTGGCATCGCCTCTTTTTGTTATACATCCACAACATTTCGGTTTCTCTAGCGAGACCAAAATCAAGTTGCAGGTCTTCGTCTTGTAGATCAACCCGGCGATTTTACACCATCTCTCATATTTTGGTTATTCCTAATGCTAATTTTCTACGCCCTAAACCTAAAGAATCAAATCCCTTCATAGGCCGACAAGGGAGAAGAACCGCTTGTAAGTTCTAATCTTACTCTCTTCGAGGATATACGATATATAGTTCAAATAATCCTCTAGGCCACCTTTCCGAGGTAAATTTTTGGAATCAATAGAATTTTTCATTGAAAACCTTATACTGTAGTTATTGTCGTTCAATTTTCCTTTTCTTATGTATATAATCACCGCTACGACAAGTCCAGTCAATCATCTCGCACAAGAAGGATTTCGATGCTACAAGCATTAGCTACGGAAATGGTTCAACGTGGAAAGCCTCCACAAAATAATTAAATTTGCTTTTCCGTGCAGAATGTTGCAAAGAGTCCCAAACAGATCGGTTCTCGAGAATCTTGAGCTCAGGATTAAAAAATAAGGTAATCTACTCAAAAAATAATAGTATCAAATAATAAGTTAACATTGTATTGACTATTGAGAGTATGAAGATAACAAGATATTCGGGTTATTGCTTGCAATTGTTTGTGAACTTGAACCAATCTAGAATATCTGCAAAAATTATATTTTCTTTTTACACATAATTTTATAACTTACTAGGTGAATACCCGCGCAAGCGCGGGTTTTGTTTATAAGTTTATTTTAAACTTTTTATATTATTGTGTTTTTGTTGATAAAAGACAACATTAAACCTTATTCTAATCATTCACTCTCGTATTTTACATATAATTGTAAATGCGGCGTATAAATATAAAATTATTACCTTTTGTAGGATATTTTTATTAATAGACAACTTTTTCACGATTCTTGGATATGTTTGCGATGTATTCCCATGCAAATTAATTTCAATATTTAAGCAACAATATGTAGTAATCACAATTATATCTGCATTGTTTTTGTTTTCCTGTTGATTAAAAAAATTATTTATGGTTCTTGAAGACGATTACTAAAAGTCAGCCAAACAATTTAACTTAATGACTCTTGAGCTCATTCTATGTCTCCTTTTTTTTTTTTATCAGACCACATAAATGTAAGATGTGTCTGGTTCTTTGTCTATTTGATATCGATGGTGTGTATTTGAAACTTTGTTATCTACATATATTTAGTACTAAATAAATCATGTTATCTAAATAAACGATTAACATTGTAAGGATAAAAATTATGAATTGATTTTCAATCTCTTTGATTAGCATGATTATTTATCATTTTTCATCTTCTTTAGATTCTTCTTATGTGTTTTTATATTTTTTTTATCTTTTCTTATGTGAGGGTAATTACTATTCTTCTTCTTTGACTATATAAATCTATAATTTTTGAATAATATTTTTAAGTAGACTTTTCAACTTCCACTATTAATAGCACATTAGTAATATATATTTATTCTTAATTTTAAAATACCAGATATTATGTGAAACTAATTGTTAGATAGTTAATTTATTATGTAAATAAAAACTAATTAAATGATGACATGTGGATAATGATGTGGATGCATGAGAAGAGAGAAAAACTAACTTTATATATATAGATAATTAGTTACTTAACAATAATTTTGTGTCTTTTGCATTTTTAGTTTTACTTTTTTTTAATTAATTTTAATATTTAACACTTGTCATCATCTCGATCAATAGTTGACACGTGTCATGATCTCATGAGTTACAATTTTTCTTACGTGTCGCGCTCTCTTCGAGGGAAGTCTCCTTTATATAATAAGACTAAGTGAATACCCGCGCAAGCGCGAGTTTTGTTTATAAGTTTATTTTAAACTTTTTATATTATTGTGTTTTTGTTGATAAAAAGACAACATTAAACCTTATTTTAATCATTCACTCTCGTATTTTACATATAATTGTAAATGCGGCGTATAAATATAAAATTATTATCTTTTGTAGGATATTTTTATTAATAGACAACTTTTTCACGATTCTTTGATATGTTTGCGGTATTCCCATGCAAATTAATTTCAATATTTAAGCAACAATATGTAGTAATCACAATTATATCTGCATTGTTTTTGTTTTCCTGTTGATTAAAAAATTTATTTATGGTTCTTGAAGACGATTACTAAAAGTCAGCCAAACAATTTAACTGAATGACTCTTGAACTCATTCTATTTCTCCTTTTTTTTGTATCAGACCACATAAATGTAAGATGTGTCTGGTTCTTTGTCTATTTGATATCGATGGTGTGTTTATTTGAAACTATGTTATCTACATATATTTAGTACTAAATAAATCATGTTATCTAAATAAACGATTAACATTGTAAGGATAAAAATTATGAATTGATTTTCAATCTCTTTGATTAGCATGATTATTTATCATTTTTCATCTTCTTTAGATTCTTCTTAAGTGTTTTTATATTTGTTTATCTTTTCTTATGTGAGGGTAATTACTATTCTTCTTCTTTGACTATATAAATCTATAATTTTTGAATAATATTTTTAAGTAGACTTTTCAACTTCCACTATTAATAGCACATTAGTAAATATATATTTATTCTTAATTTTAAAATACCACATATTATGTGAAACTAATTGTTAGATAGTTAATTTATTATGTAAATAAAAACTAATTAAATGATGACATGTGGATAATGATGTGGATGCATGAGAAGAGAGAAAAGCTAACTTTATATATATAGATTTTTGATGCAAATGTTTTTGCAAGGTGCATCTACAAAACTGGCATTTTCATAAGCACAAAAGCATAATTGCAGCTACATAATTGCGGCAAGATTTTAACATGGTCCGTAATTTTATGCAATGGAAACATAATAAGTATCCATTTTAGTCCTATAGGTGGTGAAATTTATGAAGTCTAGGTTTCAGTTCAAGGGACTGAATTTGCCTTGTCCGTTGGCTTTTATACGTTTTACATTAGTATTCATTTAACTTGTTATAGTTACTCAATGAATTTATTCGTTCATCTCATTGTTTACCTTCTCTTATGTTTTTTGGGGATAAAACCATCCCTTATGTTTATGGTTAGCTATCAGCATTTGAGATTATGATATAGAACAATGCTATCTTTCCCTCTAAAAGAATTTCTCAAAACTATTGTCCACTAAACATTGTGAATATCATTTTCCTGGGATTCATGAGATACTTTACATTACAGATATGTAACATGTTTATAGAGCTTGACAGAGGTTTTAACATTTGATACAAACAATGATATCTAGGTTTTGGCAAACTTTTATAATATATATCCCAAAGCTTTCTTTACCCGGCATTATCTCGCCAAATTTAAGGGAAAGATTAACTTACAATGGGTTCGTTTCTTCACTTCTCCCATTCACAATGTTCGTAGCTTTTATGCATCGTTAATAGTTTTTACACTGATAAAATTGGAGGCTGAAGCTACACTCAGTAATTTTCTGCATTAATGATATATAGCCATGCTTTAGTAGGGTGTTCTATGTAGAACTAGACACTATTATATTCAGCTTTAATATTAGAAATGTATGTATAGGTTATGTGGGGGTACTTATAATTACTACAAACCTTATATATTTATAGTTATGCTATCTCGAATTTTTTTTAAAAAAAATCTAACCAAAAAACACCATTTTTATGTTAATCGAAAATATAGATGTACTTTAACTTTAGTTTAATACACTGTATAGCTCGACACATGTCAGTCGCTGTTGAAGTTGGGCAGTGGTAATTTTTCTCACCGAAGAGTAACGGCTGCTATGTTTGCGACGTAACATAAGCTGATAATCATACAGCTGATCTTAAAGTTATTTTGGTTTTGTTATTAATCATCCCATGGACTCCAATTATTACGTATGATAGCATGTTCCAATTACTGAAATATTTTTGTATAATATATCAAACAAAATTTTATATATATTAGATTAGAACCCGCGTTAATACGCGGATAAGTACATTAAAAATTATTGATATCAATTTTTAAGTTTTAATTAATACTATTTAAATAATAGTCTTAAATCTTCAAAGATCATTTCATATCTTAATTAACATGTCATACTTCATACCATGCCAATCCAAAAAAATAAAATATAATCATAATTATGTCATATTCTTAATAACAAATTATATTTTTTATCCATTGTGTGATAAAATCGTTTGAAATTTTATTTAATAATCTCATTAGACCTATAAAATTATTTTATAAATAAATTTATCAAACATCACATATATAAATCCATGATTGATAAATGTATACCATTGATGTCATCAATTTTCTCATAAAAATTTAGACTCGATAAATTTTAAACATTTTCGAATTCTCTTGATCGAATATATATGATTATTATTATTATTATTATTATTATTATTATTATTATTATTTAAAATTTATAAATTCCATTTTATAAAAATTATTTTAATTTTTTAACATTTAAAAATATCAATACCATCATAACTCGAGTTTTTTTATTTTCTTTATATAAATGTGTTGATCACGTAAATATTTTAATTGAGTTTGTTCTTGAGCAAGATTATGCATATCTTAAAGGTTTAAATTGAGATTTCAATATGTTTTCAAAAAAGTTTTTGTTTACAAATTGAAATAACCTCTTTGGTTTAAATTGAGATTTCAATATGTTTTCAAAATAGTTTTGTTTACACCTTTTTTACACCTTATATCTATTCTGTTTTTTTATTAGAAAACTTCTTTTTTCAAATTAGTTTTGGACTATTATATATTTTCTTTTTTATTATTTGGTGAATTATTTGTCAATAGTTTTGTTAGTTTTCCATTTTTAACTTGACACATGTCACGATCTCGTGAGTTATAATTTTTACTTGACATACGTTTTAATCTCATGAGTTACGATTTAGTGCGTATCCAACTTTATATAATATATATATATATCAAACAAAAATTTATAATATATATCAAACAAACCCATGGTTGATATTTAAGTTGATATGAAAATTATTTTGCCAATATGGTGATACATTGAACGATGTCTCTTATAAGTTATAACTATCAATAATGGCTTCTATGTTAAGACTCTTCACTAACAAAAAGAACGGCGTAAGAGAAGCAAACACATACTATAAAAACGGTGAACAAAATGATAAATGACGGGCACTAAAACTTCCACCTAGCCGAGAGGCCCATTTACAGCATTTGCAAATTCTGAATAGATAAACCAATGTAACTTGGTAAATAAACAAATACTTACAACAAAGAAAGGGAATGTGCTAATCATTTTAGCTCAAAACATGGAACGATTATGCTTATAAATGGTGCACATTATAAACTGAACTTCAAAAACCAAGACCAAAGGATAAATGTTAAACAAAGAGCAGGAAAATTACCCTTAGTTGGCATACTAGACTTGAAATATATAAATCTGCGCATCACCTAACTAGATAATATGGGATTTTGTTTTTTTACCCCTCTTTTTCTCTATGTTTTTTAAGTCCTATGGATTTTAAACTTATGCATTGTACTCTATACATTTGTTTCTCTTAGTTGTTTCGTAAATGATTCTTTTGACTAAAACCAAATATTTTAGTTATGCTTTTACTACCATTTTGGTGCGACGAATGGTCTCCAAAACATGGACGAACAAACATGGAAAACCAAATACTAATCATGTGGGAATCAACTTTCATATGTAATTTAAAACTATATTGCGTATGAAATTATAATAACTTGGTCTAAAAAAACCATAACACCACAACAAAAAGTTATAATGAACAACATTTACAACCAAACTACATAAAACTAATTTTGAAATACTAACCCTCGCGTACCGACGATAATCACCTAGTAATTATAAAAAAATAAAACTGAATGTGCGGATCAAATTTGTGAGCAAATGATGTAATACGCCCCGCAACAGTAATTACAAGGCATTTTGTGTGTTTTATGTTTATGAGTGGTTTTGTAGATATATGTTTTTTTAAAAATTGAAATTTTTTAGGGAGAGTTAATTAGTTATGTGGATAATTATGTATATGTATATATATATATATATATATATATTTATATTTGAAATTTTATGTAATTACAAAAATTAGAAAATCGCACTTATTATAATCACCATTATATTTACTCCCTTTGTTCCTAAAAGATAAAAACTTTACAAAAAAAAATTGTTCCAAAAAGATAGAGTTTTTACTGTTTTCTATGCACTTTTACAAATTTCAAGACAAATACTAAAACACTATTGGTTAAACTTTATTGAAAACTGTATTTCGTAGAAATCAATGCGTTATCTTAATAAGTGTGCATAACCTTAAACATCTATCTTTAAGGAACGGAGGGAGTATGTTTTATTTATCTCGCACGGCATGTTTCACATAACCCATTTTTTGAACCGCACCGCTCCATCTAATCAATTTGTTACGCACCACTTAAACTATGATAACAATCGGAGTCTAAGAATTTATTTTAGTTTTTAAATGCGTTAGGAAGTAGGAACCAGCAAGAGTAATGATAAAGTAAGAAAAAAGGCATTTCATGATTGGACTAAAATTAAGAAAGAAAAAAAATGTATGCAAGGAAAAATGAAAACAGCAAAATAAAAGCGTTACCTATGATATCTCTTTAAGAAAGTAGTGCTACAAATACAAAAAAAAAAAAAAACTTAAATATATCCAGCTATACAAGAGCAAAACTTGTTTGACATACACTGTACAGCTAAGATTGAGAAGAGAAATAATTGTATAGTAGAGATCACAAAAAAACGAGACTATATGGCGTAAATAAAAAATATTTACTTTATGGGTAGGCTATTACATTAGAATTGCGTATCTCATGCCATCACTAACCATGAGATGGTTAATCTCGGAGCCACTGGCATAATCCCCGGACATCCATAGTCCATCTGTCCCGTTAACACGTGGTACCGCAAAGCACGAGATGATCGAGAACGGGAATCGCATGATAACGGCGTTAATCCTGTCACGTCTTCCGTGAGCTATTCCTGTCCTTCCGCCGCTAATGTTAACGACAGTCGATGCCAAGTCGCTCTCATCAGCCACACGTGGGCTCTTGCGAAAGTTTTGGAGGTTGCGGCGGAGTAGGGAGAATATGTGCGTCATCTCCGATCACAAGTTTCTATCTTTTGATTGTTTTGGAGTGTTGAATGAAAATGATTGCTGCTGATGAGATATGAGTTGGGAGAGAGGACCGTATGGGCTTGTTTCATTAAGTGAAAGATTTGCAAGTGGGCAACTTGGAATTTGCTTTTCATTATTAGTGCTACTCTTTATCATCTATAACTTTTGTATTTTTTAACATTATTCTTCTTTATCTTTTTGTTTAGTAACAAATGGGAAATGGTAGGGATAAATTCCATCTTTCGCCCTCTATAATTTACTCTCATGATTCGGTGATCCCTCCGTATCTTTTAGGATGAGGTTTTGATTGGTTTTGTAGATGAATTACATCTTTTGGAAAAGACGGTTCTTTGTAGCCAATGTTCCTTAGGGGATGTTATTCAATTATTGATTTTAACCGATTCTAAATCTAACCAAAATCTACTTTTATTCAATCAATGAAATTCGATGTTATTGAATATACTATTTGTAAAATCATGTATTAAAGATTTTAAAATCTTGTAATATTCAATATAAAATTTTAAATTTATAATTAAAATCCACTATTATTTAACTTCGAAAGATTTTGGAAGTCTTTGTTTTTTAATAGATTTGAAATCACTTGGGGATGGAATTTAGTCAACCAATAATTAAAAATCAAATCTCAAGGATACTGTAGAAATTTTTGGAATCCACCCAAATAAATTCCATCAGAGTTTAAAATTTCAAAGATTTTAAAGCTTATGGGATTGACTTCAAATCATTGATCAATAACACCCCCTTAATCTAGTCACTATGAAAATTAACTTTGAAAATAAATAAAATAAATATATAATTTATTATGTCCTTTTGCGCATAGAAACTAGTAACAAAATACATGTACAATAAAAACTCTATAAAGTAATACTCGATAAAGTAATACTCGATAAAGTAATAAACTCTATACAGTAATAAATTTTGCCGGTCCCGAGTCGAGCCAGTGCAAAATTTAACACAAATCGATAAAATGATAAGATAATAATTTTTTCAAAAATCCTATACAAAGATATGGTCCCATTAATATCACAAAATAATAACTGCTATATATTTCTTTCAGTTCATAGTAAGTGATGTTTTACAAGAAACAAAATGTTCCAAAATATATTATACTTTCAACTTTTAGTAGAAAATCAATTAATGTTATATTGTTTTAACCATTTATATTTAGTAAATTGTTTGATTAGTGTTTAAATTGTGTTTTATTATGAATTTACCAATTATTTTTTTAATTTATTTTAAACATTACTTATAAAGTAATAAACTTTTGGTGGTCCCAACATCGTTACTTTATAGAGTTTTTACTCTATATAACATGAGGAAGAAGTAAAAATACTCTACAAAATTACTCGTTTATACTTTAGTAGCGTGTTACGAGAGACTAGTGCGTCGAACCTACTTAATACATAGCATTGTAATCCTATATAAATGACTGCAAGTGCATAACAATTGTTGTAGTAATGCTAGGATCAAATCCACAAGAACCAAGGATCACATTATCATTCTATAAAAGTAAAACTAAGGTAAGACAACAATATGGTAGTTGTTTGCAATATACAACGAAAATAGCAAAAAAACTGATGTAAACTTATGAATTAAAACTATTGCGCATCAGAGAATTCGTAGGAATTCATGTATTTAAGGATTCAAAAATAGACAAATCATTAGTGAATGCATTAAGAATTGTTATAAAATTCAAATCACGAAATCAAATTGATCTTATATCGTAGCATCAATTATTATGCCTAACAACATAATATCATAAATTGTTGTTTGAATCAAAAGGTTAAACATGCATTAAAGTCAATTTCATATTTTCACAGACCACTATAATATCAGCTTTCGTTGGCTAGGAATGTTTTGCTCATATAAGTTTTTTTAAGCTTTTAAACAAACATTATTGGTGCATTTAACAGCCTAAGATCAAAAACTAAGTAGATAATCAAGTTTTAGCCATAAGAAAAACCTAAATGAAGAAACTAAGTTATGAATCCCTAAATTAACATCTTCATTCAATCATTCCCTAAAATCCCTTTAAACCCCCTAAAACCCAATTAGAAAACTACTCATACATGATAGAAATCAAAACAAAAGATTAAATAATGAGAGACATGATGAAATCAATAAAATAAATAAGAGGGTTTAAAAATCTTTTCCAAATTGTCAATAGGGTTTAGAGATCTTCTCCCAAAAAGTTTAAACTAAAACTCTGAATATAAAATAAAGTGTATCCTCAAAAGGCTAAAAAATAAGAAATGTATAACCAACGATGAGTTGGCCTAGTGGTTAAGCTCCTTGGTTACCGAAAACGTAGGGATGAAGGAGGTCACAGGTTCGATTGACGTTGGGAGGGGTCTGCTCTCCAAAGGAGAGTTAAATTAAATGGTATGGGCCTCGCCTTAGAGAGATGTATATGCCCACGGGCCTTAAACTTTCTAATCATCAAAAACAAAAAATGTATAGGTCTAAATCGGATTGGTTCAAGTTGGGATGATTCCAGAGCAAAACATCAAAGTTTAAAATTGTATTTTCTTCGTCTACGACTAGCTCGGTCGGGCTACCTGTCGGTCAGCTCGGGCTGCACTCCCTTCTGCATCGTTTGCATCTTTCATCTATGGATGTTTGATGGTCGACGCGGGATGGGCCTTTGTTTTTTTGCTAATGCTTCTTTCACTCGCCAAACTAACATGTCTTCACGAGAATTGGTTTAATTTTCTGATAATTGATCCAAATTACTTCAAACTTCTTCTAGATGAAAAAGTGACTCAATTTTCTATCTCGTCTCTCAAATTTCAAACACCAGTCTCTTGGTCATCATAGAAGTAATTAAGTGTACCTCGATCCGTAGAAGTACTAATCCGTAGCAAAGACTTCTTCTGAACTTCGATAGATCTGCAACTTCCGAACTGAACTCGTAATCATACTCCCTTAACCTTTGGTGATATATTGCGATAACTTGGGAGCCACATTCCTCTGCACCAATCATGTTTTTCACTGAAGAATGAAACATGTGGCTCTAGACTATTACATCATTCGTGGACAAATTCAACATCAAATCCTACGAGTAGCTCACGTCAACACCAAAGATCAACTAGTTGACGCTCTTACGAAGCCATTATCTCGAAGTAGTTTCCTTGAACTACGTACCAAGATTGGAGTTAGTCTCGTCTTTCTATCTAGAAGGAGTGTGTTAAAAATACGATGATTCATTTGTTTAATACCTCACTATTCACTTTCTATAATTAGATTGTCGAGAACCTTCTCCTATTTGTATATATAAAATGTGTAATCTCTGTTAAGTAATGATATTCTCTTCACAATATCTTCAAATTCATAATAAACATTTCACACAATCATGCGCATGATTACACAACACAACAACAAACACAAGGCACTACACATTGCCATCGCAACATGAATAGAGGCGTACGTACTATATCGAACCATCTCGTCCGTATCCCATGAATTCCCATGAATTTAGGACATGTCCTTTACACATTACATTTTTCAGTTGCATTGTTGATAATAACAACTACCGGTTCGAGATTACTTTTATGATAGATAATTTATTTAATCTGTTAAATTTTACTATTTTATGTTTATTTTAATTTAATATTATTTGGACATATTATTTTAATTTTAGATGTGATTTTCATAATTTTGTTCAGGACCACTCGATATTTATCAATTGGTTTATTTTCTCAGTCAAATAATTGATAAATATCCAATTCCGAGTGGTACAAAAAAATTTAGATATGTATTTATATAAATTTTTAAATATTTTTATATATGGATATTTTAAATGTGTTCTTTAATTAGATATGTGACATTATACTAAAGGTCTTCATTGACAAGTATGGGAGAAACTATGTATCTCGAAGGAAGAGGGTGGTTTGGGCACAGCCGTGCCTAGGTTCACACGGGCCAGAAGCGGAAAAAAAAACTTTTTTCATTAAACCAAATCATAATTTTTATTTTTTTAAAATTCGAAGTACATTAGAAAATAATAATTTTAAAAATTGTATTAGGTGACATGTACTTCAAATTAGTCTTCTAGCAATATTGTTGAAGTGATAATCAACTACATATTGATTACCTAGCGATAGTATAAGTCTTTATTCTAAAACGTGATGCCGAGGCCCGATTCGGCGGCGGTGATTCGTTCGGCAACACCCCACCGCGGGGATTATCGGCACTTCTTTAGGAAGAAGCAAGGACAAAAACGTCATTTTACTTGAAATAGTAAAAAAAGGCAAAAAAAACATGCAACTCCACTCGAATTCGTGATCTCGGCTTAGGGATCAAGAGTAACCAGCCACTGGACAACACAACTTCAATGGTTCTTCCATCTAAACTTTATATTAGTACGTGTTTTATTAAACTAAATAAAAACTATTCCTCAAGTACTTTCCGATTTATATTCGATTTTTGAAAAACTTGCTAGGTTCAGTCCGAACGTCCGACTTACGCCTAGCGCAATTTAGAATGGTATAAATTATAGTTTGATTTTTAGGCTATATATATTCATAAATTTATTTATAAATTTGGTTTTGAGGTTGTAAATTTGTCTCTTTTAGTAGATTTTTGGTTTTGATTGTGTAAACTACTAACTAAAACCAGGTTAGTTTATTCTAAGCATTCAATTTTCTTCGTCACTTAAATCATATTTATTTTAAAAATTGAATAACTTGAGTGTAAGTATATGTAGTTAGACTCTATAAACAAGCATTATATAAAACAAATAAAACTCTTAGAACAAATAGCTTTTTTTAAGGCCTTTTAATCGTTTTTTTCCAAAAAAAGGCCGGAGGCCATTGTTTCTATTCCCATAACCTAGACACAGGCCTAGGTTTGGGCCTTCATTCGCTAGAACATTTTAATTCTGCTCTTCTGGCGATACAATTGTGGAGACTGTTCTAGTATCCTAATTCTTTAGTCGCTAGAGTACTAAAAGGCAGATATTTTCGGGATAGGCACCCGTTTTTGGAAAAAAGGCATACTCACCATCTTGACAAGCTTATGGGCGGCTAGAGATCTGCTATATACCGGAAGTTGAATTCCAATAGGGTCAGGAAATGACGTTGTAGTGTGGTAGGATCTGTAGATTCCGGATACCCACCCAAGACCGACAATGGGAAGAGGGAATATATTGCATCCCAACCTTACAATTTTGTAACACAATAGGGTCAGGAAATGACGTTGTAGTGAGGCAGGATCTGTAGATTCCGGATACCTACCCAAGACCGACAATGGGAAGAGGGAGTATATTGCATCCCAACCTTAAGGTAAATCATTTGTACAATTTTGTGACACATTATGCAGGAATTTATGGAACCAAGGGATATTCAATTAATTCATTGTTTAGAGATTAGTCAGTCTTTTCTGGCAGATGGGTTTATTTGGCATTTACTAAATCAGGGAAATATACCGTTCAATCGGGTTATTGGGTGTCTAAAGAAGGCGCAAAAATATTGATTCTAATATGATGAATGAACCAAGTGTTATAGCATTGAAGGCTCATGTTTGGAAAATAAAGTGTTCTCCGAAAATCAAACACTTTCTCTGGCAAATTTTATCAAGATCTTTAGCAGTATTAGAGAGGATTAATCATCGTGGAATTAATTGTCCAACGGGCTGTGGGAGATGTGGACTTGATGAGGAAACAATAAACCACGCTTTGTTTGAATGTCCAGTAGCAAAAAACATGTGGGCCTTATTCTTACCTACTCGGGGATCAAAGACCCTTCCATATTCAACGATTTATGCTAATATGGATTTCTTATGGTGGAGAATTGAGAGTGAGGATACTCTAAAAGGGAACGTTAACGTGTGTTCATGGGTGATTTGGTCGATTTGGAAGTCAAAGAATAAAAAAATTCTCCAAGGTACATAAGCAAATTCATGCGCTCTTCTGCGATCGGGAGAAAGTGAGTATTTAGCATGGACAGATGCCCAACAGAGAACAACGGAGGAGGAACTCAGTCTAAGGGAACATGTCCAACATGTGCCATCCACATCGACTGGGCTCCGATGTCAGGTGGATGGGTCTTGGAAGAATACAAATACAACTTCAGGACTAGGTTGGGTGTGTGTTCAACAAGATCATATGGTTCTTTTAGGGGCACTGAGATTAAGCCATAGAAGATCCCTTTTGCCCTCAGAGGTTGAAGCTCTGGTATGGGCTATGTCCTGCATTCTGGAGAGAGGCGTGGATTGTCTCGACCTAGTCGACATTGTCAAGAACTCTGAGGAGTGGCTGGCATTTTCGATTATCTCGGGCAAGGAGCTTACAAGATCGGTTGCCCAACTTCTCTTTATTACTAATCCCAATCTGAAGGCGGATTGCTTGCCCTGTTCTGCAAGATCATGTACTTTTAATTTTTCATATGTAAGCAACTTGCCTCCAACGTGGATTTCTAATCTGGGAAGAATCTTTTGATTAATAGTTAGGTTGATAAAAAAAAATTACATATATGATTTAAAAAAAAAGAATATTGTCTTTCTTCAACTTGGCAAAATCATCAGATTCATCATTTGAGAAAATAATTTTAGTAGAGCTTGACTTTGCATAATTTATTATTCATTGACAACTGTGCATTACATGCGATAATTATTAATTACCATGTAATCATGGTTGGCATTTTCGACAAGTATATATAGAGATTAACATCAAAGCTCATCATTTTCGGAACTCTTATTCGGCAATGAAGACGACTCAAGAAGATATCTTGTGGCCATGGAAGCAAGAAGAGAAGCACCATAAGGTAGCGATTCTTCATTCACTTCAAAATACGGCGAGTGAGGACTCGCCATTGGCAAATGAGATTCATCTTGCATTCCAACAAAGCTAAAATGTCCCGGCATCTCCTCTTTGTAGAAGGCAAAATCTTCTGATACCATCACTGGTAGCGTCTCCAAATAATTCTCAGTCCCTACCATATCAACTACTACGTTCTTATAAAATTCGTGCAAGGCTTCGTCGTTTTCAGTTGGTGGAAAAGGCGGGTAATTCTCTTCAAGGAAATCAACTGTAGCATTGCACATATGCACGCTTGCTTGGCTTGTGATAACCTGAAATATTGGATTTATTGAGGAGTTTAAAAATTCGGTCTCGAGGCTCAAACTACACAAAGGTTATAGACTTATAGTTACTGCTGACCTGCTCAATTCTTTCCTTGAGTTGCTTAAAGCTTTGAGGTGAAAGGGCTCGAAATGTACCAGCAATTGTCACATAGTCTGGAATGACATTAAAAGCATCACTGCCTTCAAATTTAGCAACTGTAACCACCTGTAAGAACTCACATACTCGAATCAGTCCACATGTAAAGTTGTATTACAATAGATGTTATAATCCGTTGTGAATTGTTGTAAAAGTCATGTGGTAAAAACTGTATATTATATACCTGTGAGTCTAAAGGATCCGCCTCTCGTGAAACAATGTGTTGTAAGCTTAAAACAACACTTGAAGCTGCCACAACAGGATCTATGGCGAATTGAGGAAGAGCTGCATGACCTCCTCTCCCGATTATCTTAGCTTCGAAACGGCCACTTCCAGCCATTAATTGACCTGGTCTTGAGCTCATTTTACCTAGTCCCAATACATTTGCAACATGTATTCCAAAGATTGCACTCGCTTTCTTCAATACTCCAGCCTCCACGATTTTCTTCGCGCCTGCTCTTCCTTCCTCAGCTGGTTGGAAAACAAGAATCACTGTACCCTGAAGAAAAAAAATGACCATAAATTAAGGATTCAGATTCAAAATTTTAATTAAGAAGATTGGTTTGGAAAATCCAGTACACCTTTAGCTCTTTCTCGTATTCTTTGAGCAGTTTTGTAGCACCAAGTAGCATTGTAGTGTGAGCATCATGTCCACAAGCGTGCATCTTTCCTGGAATCTTACTCGCGTGCTCCCATTCCACCATTTCCTACACAATTCATCATCATCATATGTATAATAAGAATCCATCATCAAGTAATTGAATAACACACACACAAAATAAGTGCATTTTGACTAGAAACAAGTCTGTAGCTAGTTCCAGATACTTTTTAAAAATCATAAATTAAATTCCTAAGGTTAGCAAAAGTAATTGCTACCTATCTCGTATCCACCTCAGAATAGTCAAAACAGGTATCAAATAACAAAACTGTACAAGTCAAAGTATCCATGTATCAAATACCAATTTCTTTTCTTTTTTAATTACCCGCCTTGCTAAACATGTAAAACGTTTTTTTTTTTTTGAATCATAGATGTAACTATTTAACTATCGTTAACTCGGATAAGGATATCAAGAAAGACTAAAATAAATACATGTTTTTATTAAGTCATTTTGTTATTAATTGCATCCACATGCTGTTAGAAATACACAAACGAACATAATTACATCCATCCAAACACAAACATTAGATGCATAAAAACAAAATTAAAAACAAAGCAACACCATCCAAATAGAGAAATGAACAGTCCATTAGTTACCTGCATAGGAAGTGCATCCATATCGGCCCTCAATGCAACAAAGGGGGCCTGACCAGTTCCGACAGAACCAATAACACCAGTTACCGCAACTGGATGGTCGTAAGAAACACCCATCTTATCTAATTCTGCCCTGACGACCTTAGATGTCTCTACTTCCTCGTAACCCAATTCTGGATGCTCATGGATATTCCTTCTGATCCCAACCAACCAATGGAAAAACTCATGCTTTTTAGCCAAAGTAAGAATTTTTTTAGGGATTTGAGATAACCCATCAGAGGTTAAGGAAGAAGAACATGAAAGAAGACAAGAATTGAGCAAGTAGAGGATCAAAACAAAGGAAATAAGTTTGCGGTAACTCATGGCTAGATTGGAGAGAGTTCTCTGTGTGGTGATGAAGTAATGAAACAGGAAGTAGAGAGCTGTATTTAAACCCTAACAACTCACAAATAGAAAAGCCAAATGCAACACGGAAACTCAAAAACTTTAAACTGCCTCTCTGTACGTTTGTGAATTTGTATTTGCATAAGATCCTCATGTTCTTTGTAATTTTCTTGGACCACAATTCATCAAAAAAGAAACGAACAAAAAACATTATCTTCTTGGACAAGTTTTTTTTTTTTTTTGTTCAACATTCTTCATTAAATCTTAACAAATCTTACATGGCTGCAAAAGACAGTAATTGATAACAAGAGCAAAGGCAATATAAAGGAAATTACAACATGTAGACAGCGAATCCAAAGACGGATGCGTCCAAATAAACTTAAAGATAGGTTACCCGATTTGAGTTCGGGACCAAAACCGGAAGCTTCTTAACAAGGGCTTCAAGATCGATTGCAAGCAAATCGAACTTCAATTCTTCTACCATTGGTGGCAAGAGAACGTCATTAGCTGCCGTAAAGGCTAGGCTTTTGGAAACACACTTCATAGAAGTGGTTGGAATAGTTTTCTTCTTGACGAAAAAAGGTCTATCGGCGTAACCGAGTTTCATCATGCTCGTTACGGGTAAGTTATGGGTCAACCCCAAACAACTACAACACCGGTCTAAAATCAGAATGAAGTCTACAGGAACACTTTGTCACGTTGTCCTTTCACCGGCGAGGAATAGGACTAATAGCTCTTTAGGATCAACCAGCAGAGCATAGCACCAAACATATCTCTCATTAGAGAAAGACAGAGGTAAATAATGTAAATTGCCAAATGCAATAGATAGGTGTTCACGAACATCCAGAGTAAGAGCACCAAACACTCTTGATATGCTAAGCAAAAGGGACATCAACAGAGGCACATCGGAGTCAGCGCAACTTAGATAAATCATGGGGACGGTGAAACATGGAGATAACGGCCATTGGAGAAGCTTGGTCTTCTGATCTCTCACCGAAACCAAGATTACCGGCGAAATTGAGAATGGAGCATACGGTAGATAAGATAGCAGATCTATTAGATGGTAACACAAGCTTGTAGATTGGAACCTCAGCGAGTAGTGAATTGAATAACATGGAAGGAAAATTGGTCTCTCCAGGCTCGATTTGGAGGACAAAACATTTAACGAGCTCGATAACAACATATCTAGAACGACAAGAGTGGTACATGATCGCAGAGATAGATCGTGAAAGACTAACCAAGAGAGAGGCGGTGGATCCGGTGGGATAGGCGGATCTGGCGGCTCTGACTTTTCTGGTAAGATTCGAAGGTGAGAGGACATCGCGGTCAAGTCCAAAAAAGATCGTGGCGAGAGGATCGGGGATATAGCCATCAGACCAGATCTGCAAACCATCGAGAATTCAGAGGAAGAGACCAAGAGATTTGAAAGAAAAACCTCGCCGGCGACAAAGCTCTGACGAATGGTTGAGTAGAAACTAAACACCTCTTGTGGCCCGTAACCGTGAAGCAGCGATGCTTCAGGAGGAGAGGAGAGTAAGATCGGAGGTGATTCGATGGCCGTTCATCATCTTGGCTCAGAAGAGCGGCGGCTCCTCGAGAGAAAATTAGGTTTTTTCTCTGCCAACTTTTTTGTAGTGGTGATCTTTCACTAAGTTAATTTACACACAGAAAAATTCTTGGAACAAGTTTATTACTTGATTATGTATGATCAAACTAGCGCGGGTTTCTACCTAATATCGCATTTATTTAAAATATGTGTTTTAATAAAATATTTATATTACAGATTTTATAAACCAAATTTTGTTATTACTAGAAATTTTACAAAATGATACAAACAAAATGAGAAACTACAATAATGACACATTTGAATTACTTTTTGTAAAAATGATACACTTCGAAATATTATTTACTCAAAATATCATTTATATTTGGGTTAACTATGTTCTGTTATGATTAGTTTTTATGGTTTAGGGTTAGGTCATAACCTTTTATAAAGTTTAAATTTTTTATGGTTTAAGGTTTTTTTATATATATATAATTTGTGTCATTTTTGAAAATGGACAATTGGTTGTGTTATTTTTTGCAAAAAAGTCATTCAAGTGTGTTATCTCTGAAATTTTCCTTATTTTACTTGAGAAATTTTACCAAATGACACAAATCAAACCACAAACTACAAAAATGACACATTTGAATTATATTGGATTCAAGATCTGACGCGCGATTTAATCCGTTTTGAAAGTTACAATAATATGGATCCAAATAGTGAAATATCATTCTAGTATGATCAAAATATGTATATCTTAATTTCAAAATTCCGGATTCAAATTATCAAAATCCTTGTAATATTTGATGTTGTTGATTTGTTCTGATGCTTCGACCGTGTGCACAAACGTAATAAATTATTTACAAAATTAGAGAAATTTAAATTGCGACTATAACTATAAACAATAAGATTTAAATATTAATAGATGATTAAAAAAATTTAGATTTAATTATTAATTAAAAAGTTAAGAAAAATTAGATGATCATTGGGGAGTGTTTAATTATTAATAGATGATTAAAAAATGTAGATTTAATTATTAATTAAAAAGCTAAGAAAAATCAGATGATCATTGTGGAGTGTTTGAGTAAATTAATAAGTAAAATGTAGTTTAATGAAATTATTTAAATAATTTACCACACCAATTAGAAACTATAACTATAAACAATTCAATTGCTGTTAATAATGAATTCTGAAACTTCACATACCAGGTATTAGATACCAATCCAAAAACATTTTATTGTATCCCGAATATAACCAAGACATTTTTCAATTGTATCTCGAGTATAACGCGGATAATTACTTAAGAAATAATATGTAAAATCATGTTTTTTGGAACTCGTTTTTGACGAAATGGTTTTAGACCATTTTCTGGTATGGTTTCCGGTGGAGACGTCCATCGGAATGACCGGTTTTTTGGGCACGATGAAATCGTCGCCGTGAGCATTATGACATAGTGTATCTACTTGTCAAAATCAGAATTAGTTTGATTGAGAAATGGAGGTCCAAAGTGGATGATTTGGAAAGCTTGTAAAGCTTTGAAATTTGGCTAAGTGTTTAAACTAGCAAATGTCCCACATTGAAAGTTTGGATGCAAAATCCTAAGTATATAAAGTGAAAAACTCATAACAAGGTTTAAAACTTTGTGTACACATTGGTATATTGGAGAAAAGTTATTCGAACCGAACTTTGGTTTGGGCTATGAAATTAGGCAAAAGATTTTAGTCTTTTGGCTTAAATTCTTTTTAAATATAATTGTTGATTTAGTCAACAAATATCTTTTCAAATTAAATGAGTTTTAACGTTGACCATTAAGCTTTGAGGAAAATCAGCTTCAAGACGATTCTCTCTCAGCCAAATCCTTTAAAAAGACATAGACTTTTCGCCGAGGACCTTCTCTCGGTTTCAGCCAAGTCGAATCAATTGAACTAAACCAAACAAGCACATCAAAAATCAAAGGGACCTCCGCAAAAATCTTCATCACGACAAAATCTCCCATCAAGATTTTACTCACGCCTACTCGTCACTTGGTTTAAACAAGCCATGGCCTCCTCTCGGGAAAAATCTTTTCTCGGCCGAAATCTCTTCATCGCCGGCAAGTTTCCGAGACATATGCTCGGCAAAATCTCGATTGTTGGCTTTCTTTAGCAAAATTTTGTCTTGATGACAAACTTGATCGGCGAAATCATGGAGTTCATTCATCAAAATACGCCTCAGCGAAAAAGATAACCTCTTCGGCCAAATCTCCTTTTGGTCTCAGAAAAAGATTTTCGCCGAGCTTGACACTCCTCTCGTCGGTAAAACGCTTCCTCGGCAATACGCCTCCCTCGGCCAATATCTCTTTCGTCGTAACCAAACCCTCGACAGAAAATAGGCCAAACCTAACACTCCAACCCTCAGCAAATACTCTCCTCGGCAAAATTCTCTTCTTGAATGGATCCTCTTATTAAGGACGTGAGCAAAAAATCCTTCTACAAAATTCGCTGTTTTGTCGCAAAGTTGCTCATGAGCATGTATATTGGTAAATTTCTAACTGTTGAACTCTTACTTGATAAATTACCGCTTCGCTACTATTATCATTGTGCCGAGCTGGGGGGCTAACTGTTGGGGTCAAAATTCCCTACCTTGAGAACAATAGTTAGAAATAACAAGACTTTGTGTTTACGACACTTTGAGAATAGCATTGCGGGGGGTTTTGTATCCTCTCATGGAGCAGATTCGCTGAGAGGTAGTTTCTCGAGATTAAATTCGCCCGGAAGGCATATTTGGTCGAGGAGCTGCCCAAATTCGCCTAGCTGACACATTTGGCTGAGGAGTTGTCCAAATTCGCTTAGCTGGCATATTTGGCCGAGGAGCTGTCCAAATTCGCCTAGCTGGCACATTTGGCCGATGAGCTGTCTAAATTTGCCTAGCAGAAACATTTGGCCGAGCTGCTGTCCAGTTTTGCCTAAGAGGACACAGTTTTGCCTAGGAAGACACAATTTCGCCTAAGAGGACACAGTTTCGCCGAGGGAGAAACAATTTCGCCTAGGTGGACACAGTTTCGCTTAGAAGGACACATATTCTCCTAGAACGACACAGTTTCGCCGAGGAGGACACAATTTCGCCTAGGAGGACACAATTTTGCCGAGGAGGACACAGTTTCGCCGAGGGGGACACAATATTGCCTAGGTGGACACAGTTTTGCCTAAGACGACACAGTTTCGCCGACGAGCTATTCAGTTCGACGAGCTATTCAGTTCGACGAGCTACTAAACAGATTTGGCCGAGCTGCCAGATCTAATTTGGCGGAACTGGCAACAGATGGGATTTGGCTGAGCAAGTTAAGCCAAACTGCCTTGCTGATTTGGCCGAACGGGATCAACCACATTTCGCCAAGGAGAGTCCATTCTAAAGAGCGGGGAAGTTACTAAGCATGGCAAGACCATCAGGCCGACAGGTCCAGAATGGAGCTAGCCCATCAGATGAAGCCCATAAGGATAACCGCCTCCAGAAGTAGATGATCATCGGCGAAATAAGAAAACTTCCGGATTCTTCAAAAAGATCAACTCAATAAAGAACTATCATCAAGGCGAATCCCGAAGAATTAAGATAGTTTTCTTTATCTCTTTGTACCCTTAAACCGACCTAGTCGGGTATAGATATCGATGTAGATCCCTTTTAAGGGATCCGCAATCTTATTCTCAAAAGCAATACATCAATCAAAACTCTTCTTCGATCTTTCGTTTTTGTGGCTTAAACTAGAATTCTCTGTCCCTTTCACAACCCTTGAACAAATTCAATTGTGCGAGTTTCAGCCTCCACATAGGTATTGAGTATAAATCCAGAAACTATGTTTGCTTGGTGATTCGAATTATAGCCCAAGTGGCTACAAAAGAAGAAAAAGGACAATTTCGGTAGGATTCAAATTCTTTCAATTGGTGCGAGCCACATCGTTCGGCTCTAGAGTTTTTGAACTACATGATTTATTCCATGAACCATTTATCTTTCGTTTTAGTTGTGTTTTCATAAAAGCTTATGCCATTGTAACCGTTTGATTAAGTTAATGAAGAATCTTGTTGTCCAAAAAACAAAAAAAGCAACTCCTCCTCTTCTCATGAAAGACACATCATTACCAACACAAATCCCTTACAAGTCTTTTTTTTCTTTTATTATTTTTATTTGTGTCTGAGAGTACACATAGAAGTTGGGTTCGTTAGCTTCTATTCTCGAGTGTTGTGGAATAGTCGATCGTGTGGTTGTATCATGGGATTCTGATTGCATCAAAACCGTCACACTATGGGCAATTATTGAATTAAAGAAAGAGTGTCTCGACTCCACACAAACCATTATTCGTTCTTCGTAATTTTGGTATTGATCAAACACTATCTTGTATATGATTTTTTATCATTAATCAAAATAATATTCAGTTTTGCCAAATCGTAGAAATGGGGTTCCTACAATGTTTATGATTAGAAATTGGAAAATCATCTAACTAATTCTCAGAATACAAAATACGTAAATGAAGTAGTAACGTTTACTAATTTATTGTAAGTTTTTTAGTTTGATTCAATTTCACATCGTTCGAGTTCGAGTTTGATTAAGATTTTATTAGTATAAACTAGGGCCTTCTCCGGGCTACGCCCGGATTTTTATAATGAAATGTGTAAATTCCAAAACAGAGCTAAATAATACATGTACTGTCTTTTTGTAATCGTGATCACTCTTAACATAACACTAATCGATGTCTGGATGACCAGTCAAATCACATTACATTTTGCAATTGTAAGCAAAATTATACTACAATATTACATTTTAACAACCATAAAACACTAAATTCCTCTAAACTATAACAATAGGTGTAAACAGAAAAGTGCAGAGAACGGAGAGAAGATAAAATAACTTTGTGTAATAGATATTGATCATGTGAAAACATTATTGTAGTTCTTTATATTTGGAGAACAAACATATAAGACAGAAACCAAGCCTTAAATCATGAATCCACTATATAAGTCTCCACATTCTCCCATCTACATGCACCACAAAGGTACCATGTGTTCCTTCTCCATATGATTCCATACCTCGAGTTGGAAATGATAAACCAACCCTACATTGCCTGAGAAAACAGAAAGTTTAGTATTTTTTCCTCTCGGTAAGTAATTAAAAAACTAAAAAATAAACATGACAACATCATCTTCAGGGAGACAAAAGCGTACATTCACAAGTGGTAACATGGTCTTTTATTGTTCAGGAGGTGTGGACTCCATCAAACCTTTGGAAAATGTTTTATAACAAACGGTTCCAAGGTTTACAGATTACAAAAGTTTAGATATTTTAAAATATAAATCCCCAGATCTGATTTCAAATCTTACTAAGTTTATTTTGTTAGTTAGACAAAACAACTTACATACTTACTTAAAAACTAAAACCCACCAAGCCTCACAAGTACTCCACATTGTTAATCTTCTCTTGAAGTTTAGGTTTCGTCATCTTGGCTGCTTCAATTTGGAAATTGGTTCAGACTCTGGATTGTGCAAGATTGAAAAGAAGGTTCTTCCTGTTTCCTTTGACAACCATACTATTTTTTCAATCAGTGATTACATTTTCAAATCTTATTATATAGATTGGACGTTTAAATTCCTCAAATTAAAGAAAAGGTGTAGTAACCCCAAGTATGCTCCAAGTTTTATTAAATCAATGAACAAATACATAAACAATATACAATGAAACTCAAATCAAAATTTATAAACAAAATCGTAAATCAAAATGACATCCTAACATGGTTGGAAAAAGAATACACAGACTTTTTACTTCCTCTTTGTATGTCAAATTTCCTCGGATGCATAAGATTGAATTGGAGAATTGTCTTGATCTTATCCTCTTTGATCTTCAAAGAATCGCAACAATTTGACACTTTTATTTCTAAGCATGATTTTTGGCGTGGACATGGTTAGCATAAAGAAAATATATTTGTTCATTACCTAACTCAAGTGGACCTCTTTGTTTAATATCCTATATTAGTATGCTTTGTTTCTCAATGATTCTATGAGACAACCAACAAAAAAAAATGAAATGTGATTGTTACGTTAATGACACCAAACAAACTTAGTCGAATCAAAATGTAATGGAATAATTTGATTTGTATCCATCTCACCCATTTTTTGGCGTATTAGAGGGTCGAATTCGATCCCTGGACTTCTTTCACCAAAGGAAATAATGTGGCGGCACATTTGGTTTGAAGCCCTGAACATGGAAGGAAGCTTTTGGCTAATGCGTTGCTCGAGTTCTCTAATGAATGGTTTGTTCTGCTCTCTGAATTCCTCTTTACGGTTTAGAATTCATCTACAATTACATTTCAGGGCTTCAAACTTGGTTCATTGACTATCATTTCTTCATGTTCTTTCTCTAATTCCTTGGCCAAAGCATACCCTGGTCAAAGTCCCAACATTATTAATTTATAGAGGTTTTACTGTATTAGATAATCTAAATATTATGTTAACATATTCTTTAACATATTAATGTATTAATTCCGGTGCGCCATGTTCTTCATAATACTCGATACATGATAATGTCATGTTTGATTTATTTTATTAAAATATGTATTCTTGAGAAATGAATAGGTAATTAAAAAATATTCTTAAGTTTTAATTAATGTATTTATTTACCTCGCGGGGCGTAACCTGTTAGTTATAAAATACAATACAACATTTCAACAACTACTAAAAAAAATTATGTATTTACTACAAGAATGATTGACCAACATAAATGAGAATGAGAAGCCTGAAATGGAGAACAATAGAAAAACAGGAATGGAAAATGCAAAGTGAGATATGAAAACTCAAAGGGAGAAATGCAAAGTGAAACGTCAATCCTCCTTTTTAGGTGTGGAGGGAATGTTGACTAAGGGTTGTGACGCGGACGTTTTGGGTTTCTACCTCCGGCACCGTCCTCATTGTCCCTGTTACTTTTGGTTGAGATAGTCTCTATAGGTGCGGCAAGGTTGTTCTTCTGATCCTGACTGGCACTTGGTTTCATGGGAACGGCGACCTTATTAACTCCCTTGCTTATATACTTGAAGAGATATTTGATTGGGTCAATTTCGCTACAGCAGGGGGCATTGAGTTGTGTTTGGTACTTTTCTAGTAGTTCACAATAATATGAGGAAAGTGTTGTAGTAAAGAAGAGAAAGAGAGAATTGTGTTGTGTATTATTCTCTGAGAAGTACATAGTATATATAGGGATACAATACTTGGAGAGGAACTAGGGTTTAGGAATATCCTAGAACATGGGCCTCTAATGGGCATCCACTAAATGGGTTTATAACACTCCCCCTTGGATGCCATTAGAGTAAAAATAATCCTAATACGCATAAGATGTTGCCTCATTAAAACCTTATATTAATTTATCTTATCAGCAAACATCACATGACAAATCATTACGAAGAATCTTCTAGTTCTTCAATGATTGTCTACATATATTACTTTTCGCATCACTATTGAATCGTAATGGTCTAACCGATTCATGCCAAATAAAAATATATTTCATAAACTTCTGATTTATTATATCTTTTCATCTCCATTCTACAAATCGTTGTGTAGTACAAAATACAAGTAGTTTCACAAAAATACTTTTGCTCTTGGGAAATACTAAGGTATTTACATTTCCTTTACTTGTTGTCTCAAGATGATTTTTCTAAAAATCTCATAAATTTATGTTATGAAAGACTCGTATGAACATAGTCTTATGAATCTTCTGGATTCATTTACTTAGTTTTAGTGTGAACATAATCTTCTGGATGTTTCACTTATTATGGTATGTGGGATTCTTTAACTCTCCTCCTCGAGATGATAACACTGATTTTATCAATCTTAAATTGAATCCCTTTTTAGAATCAATAACATATCCTGCTCGGGACATGTATTATACCTTAAATCCTTCTAACTTTTGAGACTTATGAGAATCAATGCATAAATATACCAACTACATTCCCATATGCAATATTATCAATGTGCTCTTCTGGAGCATTTATATATATGCTCTGGTTGAGCATTCAATAAGCCATGTACTACCTTGTATTGTACTCTCAATAGATTCGTTCATTTTCAAAATGATTCACATATCTTTGACTTATAACCATCTCAATTTTCTCACTTCTGGTGAAAATATGAGTTCCCGATAGAGACTTTTCGATCTCGATCTTGACCATAACCACATTCATATCCACTTTCACATTTACGACCAATTATATAGCAATTTCCTTGATTATCTTTCTTAGGATATAACGTCACATTCTCTTCAGGGAATGGAGCTTAACAAATAATACATGATCTATGATGTTTTATGAATAGCTCATTATTTTGTTCAATGTCAATGAGATAAGAAATAAGTTCTGAAAAACTCCTTAAATCTCTTTTCACAAATTGCTGTCCACACGACAACCAGTGTTTTGAAAACCGGACCGGACCGGGGGTCGGACCGGGTTCAACCGTGAACCGCCCAGCTACCCGGTTTGGGTCGACCCGGGTTTGATTTTTTTTTTTTTTTTTTTTTGAAAATTTTCATTTTTTTATATTTTTCATATTTAATTTTTTTACAATTAAAACTTTATAAAAACAAATACTTGTTTTAAATTTAGTTAATTTGTGTTATGATTTAATGTTTTTAATTTTTTTTTTACATATAAACTTAATTATTTGTCACTAATCTTTGTTTATGAATAATATTTTTGTTATTTAAATGATTTTTTTTATGAATAATTTTTAGAAATATGTTTATTTAAATATATTACTATATATTTGGGTATAATAGTTATAAAAAAACTATTTTTTTTTTTTTTTTAAAACTATTAAACCCGGTTCGATCCGGTCGAACCACATTGACCCATGACCCAAAAGCTTGTCCGGTTCGGTCGCCGGTCCGGTTTTAAAAACATTGACGACAACATTACTTGCATGAAATTAAGTTTAAGTATGTCTCTATAAGAGATATTAAATTGCAAGTAATTCTGAACATAGGTGAATTATATTCACTTAAAGACTTCATGTCTTGTAGGTAATATCAACCAATCATTTTAGGCTTTAGGAAATATCACATTCTGGTGATCATACATTTCCTTTAAGAATTGCTCTGACTTAATCTCCATGGTCAAGCAGTGAACATAATCTTCTGGATATGTCACTTGAAGTAAATTTTCATAATCATCAAATAGTGATCATAATCTTCTGGATTTGTCACTTATGGTTTTTGTGAGATTCTCTAATTCTCACCCTCGAGATTATACTCAAAATAGTGATCATAATCTTTCATATTTGTCACTTATGGTCTATGTGAGATTCTTAGTTCTCTCTCTAGATGATGAAACTTTAGGATCATACATCTCGAATCTCATGATGAACAAAGATATTAATATGATCATATGTTCAATTAAGTCTAAATGATTGCCTTATTACCAAAGATGAGAATATTAAGGCTCATCGGAATCTTTATAATAAATAAGTAAATTTTTTTTTTTTTTTATGTAAAGTAATCTTTCCTATTTTAATGAATCTTAAATATTTCATTAGAAAATTTAGTAACTTACTTGAAAAATGGTAGGAGTTTTAGGAAATAAATATTTATCACGGCTGCTAACTTGCTCTCCTCCACAATGAACGATACGAGTATTGCTAACTCGTTCATCTGCTAAGGAATCAATGAAGCAATAAAACCCATGAGCACATATAATAATAAAACATAGCAAAAACTAAAAGTAAACCAACGAATATCAAATAAGAACACAATATTGAATCAATAAACAATATTTTTGGTTTGGTTTGACACTTCAACGAACCACACAATGAAAACCAACTAAACCGAAGTGATAATTCTATACTTTATTTGTCTTTTTGTTTCTTTGTTTTCGAAAAAATTAGAGAATGAAACCAAACTAATTAATTAAACCATAAAACAATGGAAGATAACAAACATATCTCTTCATGAAACGTTAATTAAACGAACAGATAATAAAAGCATCGAGCAAAACGTCAACTATTAAAGCATTATCAGGTTACTTATCTCGACAATGGGTTCGGAGATGGCGTTGCAAAGAGACGGTGGCTCGAGAGGAAAAACGGAATAGAGACATTTGTAAAAAGAGACGGTGGCTCGTTTGTTTAGGTGGTTAGGGTTTTTGGATTATTATTATTTTTTTTATTTTTATTTTTAGTGGCTAGGGTTTCGTATTTAGACAACTAGAATTTTATTCAGCGGCTAGGTCATCGTGCTGATAACGTGTGGATTATCGTTTTATTTATGTGACTAGGGTTTTACTAAGCGGCTAGGGTTTTGTACTCAGACGGTTAGAACTCGTGCTGATAACGTGTTGTAGTAAAGAAGAGAAAGAGAGAATTGTGTTGTGTATTATTCCATGAGAAGTACATAGTATATATAGGGATACAATACTTGGAGAGGAACTAGGGTTTAGGAATATCCTAGAACATGGGCCTCTAATGGGCATCCACTAAATGGGTTTATAACAGAAAGGATGTTCCTGTGAATATGATTTTCTTGTGTTGTTTGCTTGGGGAGTTTTTTTCCAGTTTTGTTCATCATTATCTTTCTAAACAAAGGAATATTAAGTAATCCTTTTTCAGAAAGAAATGTGAATTCTGAAATGATATGAGAATGGTTTTCCTAGTGATCTTTATATAGAGGATTCAAATGGAATCTGTAATTATTTGACAATGATTTGATAATTACTACTCAAAATTTGAGTAATCTTTTGGAATCTGTGGTTATTTTCTAATGATTCGATAGTTATAATTCAAAATTTTAGAATTAATAGGTAGGTGAATATATGGAAGGTTAGATAAATGGGTCAATCTCTATCGTGATATAGATTTGAGTAATTTGGTATTATAATTGGAAATATGTAAGTAAATTTTTAAATTTATTTGTGTTTCATTTTTTGTTGGTGCAGAATTGTCTATACTACATGTTGAATAGTTTGAAGTCACAACTTAGGGAACTTTTAGTGTTTAGAGCAACCACTAATTAGCTTGGTGTTGGCCATAATTTTGACGAGTCTTTATTAGGGAGAAAGTGTTGAAACAATTTAGGGAAGACAAAAACTGAAATGAAAATAGAAAGGCTCAAAAGTCAAACAATATGAAAGTTGAAACTGAAACGCAGAGTGAGGCGTGGTGTTCGTAGATGTGATAGCTAGCTTGACTAAGGGTTGCGACGGGGACGTTTTAGTTTTATACCCGCTGCATCGTCGTCATTGTCCACGTTACTTTCAGCTGAGATGGTCTCTAGAGTGGTTGGCTTCTTGTTCTTTGGATTCTGGCTCACACTTGGCTTCAGCATACCACCACTTGGTCTAGTCATTGCAGCAGATGAGTTATTGTCCCCACGTTCAACAACCTCGAAATCTTGTCCATGGTTGTCTTCAGCTTTATCTAGAGTTCGGTTTTGTGAGATGGGCTGGGGAAGTGTTGCGGGTTCCAAAATCTTTGTGACGCTGATCGTCTGTCTTTTGGCCTGAAAATTGTATTCGGTCACTTTGACTTCAAATTTGTGTGTCTGGCCTATGAATTCAAAGAGGCGTTGCGGGACTGCTGCCTCATCAGCTGCACCGGTAGCTTCATTTTCCTGCAAGGCAAAGGGGTCACGAGATTATCAAGGATCATAATGTACTATTTTACTTTGATAATTTAACAAATGGATCGTGAATATATGCAATGTTGAATCTCAAATAACCAAGGAAAATGTTAGAGATAATTACTTGGACTAAAGTGTCCATTAGTTTAGTTGCGCTCATTCCCACAAGAGAAGTGGCGGCATCGTCGAGAAGGACAAAGGTAGATTCGTTGCTGCTGTCATGTACCAATAGTTGCAGCCTATACCTGGAATATTGGATGGAAAATCTAATTTCGTTCGTTATACAGTAAATGAAAGTTAGAATGACCTACTTAATCACTCCAACAGCACTTGAATTTTTGCATAGGTTGCACACCAAGGAAGTTGGACAACGGATCAGTTTATGGTTGCATCCTGTGCAAGAGATGTAGTACCAGCCAGATTCGCATATGACATTGGCAATTGTAGCCTCGCAAATGAAGCTTGCTATCTATCAGAGGTTGTCAATGAACATGTTAGTCTCTGTTAGAATCTTTGTTGAAGGCATTTTAAGTTACCTGAGCAGGTTTGGTTTGCACAAAGTTGAGGATCTCAGAAATAGTGAGGGTTTCCATCATTGTCACCTGAGACGTGTTAACAGTGACCAAATTGCTTGCATTGTCGCCAAGCCTGCAAGAGAGGAGGGTGTAATTTTGTCGAGTGAGAATATAAATTTATCATAAGAATTTGTTTCTGGAATTAATTAAGAAGGCAGTGACCATTAACGCCAGGGAAAGTAAAGTAATAATTAACATGAGACATACCATGTTAGATATTCTTTGGTTTGGTCAAGATCTGTGTCAAAGAAAACTCTCGAGGAAGACATGGAGCTGAGGCTTAAGTTTGCTGAAATGTGGGTTATTTGAAGTTAGAATATCTAGGAGGACCATTTTGATGCTAGTAATAAAAAGAGTTTTTACTTACAACCGTTTCTCTTCGGGTTGACTGTGGTGACCAAGAGAACTGTAGGTGTATTTTTGCTTTCGCGAAACTTCTGTACGAATTCAGCGGCAGCATTGTCCCATAGGTATAGATTAACGACTGGGCCGCTGCACGAGATGTAGTTGCATAGTCTTAGGTTTTAAAATGAGACATTCTCGTTGATGAAAAGAGATGGAAAGGAAATTGCTTACTCTCTAAGTTGAAGGTGTACTGTAACACGATCTTTCATCCCATTGGTATTCTCTGAATCCTGGCCTACTGCTGGACGCTGGTGAAGGGTCTGGCCGTTGATGAGTTTCATGTGTCCAATGGTGTCTGCATATTTCAGGATTTGGACCATAAATAAACACCATAAAAGAATATGGTTAAAGTGTAAGCCTTTTATTTTATGTACACCCCTATCACTAAAATATGGGTGAAAAAGAATCGAACAAATCTATCCTAATAATATCCTAGTAGTAGCATAAGGTCATGGGTTGCAACAGCTCCAAAAAAAAAGTACAAAGATCAAATACAAAACTGAGATTTGTCAAGTTCTAGAAATTGATCATTACGCCATTATCTCCATGAATGTTACTACTATATTCAAAACCATAGTGAGTACACAAAAGCAACTACTACATTAGTACTTTACGATGGTCTGATGATCAAATCAATATTCAATACTAACCAAAATTGACATTCTTTCATTTATACCTTAAGATCACGCATTGAAACCAACAAAGTAAAACTTTTTACTATACATTTTAACGTACAGTATATTCCTGCACCAAACGATGAATTATCTTTATCCATGTGCTAAACCACCCAACCAGATTTTTGTTTTCATGCTAATGAGATTGGAATATAATAACTTACCCTGTCAAATTATGATTCAATCTCAGATTCAGTTCATTATCCAATCGGTATGACCGTTTTGGATTTACACATTGCAAATTTATTCATTGAAATTCAACAACATGTCATAGCTTTCGAACCACATGACCATATCAATTTATGTATTAAATAGACTAAAAAATCAGAATTTTCCATCAGTTTTGGTAATGACCATAATTGTGAGTTTATGTACTAACCATAGAGAGGACCTCTCATATCTGCTTGCGTGTCAAATTCTGAGAATGAACGGAAGCGGAATCGCTGGACATCTATGAAGAAGTCTGTGTCTCCAACTTGAATGAGGGTCGTAAGATCGGTGAAGCAGAGGATGAACTCATGTTCTGTAACACTGAACATGAGCTTGTTCTTCGTAGCAAAGTAGTTGGTAAGCCTGTAGATGGCATTACGATAGAGGAGGCGCTGGTAGAGAGCGATTCGGTTTGCAGCGATGAAACCTTGAATCACAGTGCCCTGGAGGTGTAAGAGGTAAGGTTAGGGTTGCGATTCGGTGGGATGATGAAGAAGTAGGAGATAGATAGGAATTGCATACCTGTTCATCAATGAATAGCAACTCGAGACCAATGAGTAGTCCGCCTTTCTAGGACCTTCCCCAGGCTATGCCCGGATTTTGGTAATGAATTGTCTAAAATTTATTTGGATCCTTTCTGAACTTTCTTAACAAACATGTTTTTTCCAAAACGAAAATTATATCTCGGTCTTTCTGTGTTTGATACAACTATGATTTCGGTTTGCTTCGATGGTTTCGGTATTTCTCATTGTATTGGGTTATGCTGAATTTTATGGTTTGGATCCATTTTGCTACGGTTAATATTCGGTTATCATTTTTTAAAGAATTACCTTTACTTTGGATTGTGTGACTGTCATTCCGGTTTGTGTCGATTGTTTAGATATTTCTCATTATACCGAATTTCTCCTGGATTTTACGGCTTGTTATGGTTATTATCTGTGATTGAATTACCTTTATTTTGGTACTGTGTAAATGAGCTTGAGGATTGGTTCGAATGTGGTAGAACAAAATATGTTAACAAATCCTTTTGAAATATGTTATCGAAATATATTTGAACAAAATCGTGTTGGGCTGATATTGGACTATGTTATTAAAATACAGTAAAACCTCTATAAATTAATAATGTTGGGACCGAGATAATTTATTAATTTAGAGAGAATATTATTTTATCGATAAATTAATAATTATTAATTTATAGAGAGAAATCCGTTTTAGGTAAGATTTTTCTTAATTTGTTTTTTTTAATAATTTTACATTATGAAATTTAATGAATCTATTTGCAAATTGATGAAATTTTGATTAATTTTTTGATTATCGCAATAGAGTGGATGATATTATCATAATAGACGATCAAACTAAAATGGTATACTATGTATAAAATTTATAAAAAATCATAGTTATTATCCCTAATGTCGATGAATACATTTAGAAAGCATTATTATAAAGAATCAATTATTTTGCCTATAATTTTTACAAGTTTATGGTAAAGATCGAAAAAACAATTATAAAAGTTTTTGTAACACTTAAATTAAAAGATAATGAAATTTTCATTTTTAAGTTAAAACAAAAATCACTAAAACCATGTTTAGTACATTGTCATATATATACATAATTATATATGATTATTAATTTATACTATTATTGGGACCATATTTTACATAGGAGTTTCAAAAAAATTATTATCTTATCATTTTATCAAATTGAGTTGATTTTTACATTGGCCCGACTCGGGACCGGAATAATTTATTAATTTATAGTGTTTATTAATTTATCAAGTATTAATTTATCGAGGTTCTACTGTATGTAAACAAATTTATAGTTCATAAATATATAAAGATTTGGTAATCTCAAATTTGAGAATCTTTGTGTAATGTTTAAATAATAGTTTATTGCTTGATTAATATCTCCACATGGAAGGAGAATGGAAATGTATCACCAAAATCGATCGACTTAACCTCTCTCATTCAAGCATTTTTTTTTTAAATATATTCTCTTTTCCGAAAGATTTCCATTTATCCAGTATATTCAACTATTCGTATATACACACATAACATTTTGCTTTTTTCTTCAAGAAAGAATTGGTATACGATTATGCTACAAACAATGAGAATAATGTCGACAACTTCTAAAAACCGCTAACACTATGGAGACCACCAAGTGGTAAGATTGTTCTTAATACTATTTAACAAAGTAAAATAGGCTTTGATAAAATTATTGATTTTTCAATCCATTTGTTTATGAAATTGCCCCCAAACCAACAATCTCCTGCTTCTTGCCACCATTTACCAAAAACATGTGCATCAAAATGCTTACTCTCGCCTTTAGCCTATGAGTTTGCAATCAATGCTCAAGTTAGTAAGATTATAAGGACTGGCCTTGGAGATTCTCCGTTGTACTTAGAATTTGGTAGCATTTAGTCCTTCAATCCTTCCAATGCAAGGCACTTGAACTTAAACACAAGTGAAATAAATAGTTCAATGCTAACCACAAGACTTTATCGACTATAATTTATAGAGTACCTTGAATAGAGGCATTGGCCTTTGAATTATGAAGCATTGGCCTTTGAATTATGTAAAGACGTCTGTTCCACTAAGTACTCATAGACAACGTAGCTCGTTAAATTTGTATGGTCATAAACCAAACATCGAGGACAAATATGTTGAATCTTGGTGGCATATCTCTTTAATTTTTTCTGAGAATTTAAATATGTGAATTAAGAAGAATTATGATTGTTACCAATCGATTCTGAATAGTAGCAAACATGAATGAGTACTTTAGAGTAAAGTTTTTGAACCACACTTCCTTGTACCATGCCTGACGTAGTTGAATGACATGGTAGATCAAATAAATTTCTTACTTTTTGCCAATATACATATATAATAAAATCAAGAGGAGAACGCTAAACAGATTTCACAGCTAAAGATGCGTTGGCAAGGAAATGGAAGCCATGCATACAAATAAGCTGAAAAAATTCTAAAGAAGATCAGGACGTAGGCGGGGGGGGGGGGGGGAGGGAAGAATAAAAAACTCTATTTATGAATGGAGGTGCGGTTATAAAGGTTGATGCGATGATAAATAGCCTAAATGATTTGCCATTGTTGTGTTGTGAGCATAGAAAAACATTAGATAGATTGGGATTTGGGCATATGTTTCCATAAAGAAAAGATGAGGTTTTACCTTTGCGTGAGTGTAGAGATAGCGAGTGGGTTTTATTTTTGTCCCTACAAAGTAACACATTGTTCGTCGCCAATTAGCAAATGATATATTCCAATATAGAAAAGCTCTACTAAAGCATTAACAAATGAGATGCCCTAAAGGGTATGCATATTTACTTATATTTTAGAAATGCTATAAAATTTTAAAAACCCACTAACCTCAAATAGATGTACCTTATGTGAATTGCTTTTACGGCTTTCATCTCGATTTACCACCAATGCTCAAACATACGCAGTATTTGTCATTGACGCCAAGCCTCTACGAATAGGTTTTGAGTGTTTGCTATGATCCTTGAAAGGTGTTGTTACTCTTTTCCAGTATCTTGTAATATGATCGTCTCCTAAGCCATCAAAGTCTTGTTCATTAAGATATGCTTTAATGACTCTAACATTATAATCTATGCTAAATATATATTTGTTTACACACAAACTCTTTAAAATATAAAAAGCACCCCGAGAGGTCATAGGTGATCGGATAAAGTATAGCTTGCATTCATCCAATTCCACTCTGCATATGATTTAACATAACAATGGAAGAGAAGAGGTTAACATGGTCATCTGACTATATTTATAGGTTGTTGAGTCAATCTACTACCAAATTCAAATTTCCAATATAATTCAGAACATTACATATTTACATACATAATTGTAGAATATGTTATGGAGACGAATATCTCAATTGTCACAATGTGCTTACCAAACTTTGATTTGAAGTTTCATACTTTAAGTACCTTGGGAACACCGTAGATATGAAGCCTTGTAAAAAAGTTAAAGTGAAGAGTTTCAAGTTAGCCATGTTTGTAAATCCATATTCGCCTATAAGAAAATCACAAACATGTATGTATGCTTCCAAACTGAGTAGTGAGAAACCATATATACATATATAGAAATAGAAAATACTGACGGAAGTAAGAGATGAAATACAAAGATGAAAGGAGTCGTACCTGAGATGGAAAGGCTTGAATTTTGACCAGCAAAGCTTCGACCTGCTCCTTGGTGACTGTCTCTCTCACAAACAATGTTTTGAATCCTTAACGAAACATTGAAGACAACATGAATCTGGATCAATGTTATTGAAGATTTAATCAACTCCTTAGATGGTATTATTACATCTTCAATATTTACACTAAACACTAAGCTTCGAATTCTTCATATTTTGACTAATATGTAATATAGTAAATTTTACAATCTTGAAAATGGTTGAACAAGAAGAGGAGAGGGCTTTACCTCTTGAATCTGGATCTCCTACACTTCTTTTCCTGCATCAAAAAGAGGTGATCGTTAATCCGAAAGTCTTTGATAAGGAAGAAGATGGGAATTGGGCCGTTGTTGTTCTGTGCCATTGTTTAATGTGGAGAAGAAGGAGAAGAAGGTTTGGGAAGAGTGTACTTGAGGGTCTGGTGGTATATAAAGAAGAGGTGTGGCCATAGCGATGGTGGAGGTTAGGGGAGATGGAGGTGTCAGAATTGAAGGCCATTAAAGGAGGGAGATGAAAGCATTTGGAGGATAGAAATGAAGACCATGAGAGCGAGAAGCGTTTGGCCATGGTGATTATGGAGCCATTAAAGCGATGGAGGGTCGTGGGTTTAGCCGTTATGGAAGATGAAGGTGTCAATTGAAGGGTAGGAGGATGGGAATCGTGTATGTGGTTACAACTGATGGTAACGGCGACTGAGATTTGAAGGTTCTCCGACGACGATGTTTTGTTTGCAAAGAAGAGTCGAGAATCCCTAATTTCTTGTGGGCTGGGAATAACATGACTTGTTGGTCTATTGGGCTTTATTTTAATCAAAGTGTTTCCGAGGCCCAGCGAAATTTTTATGTTTTGGTTTGAATCATCATGTGCATATATAATTAAGAAACGAATTGGTGGTTATTAAATGTGTATATAATATTTTGTTTAGAAGGAAAATATTTTATGAAATGAGATTAATGAGATATGAGATTAATGACATGTCAAATTGATTGGTTTAGGAAATTCAGGTTTTTGCCCATGTGGCATAGCTTAGAGGGCTAGAAATCTTCCCCTTTTATATAAAGGAGATTTTTTTTTTATCCATGTGGATTATTATATAATTGAGTTTGAATTTTTGAACTTTGGTTTGATTTGATTTAAACATTTAATTCATCCCAGCTGAAACACAAATCTATAACAAATTCATATTTTATTATATAAAGGAGAGTTTCTTCGATGAAAACTTGACATGTAAACAAAATTGTAACTTAAGAAATTATGACATGTGTCTAATGTTGATCGAGATGATGACATGCGTTAAATTTTAGAATTAATTAAAAAACGTAAAATTAAAAATGGAAATTATACAAAATAATTATTAAGTAACTAATTAAATAGTAAAAAAAATTTTTTATTAGAAACTAAAAATGGAAACACACAAAATAATTTGTCAACTAACCAAATTAAAAAAAAGAAAATTTTCAATAGTCCAATTAATTTGAAAAAATAATAAAGTTTTTAGTAATCTAAACTAATTAGAAAAATAGATAAATTTCTAATTGTCTAAACTAATTACAACAACAAAATTAAGAATACAAACGAGAGAATATAAGTCGTAAAAAAGGTAGAGAGGCAATATAAATCGTAAAAAAGGTAGATAGGCAATATAAATCGGAAAATTGTAGCTTAGAGAGAATATAAGTTATAAAAAACTAAAAAAATATAGAGAGAATAAAAGAACAATACGAATGATATAACAAAAGAATATATCAACATAAAATAATTAGAAATGGTATGGATATCTAAATTTTAAAGGTTTAAGATATGAACAACCATATCAAAGAACAAAAAACTTTTTAACATACTTTTTGACATAATTATCATTTGTCTTAAAAGTCATTAGATTATCATATAATTACAAAAAATGAAAATTTTCTACTTAAAAAAGTATTGGTACTTTTAATGTTTTAAAAAAATGAAATTATATGAAATAAAAATTACACAAGTTAAGAAAACAATAACAATATATTTACTATTCAAATAATTTGATAAGTTTTACAAGATTATTAACATGAAATCTATTTTTTTTATTTAACTCTACATTATTTGAATTCTCTTATGTGTTTATCACATAATATATATATATATATACTCCCTCTGTTCCTAAAAGATAAAAACTTTACAAAAAAAATTTGTTCCAGAAAGATAGAGTTTTTACTGTTTTCTATGTACTTTTACAAATTCCAAAACAAATACTGAAATACTATTGGTTAAACTTTATTGAAAACTGTAAATCGTAAAAATCAATGTGTTTTCTTAATAAGTGTGCATAACCTTAAACATCTATCTTTTTGGAACGGAGGGAGTATATACATTATGGATAAGAATGTAATATATTTTTTTTCTTTGTTATTAAGAATATGAATTGAATTACACTTATAAGGATCCACTTTTTTTTGTGGTCAAAACATGATTATATTAATCTAAAAGGAGATTGCAATGGAAGAAGTTGGGAACTCGATGCCAAGGAATCCGATCAATAAGCATAATTGAAAGACAATACATGAAAGCGGTAAAGATAGATGGTTCCAATCGTAGATAATAACTAAAAGCTCATTTGAAAGGGCTAGTTCTTCAACCAATAAAGGTGAATGAACAAGATTCTTAACTCTTAGATCCATAAAGGTCGAGCATTTAAAGACGTTCTCCATAGGGGAAAATGTTGTTGGTCCGAATTTGTTGACCGGCAGAAGCATCTGTGAAGAGGCTCTAGATCCGTGGACAAGCTCGGAGTGAGGCCTTTGATGCCTATATTTAGACTTATAAGGATCCACATTATATAGAATTAAAACATGAAAATTAAGATAACATTTTTGACGTCTAGAAGTTTAAGATCCATGTTTAAATAGCATTTCAAAATAGTTTAGTAATTCAACGGATTACTAATTAAAATTAAATAGTTATAGGAATAATTTTTAATATGATTATTGATAGGCTCAAATATAACCTTGAGCTAGACTCTCTCAAATTAAGAGGTCGTCGTAGTAGGGGTCAAATCACTAGGAGTCAAATCAAATGATAGGATCTATGACTTCGAATCAAGCTAAGCGAATAATGTAATGTAAATGCAATGACAATTCAAAACACAGAAAGATTGTTGATTTCTTAAGATTCAATTAAACAAAAAGCTAGGTTTTCAGGAAATTCTCTAGATAAATCAAAATTGCAGATTAAAAGATGTCAGGATTTAATTAAGAACCGTTCTCGAACTTGAAACACTAAAGTATAATTAACCAACTTCCGTTGCGAAAACTAACTATGCCTAAACTCTAGAAAGCCAAATTCCTTTGCGAATTCAATCAATTTAAGCAAGCATTAAGTCTAAGTTCAATTTGTTCACAAAATCCATAAACCAAATTCCTTTGCGAATAGGAAATTTTGCTCATCTAAGATCTAGTTCAAGTTAATTAATTACACTTTCGTGTCAATTTATCAACCTAGGATATCTTATTTAGGGTCGCGAATCCTAAATCAGAGTTAAAACAATGTAGATGAAGAACCAATGAGATAATCCTAATAAGTAAATTTAATCTAACAATTCATCTTTGATCCTTTCGAATAACCCTAAACCTAACAAGAGAACTGCTCAGACGTGAATGTAAAACAAATCATGACTGAATAATACTACATATAAAAAGAGATAGAGAAAGTGAAACAAAGGGTTCGGAGAATCTCAAAAACGAAGTAGACTTGTCTCCCAAAAACTCTCAAAAACTCTCCTAATTTGTTCAATAGAAACTCAGGTCCTCCTCTAAAAACCTAAAAGAAAACTGTATATAAAGCCTCCAATTCGTGATGGGCTTTTATTGTAAACTTCTGAGCTTCCGGTGAGAAAAAGAAATCTTCAAAACTGGAAAGACTTTTCGTTATGGGTCTGTGTCGATCGACACCAATATCTGACGGCAATTGAAAATCCGTCCTAGCGACTTCAACTCATCTTTTCTCAATGCTCCAAAATGCTCCATAATCACCAATTAAGCTCAACACGTACACAAACCTGCAAAGACTCGAAAACACTCGAAAAACACCGAAAAGACTCGATAAAACCCGGTTAAATCATGATCAAAAACTGGTAAAAACTATGATATATCAATTATCCGCGTATTAACGGATTCCTAGAAATTAATTAAAATTTATATTGCAAGCATTGTATCCAATCTACATATCACCAAGTGTTCGTGCCGAGCCCCTCTCCAAGTGGTCGTATAGGTCGTTGGTTGAGAGAAAGGTCCAAAAATCAATGAATGTTTGGTGATTTCGGATTGTGCAACATTCTGAGATCGTTCCAAAGAATAGAGGAATTAAGTTTAAGCGTAATCTCACCAAGAAAACAAGTACTCAAAAGATGTGTATAGAATTCTCTACTGAAATCTGTGTCCTCAATTTGGAGAAATACATCAAGTATTTATACAAGAACAAAGTCGGTCAAAATAACTCTAAAAGATAAATGGAAAATCTCCTAAAAGGTAAAGGAAAATATACTAATTCTAAGAATTCTTGCTTGTATTTTCCTAGGTCGGCTGATGGTTCTTCTGGGCCAAACCGTCGTTAATGGATCCTCGCAACCATCATAGGTTGGGCTTCAAACTTTAGCCAACAAACCCATCAATTTCACATCCTCTTAACTGACCATGTAGTAATGGAATTCTCTCTAACAATGTCAACCAAGTATAAGGCTAAGTATGATGTAAAAAGGCTTTTAGTGTTTAGTGGACTTAGAAGTGTTTAAGGATTACCGGATTCTATTTGGTGGATGCAGGCATTATGCAAAAACGCAAGAGAAAGAATGGTCTAGTTGATGCCCACAGTTTCTCATTCACTTTCGCATTCTCCTCGAAACAACGTTGTTATCCACACACCTCACTTCATCCTGTGATTCCTTGGGACTTTTTAGCACTAGAGATCTTTTGAAAACCAATCATTCCCTCTCCTTATATAAAATTTTCATTTTTTTTTTTTGATTTTTGCATGAATAACGAAGAGGGAATGATCTACATAAGATATGTCTCGAAAATTACCATAATAAACTGTATAAATCCTAAGGAATGCCAAGCTCGTTGTGATTCTTCATGTACTTCAACCATATATCTCATCCCGTACAATCTTGTGAATGAAAAACTGTGTCGGTCCTTTTTCTCTCCGACGTTTTTACACATGCCTGCATGTAAGTCAAAGGGAAAAGAAGATTGCATGAGGTTTGAATAAAGGTTAAAGTTAAGGGTTGGGTATCAACTAAAGATGAGCTGGCCATAAGAAGTCCTGAATGTTATTACTATTGTGACATCATCAAAGAGAATATAGCGAGATGGTGATCAAGTGTGGTAGTCTAGAGTTTGATCTACTTCGTTTTGCAAACCGCGATAAGAGGGGAACATGTACTATCATTAGGCTTTGAATTAGTTCCTAGAAAATGTCATCATTCCCTACAATTTTTGACTATGTAAAACGACTTTTGACTCTCAAAAGAATAAACTATGTTAGCAACTACCTCCCCCAAACTGAAACAACATTGTCCCTAATGTTAATCAAGTCTGAAGTTGTTGAAAAAAAAGAAAAAGAAAAAGTTAGAAATTGTGAAAAAGATAAATCGGACCTGTGGTGTGTGCGTCGATCGTTGCCAGTCCCTCCGTCGATCGACGCAGATGTCTAAAGACGGACCATATTTGTTTTGCTGTGCGAACTTCGTTGGGTTGCTGATCCAAAGATTAGTAACTGTAAAACCACTTAAACAAAACAAGATCAAAAGCACCAAAATCATATTATATAATCAAGTTCACAACTTTTAGGAATTCAAAGACAAACTAACTCAAAGAAAAATAACTTAAAAGAAATAAAAGAGAAAGAAAAGACTTACATGTGGGTTGCCTCCCATCAAGCGCTTGTTTTCAGTCATTAGCTTGACTGTGGATGCTGTTTAGGCTGGAGGTGGATCTCTGAAGTGCACTCCCCCATACTTGCAAGGAACAGTACCAGGAAAAAGCTTCATAGTATTGTTTACCATCTCTTGGATAAATACCTCTCTTTTCTCCTTTAACTCCAAAGGAATGACAATTATGAACTTGGAGAATGGTTTTGAGGTCTTTTTGCGCTTCACTTTGGGGGTCTTCTTGCATTTAGAACTCTCAGGATTGTTGGCTTCATGACGTGCAGTGAAATGAGCAAACTTGGGGACGTTTTGAACCTTATTCGTCCCATCTCCATGGTCTAAACCTAGTGTATCTCCAACATTGACACTCATACAACAAGTTTTTGTGACAAGAACTGCAGGATAGAAGACATTCTTGTTGATAATCGAGAAGGAGATTCGATTATTAGGAAAGTCCACAATCGCTCCCACTGTTGCAAGGAACTGTGCACCAAGAACCAATGGTTTACAGCTGTTATCCTTGGTCTCAATGATGTAAAAGTCTGTAGGAACAAGACAATCTCCTATTTGAAATAACACGTCAGGAATGAAACCTTTTGAAATTGTAGAAGACCTATCTATAAGCTCGATATATATCCTTGAAGGTTGTAGATCCAAAATCCCTAGTTTCCTTACAACAGTCTCACACATAACATTCACATTAGCTCATGTGCATGTCACAAAGAGAATCCTTCAATTCTGCACCTTTGATTGAGCACGGAATAACAAACATCCCTGGATTCAACATCTTTGGCAACTTCCTCAATGATGGTTGAGCTTTTTTTCCTTGATCCTTAGGTGCTTTGTCACTGCCATGGTTGATAGGTGAAGGATATGAGCTCCTTGGATACGAAATCTTAGGGTTGTAGACACGTTCGACGGCGATTTCAGACTGATTTTTCAATTTTTCTACGTTTCTCAGTTGTGTTGATCGCCACTCATCAGATGTGTCGATCGACACGGTCTATTTCGAAATTGCTGTAAGATATTGGTGTCAATCGACAACAGGAGTGTGTCAATCGACACTATGCTCTGCAATCTCAAAATTCACGTTTTCTTCAAGCTCTACGAGTTTTTCTTCATCTAGACCTTTCTCAAAAGCTTGTATCATCTGTTCTATCCTGGAAGACAACCATCTTGCCTCTTCATTGATTCTGCAGTCTGAGCAACCTGGGTATCCAACTTCTTTATATGAATGTTGATAGCCTCAATCTTCCCATTCAAGTCAGTGTAGAGGTTATCCATCTTTCCATTGAAATTCACTATCATTTTCTGTTGACCCTCAAGAATCTGCTCAAGCATAGCCTTCGTATCGCTCTCTGAAGACTTAGCAGATATTGGTTGATAAGATGAAGATCCATAGCTCCTTTGGTTGTTGTTGCTACCATAGGGCTTCTGATAGTTGATATATCATGGTGTTCGCCAGTTTTTGACCATGATATAAGTCCTTTTATCGAGTTTTTTCATTGTTTTCGAGTCTTTTTAGTGTCTTAACAGGTTATTGTATGTGGGGAGCTCATTTGATGATTATGGTGTATTTTGGAGCATAAATGAGATAGAAGTCAAAGTTACAAGTGGAGAAGCAGAATTTAAGCAGAAGTCGATCGACACACACGATGGTCAGCTATCGATCGACTCACTCTACGAGTGTCGATCGACACACACTTCAGAAGTAACGACGACTTGATTTTTAAAGAATTGAAGAATTGCCTTTTTGGCCCGGAAGTTTCCAGAAGATATCAGAAAAGCCCACCACGAATTTTAGAACATTATATATACTTTGCTTTTAGGTTTTTAGATCTTTACCTTAGATTTTTGTTTAATTAAATCTTAAGAAATCAACAAATCTTTCTCTATTTTGAATTGTTTTTGCTTTTACTTTACATTATTCGCTTAACTCAATTCAAAGTCGAACATCCTATCGTTTGATTTGACTCCCAGTGATACGACCCCTACTACGACGACCTCTTAATTTGAGAGATTAGCTCATGGTTAAATTTGAGCATATCAAATTTTGGCGCCGTTGCCGGGGAGTCAAAATCACCTTTAGGATTTTGATTCTAGAATTTTGACTAAGTATATTTGTTATTTTGTTACTAATCTTCGATTTCTTCTCTTTTGTTTTTGGTGTTTCAGGTGTATGCATTCTAGCAAAACCAGGAGCAACAAAGATCAAAAGTTAGCGGATTTCGTTCCTGAGTTAGGAGTTCTAGAACGGGAAATCAGAAATATGTGAAGCAAGCTAAGATGGTGAATCGTATTGTGGTTGTTCTTCCGAATGCTCAGGGTGAGTTGGTTGACAGAGATGGAAATAGGTACAACGAGCAGGGAGATATGATTGATGAAGTTGGTAATGCCATAATTGAGGCTGAGCAGGTTGACGATGCAGTTGTAACAGAGCGAGCCGAGCTAAATCATCAACGAGCTGAGTTAGAACATCAGTGTGCTGAGCTAGAGCGTCAGGCTCAGGCGAATCGTCGACTTCAGGAGGTTGTAGTTAACCAGCGCACTTTGGGAGATTAGAACCGTCCTGAAGAGTACTATAACAACAAGGCAGCGATTCGGCCTCCTGGATTTTGTAGGAGAGATTTCGAGTTGAAGCCTGCATAATTCTCTTTAGTGGCTCAACATCAGTTCCATGGGCACCCATCCGAGCATCCCATGGATTATCTCAAGATGTTCGAGGATCTTGCGTCGAGCATCAAGACCAATGACGTGTCTGAAGACTACATCATGTGTAAGATCTTTCCCTTCTCTCTTGTTGGAGAGGCAGCCTCCTAAAACAGTTGGAGTCAGGCTCGTTGACTACTTGGAGTGATACCAAGAACACCTTCCTGAACCATTTTTACGATGAGTCGCGTTCAGAGGATCTGCGAGCTAAGATCTCCACATTCATTCAGGGTCCAACGGAAGCATTCAAGGCTTCGTGGGAAAGGTTCAAAGGATATCAGAGAGATTGTTCTCACCACGGGTTTACAGAGGTTCAGTTACAGGGCATTTTCTACAGAGGTGTGGATTGGAAGCATCAGATGGCTTTAGATGTTGCGAGTTATGGGAACTTCAAAACCAGATTCCCAACTGACTGTCTCGAGCTCATCAAGAACGTGTGTACAAGCAACAGTACAAAGAAGATTGATGAGGAAAGAAGAAGAGAAGCAGGTATGTCAGGTGGAGTTGAGATTGCTGAGGTAAAGGCCAAGCTTGATTCAGTTCACAATCTTCTAGTGAACAAGAAGTCGGTTCATTTTGCGCAGGAAGTTGATACATTCTTTCAGGATGAAGATAGAGAACAGGAAGATGTCAACTACATCAACAAGAATGGCTATCATGATCAGCACTATGGGAATCAATCAGAGAACAGGGGGTACAATGGTTATAATCGGAGGAGCTCATTCTCAGGAAATCCTAGTTCTCCAAGCTATGCTCAGAAGTCTCAGTATCAGAAGCCATTTGGCAACAACATTAACAGACGATGGATCTTCGTCATATCAACCGATTTCTGCTAAGTCTTCAGAGAGCGACACGAAAGCTATGCTCGAGCAGCTTCTTAAGGGTCAACAGACGATGACAGTGAGTTTCAATGGGAAGATCGACAGTCTTTACACTGATTTGAATGGAAAAATCGAGGCCATCAACATTCACATGAAGAAGCTTGATACTCATGTAGCTCAGACTGTAGAGAATATGAGAAGACAAGATGGGTTTCTTCCTGCCAGAAGTGATACGAACCCTAAGCAGCATGGTGTGACAGCTATCACGACCAGAAGTGGGAAAATTATCGAACCAGTGCTTAAGAATCACCTCACAATCGAGTAACTGGGCGAGCTTGAAGATGTTGAGGATGAAGAATTGCTTGTTCCGGATCCAGTGTCGATCAACACACACAAGGAGTGTCGATCAACAGAGCCCAAAATTGATGACGAAAACGTAAATCTGGAAAGGCTGTCGATCGACATACCCAACGAGTGTCGATCGACAGAGCCCTCGAAGCAGTGTCGTTCGACACACCCTTCGAGTGTCGTTCGACAGGGACCTCAGACGGACAAAACCCAGATTTTGCCTACCGAGAGAGTGTACAAGCCAAAGGTGCCTTATCCTTGAGGTCCTAAGAAGTCTAGACAGGAGCTTGAGGAAGCTAAGTGTAAGGCCATCATTGACAAGATTACAATTGAGATGTCATTGGTTGAGGCAATTAGAACTTCTCCGGTGATTCGACGATATGTGAAGAAATTGGTCACTAAGAGTTTGTGCGTTGAAGAGGGAGTTGCTATGATCTCAGAACAAGTAAGTACTATAATTTTGAACAAGGTTCCAGAGAAGCTAGCTGATCCGGGAAGCTTTGTGTTGGATTGCTTCATCTTTTCGGATAGGTTTCCGCGGTCCTTATGTGATTTGGGTTCTAGCATCAACTTGATGCCACTTTCCGTTGCTTTAAGCCTTGGGATGACGGATTTCCAGCCTACAAAGATTTCTCTTATCCTTGCCGACAGATCAGTGAGAGTTTCAAAGGGTGTTTTGGAAGACGTTCTAGTCAAGATTAGAGAATGCTTGATTCATGTTGATTTCGTGGTTTTGCAGTATTGTGAGGAGCCTAAGGACCCCCCCTTATTCTTGGACGTCCATTCTTAGCTGCAGTTGGTGCTATTATAGATGTGAGAGGGGGAAGGATTACTCTATGTGTGGGGGATTTAGAAAGGATGTTCGATATAGACCAAGTGGTTCAGAAACCCACCATATATGGTAAGAAATTCTATGTGGATACATTGGATGATATCACACAGGAGGTTTTCAATGAGAACTATCCCATTGATCCATTGGAAAGGACATTGGTTAACTCTGTGATTGAGACTATACAACTTGAGGATGCTTCGAAAGGGTATGCCAAGATGATGAATGACAGTGAGTCAGTGAAGAAAATGGTTGCTAATGTGGAACTGGTTGGAGTTTCTGAGAAATCGGAAAGGGTAAGTGATTGGAGTGAAGAAAAAGCTCCAAAAATTGAACTCAAACAGCTACCAACAAGACTAAAGTACGCTTTTTGGCCCTAATTCCACTTATCATGTTATTGTTAATTCTTCTTTGAACAATATAGAGCAAATCTTGTTACTAAGCAAGCTGCGCAAGTATCGCAAAACTGTTGGCTACGCTCTTGATGATATTGCAGGTATTTCTCGAGACTTATGTCTGCACATGATTCATCTTGAGGATGGGGCAAAGACGTCAGTTGAGCATCAAAGAAGGCTGAATCCAAATCTTCAGGAAGTGGTCAAGAAAGAAAACATGAAACTGTTGGAAGCTGGGATTATCTACCCTATTTCAGATAGTCCTTGGGTCAGTCCGGTTCATGTGGTTCCTAAGAAAGGAGGGGTTACAGTGGTTAAAAATGAGAAGAACGAGCTTATTCCTACAAGGACTGTGACGGGGCATAGGATGTGTATTGATTACAGGAAACTCAATGTTGTTACAAGGAAGGATCATTTTCCTTTGCCTTTCATTGATCAGATGTTGGAAAGGCTTGCGAATCACCCCTACTATTGCTTCTTGGACGGTTATTCAGGATTCTTTCAGATTCCGATTCATCCGGACGATCAGGAGAAGACCACATTTACATGTTCTTATGGTACTTTTGCAAATCGCAGGATGCCATTTGGATTATGTAATGCTCCTACTACTTTTCAGAGATGTGTGATGTCGATTTTCACGGATATGATTGAGGATTACATAGAGGTCTTCATGGATTATTTCTCAGTCTATGGGTCTTCTTTCAAGGAATGTTTGGGTAATTTAGAGAAAGTGCTTGCTAGATGTGAAGAGAAACACTTAGTGCTTAATTGGGAGAAGTGTCACTTTATGGTGAAAAGTGGCATTGTGCTTGGACATAAAGTGTCAGAAGATGGAATTGAGGTAGATCATGCCAAGATTGAGGTTATAACAAGTTTGCAGCCGCCTAATTGTGTGAAGTCTGTTAGGAGTTTTCTTGGTCACGCTGGTTTTTACAGGAGATTCATCAAGGATTTCTCCATGATTACCCGCCCGCTCACCACCCCGCTTGGTAAGGACGTCAAGTTTGTGTTTAATGCCGAGTTGACTCGCTGCGGTTGTGTTCGTCCTCGTTCACCAACTCCTCCACCAGCTCGTTCGCCACTTGCAGAGGAGGACGAAGAGTTTTGAGGATTAGCTCGTCTCCGTTTTATCCCGGTTTAGTTTTTCATTTTCTTTGCTTTGAGTCATTTTTCTTTCTTTGGGTCAGTTTGTTATTTGATTCCGTATGACTTTCGAATTTGTGAACTCTTTTATCTTATGACTATGTATTGTGCTACTTGATCGTGTTTCGTTTGAGTGATTTAGAGTGACCTTTAAACTGCTCAAATGACAGAAGCCCCAAAAAGCCACGATTACAGAATTTCGAAGGTGATGTCGATCGACACACATTGTGACTGTCGATTGACACATCCACTTGAATTTCGATTGACACATCCACGCACCTCCTGTCGATCGACACACATTGTGATTGTCGATCGACACACATTGTGATTGTCGATCGACACACATTGTGATTGTCGATCGACACACATTGTGATTGTCGATCGACACATCCACTATACAGGTCCGAGTTTCTCGTTTTCACAATTTTTTCAGTTATTTTCTTTTCCTTCTCACCGATCTCGGATTTAATAACATTGGGGATAGTGTTGTTCAAGTCCGGGGGAGGTAGTTGCTAACATTGGTTTCTATTTAGGAGTCAAAAATTGGTTTTATTGACTCAAAATGTAGGGAAGAACGATCTTTCCTAGGAACAAACACTTAGTTTTTACGACTTTTAGCTGTTGCGACGAAGCCTTTGGATGGAGCGAATTCGAAACCAGATGATAATATAGGTTCCCTTCTTATCACGACTTGTAAAACGAAGTAGATCAAACTCCAGACTAGTACACTTGATCTCTATTTCGCTATATTCTCTTTGATGATATCACGACAGTAATCGATTCAACATTCATGACTCCTTATTCACTTTACCACTCTTTGTTGATCCTGAATGGCCAGCTCATTATTAGTTGGCACCCAACCCCTAGCCTTAACCTTTTATTCAAGCCTCATGCGATCTTTTTCCCTTTGTTTTATGTGCAAGCATGTGTATAAACACTAGAGAGAAAAAGGTCCGACGCAGTTTTTCATTCACGAAACTGCTGAGAATGAGGATTTGGTTGGAGAACTTTACAAAGAGAGACAATGCTAAGCATTCCTTGGGATTTCATGTATAACAATGGTAATTTTCGAGACTAACACCTATGTAGATCATTCCCCCCTTAGTCAAAAAAAAAGAAAAAAAAAATTTCAAAAATTTAATAAGGGAAAGGGAGTGGTCATTTTCTATAAGTCTCTACCTTCTACAAAATCCCAAGGAATGGAGTGTATGGATGTGGATAGTGGAACTTGTTATTCTTATACTTTATGATGGTGTTTTGTTCCTGATTACGTTTTGGAGGAGAGAGTGCAATGTGAATGAGAAACTGTGGGCATCAACTGGACCAGTCTCTCTCTTGTGTTTATGCATAATGTCCACATCCACCAAATAAAATCTGGTAACCCTACACACTTTTAACTCCACTAAACACGAAAAGCCTTTTAACATCATACCTAGCCTTTTACTTGGTTGATATCATTAGAGAGAATTACATCGTCACTTTGATCAAGTGTGCGACAGTTAGGAGAATGTGAAATTCATGGGTTTGCAGGTTAAGATTTGAGGCCCAACCTATGATGGTTGAGATTCGTGACCGCCAAAGGTACTTTGTTTATATGCAGCGAAAGATTCCAGGAGGCAAACGCAATGTTCTCGAGGATAAGTGAGTTCCCGTGATTTTCAAACCTCGACTTCATTTTTAGTCTCTATTTTGCTTGAGGGCAAGCAAAAGCTAAGTCTGAGTGAGTTGATATATCATAGTTTTCGCCGGTTTTCGACCATGATATAAGTCCTTTTATCGAGTCTTTTCATTAATTTCGAGTCTTTTTAGTGTCTTAACAGGTTATTGTACGTGGGGGAGCTCGTTTAATGATTATGGTTCATTTTGGAGCATAAATGGGATATAAGTCGAAGTTACAAGTGGAGAAACAGAATTTCAGCAGTGGTCTATCGACACACTCTATCAGTGTCGATCGACACACTCTATCAGTGTCGATCGACACACACGATGGTCAGCTGTCGATTGACACACACTTCAGGAGTAACGACGACTTGATTTTTAAAGAATTGAAGAATTGCCTTTTTGGCCCATAAGTTTCCAGAAGATATTAGAAAAGCCCACCACGAATTTTAGAACATTATGTATACTTTGATTTTAGGTTTTTCGATCGTTACCTTAGATTTTATTGAACAAATTGAGAGAGAGTTTTTGAGAGTTTTAGGGAGACAAGTCTTTCGTTCTTGAGATTCTTCGAACCCTTTGTATCTCTTTCTTATCTTTTTCTTTATGTAGTATTATTCAGTTATGATTTGCTTTGCATCCATGTATGAGTAGTTCTCTTGTTAGGTTTAGGGTTTTTCGAAAGTATTGAAGATGAATTGTTAGATTAAATTCACTTGTTAGGATTATCTCATTGGTTCTTCACCTAGATTGCTTTAACTCTGATTTAGGATTCGCGACCTGAAATTGGATATCTTAGATTGATAGATTGACACGGAAGTGTAATTGACTAGCCTGAACTAGATCTTAGGTGAGCAAAATTACTTATTCGCAAAGGAATTTGGTTTAGGAATTTTGTGAACAAATTGGACTTGAATTTAAACCTTGTTTAAATTGATTGAATTCGCAAAGGAATTTGGCTTTCTAGAGTTTAGGCATAGTTAGTTTTTGCAACGGAAGGTGGTTCTTAATTAAATCCTGACATTGTTTAATTTGCAATTTTGATTCATCCTGAGAATTACCTGAAAACCTAGCTTTTTGTTTAATTGAATCTTAAGAAATCAACAAATCTTTCACTGTTTCGAATTGTTTTTTCTTTTACTTTACATTATTCGCTTATGTCAATTCGAAGTCGAACATCATATCGTTTGATTTGACTCCCAGTAATTCGACCCCTACTACGACGACCTCTTAATTTGAGAGAGTAGCTCAGGATTAAATTTGAGCATATCAATAGTCACCCTTCTTATACTGAGACCTCTGAGCATAGCTAGGAGAACTAGGATTCCCTGAGAATGAGCTCCTCTGATTGTAACCATTGTACCCTCTGTTCTCTGACTGATTCCCAAACCACTGATTCGGGTACCCATTCTGGTTGATGTAGTTGACATCTTCTGGATCTCTATCCTCATCCTGAAAGAATGTGTCAACTTCCTGAGCAAAATGAAGCGCTTTCTTCCCCATTAAAAGGTTGTGAACCGAATCAGCCTTCACCTCAGTAATCTCAACTCCACCTGAAATACCTGCTTCTTTCCGTCTCTCCTCATCAATCTTCTTCGTACGGTTGCTTGAAGCCACGTTCTTGATGAGCATGAGACAGTCAGCTGGAAATCTTGTTTTGAAATCCCCATTACTAGCAGAATCTATAGTCATCTGATGTCTCCAATCTATTCCTCTGAAGAAGATACTCAACAGCTGAACCTATGTGAACCCGTGGTAACCTTTAAAACGCTCCCATGAAGCTTTGAAGGCTTCGGTTGGCCCCTGAGAGAATGTTGAGATCTTAGCTCGCAGATCCTTTGAACGCAACTCATCGTAAAAATGGTTCAAGAAAGTATTCTTGGTGTCATTCCAAGTTGTCAATGAGCCAGGCTCCAACTATTTCAGCTAAGAGACAGCCTCTCCAGCAAGAGAGTAGGGGAAGAGCTTACATAGGATGTAGTCTTCAGATGATCCATGGGATGCTCGGTTGGGTGCCCATGGAACTGATGTTGAGCCACTAAAGAGAAATATGCAGGCTTCAATTCAAAGTCCCTCCTACGAAATCCTGGAGGCCGAATCGCTGCCTTGTTGGCATAGTACTCTTCAGGACGGTTGTAATCACCCAAAGTGCATTGGTTCAATACAACCTCCTGAACTTGACGATTCGCCTGAGCCTAACGATTTAGCTCAGCTCGCTGACGGTCTAGCTCAGCCCGTTGACGGTCTAGCTCAGCCCGTTGACGATCTAACTCAGCCTGTTGACGATCTAGCTCAACTTGTTCTCTTGCAGCTGCTTCGTCAACCTGCTCTACCTCTGCGAGAGCATTACCAGCATCATCGAGCTTCTGACCATGCGCGTTGTACTGATTTTCCTCTTGATCCACAAACTGACCACCTTCTCCCGGAAACAGAAAAACTTTTTGGTTTGGCATCTTTGCTTCCCTTACTGATTTTCTGTTAACTCTTTCCAAAACTCTCAATTCTTCAATGAAATCCACTAACTCTTGATTCTTGTTGCTCCTGGTTTTGCGAGATTGCATACACCGGAAACACCAAAAACAAAAGAAAAGAAATCCCAAATTAGTAACAAAATAAAAATAATACTTAGTCTAAATTCTATAATCAAAATCCTATAAGTGATTTTGATAGGCACAAATTTAACCCTGAGGTAGACTCTCTCAAATTAAGAGGTCATCGTAGTAGGGGTCGAATCAATGGGAGTCAAATCAAATGATAGGATGTATGACTTCGAACCAAGCTAAGCAAATAATGTAATGTAAATGCAATGACAATTCAAAACACAGAAAGATTGTTGATTTCTTAAGATTCAATTAAACAAAAAGCTAGGTTTTCAGGAAATTCTCAAGATAAATCAAAATTGCAGATTAAAAGATGTCAGGATTTAATTAAGAACCGTTCTCGAACTTGAAACACTAAGGTATAATTAACAAACTTCAGTTGCGAAAACTAACTATGCCTAAACTCTAGAAAGCCAAATTCCTTTGTGAACTCAATCAATTTAAGCAAGCATTAAATCTAAGTTCAATTTGTTCACAAAATCCATAAACCAAATTCCTTTGCGAATATGAAATTTTGCTCATCTAAGATCTAGTTCAAGTTAATTAATTACACTTCCGTGTCAATTTATTAACCTAGGATATCTAGTTTGGGGTCGCGAATCCTAAATTAGAGTTAAAACAATCTAGATGAAGAACCAATGAGATAATCCTAACAAGTAAATTTAATCAAACAATTCATCTTTGATCCTTTCGAATAACCCTAAACCTAACAAGAGAACTACTCAGACATGGATGCAAAACAAATCATGACTGAATAATACTACATATAAAAGAGATACAGAAAGTGAAACAAAGGATTCGAAAAATCTCAAGAACGAAGTAGACTTGTCTCCCAAAAACTCTCAAAAACTCTCTCCCAATTTGTTCAATAGAAACTCAGGTCCTCCTCTAAAAACCTAAAAGAAAACTACATATAAAGCCTCAAATTCGTGATGGGCTTTTATTGTAAACTTCTGAAAGTTCTGGTGCCAAAAGGAAATCTTCAAAACTGGAAAGACTTTTCGTTATGGGCCTGTGTCGATCGACACACCTCCTAGTGTCGATCGACACCAATATCTGACGGCAATTGAAAATCCGTCCTAGCGACTTCAACTCCTTTTTCCTCAATGCTCCAACATTGCTCCATAATCACCAATTAAGCTCCACACGTACACAGACCTGCAAAGACTCTAAAACACTCGAAAAACACCGAAAAGACTCGATAAAACCGGGTTAAATCATGATCAAAATCTGGTAAAAACATGATATATCAATTATCCGCGTATTAACGGATTCCTAGATATTAATTAAAATCTATATTGCAAGCATTGTATCCAATCTACATATCACCAAGTGTTCGTGCCGAGCCCCTCTCCAAGTGGTCGTATAGGTCGTTGGCTGAGAGAAAGTCCAAAAATCAATGAATGTTTGGTGATGTCGGATTTTGCAACATTCTGAGATCGTTCCAAAGAATAGAGGAATTAAGTTTAAGCATAATCTCACCAAGAAAACAAGTACTCAAAGATGTGTATAGAATTCTCTACTGAAATATGTGTCCTCAATTTGGAGAAATACATCAAGTATTTATACAAGAACAAAATCGGTCAAAATAACCCTGAAAGATAAATGAAAAATCTCCTAAAAGATAAAGGAAAATATACTAATTCTAAGAATTCTTGCTTGTATTTTCCTAGGTCGGCTGATGGTTCTTCCGGGCCAAACCGTCGTTAATGGATCCTCGCTACCCCATCCTTCGAAGTGTCCTTTGAAGCTCATGTCGGGTCGGATATAAGGCGGGAATGGATATGGGGGCTAAACCCGGTACCACCAAATAGTCTACCCCCCCCCCCCCGAGTTTGGTGAGTATTACTTTAGTAAGTTCGGCCGAAACGTATTGAAGAAGGTTTGCCTAACTCAGATCTCGTCTTGACACGTCGCTTTGTCTTTACACGTAACACGCTCCAGACCGCTTGCTTTAAAAGGACGCTGAAGAGATGCCTCGGTTCACTCGCACCTGCCGCCCAAGTTTAATCATTACCCTAGGTATTCACACAATTGAGTATAAATGTCGGATCTTTCAACCTTTCAATTTTTCTTATTTATTCATCTTCCGGAAAAAGGTAAAATCTCTTCTTCCCATTATCTCTCTTTCTTTTCCATTTCTCCTTTGCATTTTCTAGGGTTTATCTCATGATCAATACATTTTTTATATGCCGTCATGACAAAGATTTCCAAATCTCCATCACCTTCTTCTAAAAGAACCACCAGTTTCTCCGGCTATCATCAATCATGTATCTTTTGGGACGAGAATCGAAGCATCTTCATCGCAATTAGCCCCGACCAAGGCTACCACTTCAGGGCAGTCAGAGCGTATCTAGATGTTTCGCTTCGAGTCACGGATGCGAACAATTATATCGGAGATGGATCTGGTGAACATATTCGAAATGATCAAGTCAGCCAAGAACATATTGGCCAAGCTATTCTTGCAACTCAGTTCGAGAGTTACAAAATTTTCTCTTCGCGTGAAGATGCAATATCGTTAGAGTTGATAAGAAGGGTGTGCCGTATGTCAGAGAAATTAGAATTTCTTGCCCCTAAACCCCACGAGCGACCATGACATTGTCCAACGGGTTATATATGTCTTCACGAGTAGATGTTTACAGAATGCTTTCTATGGTTCCTGCTACCTATGTTTTTGTAAGGTACTGCAAGAATAGTAACATCGCTTTCTCGCATATGACAATGGCCAAGGTTTGTAATCTCGTGGCACTTATGGTGCTTGGTTCCGAGCTCGAGATTAACTTTTCTGTCGAGAAGTATGAACAGATCTTGGAGATCTCTAGCCGTTTTTACAACAGTATGAGGGCTGGATGTCAATTCATTGAGCTGAAAAGTAAAATTGACAAGTGGTTTGATCGATACTTTTTTGTAAAGATCAATGATGCCTCAGTCTGGGTTGTCACGAAGACTTATCATAGTCTATGGAATCCTTCATTGGTTCACGCGATGTTCCTTTTTAACATGTTTGTGTTTTTTGTTTTGTTTTTTTGCAGTTCCTCAGCCTCCGGCTCCTTATATATCGAAGTTACCTTTTAGAGAGGAGATTGATAGATAGAGAGCACGTAGTTACCACTTCGACAATTTTTCCTATAGTCACATTCGTCGTACTTGTAATCGACTTGGTCACAACTATCTCCGAGCTACTTTAATTTTATAAAGTTTTGGTTTATGACTTTGAAGTCTGACATCTTTTCGAATTCAAATATTTGGGATAAAGAATATTGGACTGCGGAGATGAGAGGAGCTACCCCTTGTATTCCCACGTTTACTACTCCCTCAATTCCTATTCGTCCTCGCAAGTCAAGGAGACTTTCCGAGGTGTCTTCTAGGTCGGGAGCCGAGGTTACGACTAACCGTTTGTTGTCGTGATCATCTAAGACTCTGAGGATAACACCAAAGGCGTTTCCCTTCCTGTTCGGGAGGAGAACCTAGCTGTCCAAGATGGTTCTCAGAAGATTCCTTCTGAGACCGATGCAGGCAAAATGCAAAGGGCCGGTGATGTGTCAGCACAGGGATCGGGTCCCGAAAAGTCTAACAAACCAAAGGGTTCTTATAAAGTGACCCATTCAAAGGGGAAGGGGATTGTGCACCCCGTTGATAAAAAAGAAAGAGAAGAAGAGGATAGTGGGTAAAGCAAAAGTAAACCTCGAAGCTAGGACGATTCCGACCTTCTAGATCGGTGGAACTTGCAAAGTTAAACCGTCTAATGCATTTGCTGCTCAAAGTTTGGGTGTTGGGCCTTCTGCTTCTCTTTATATTAATTTTGATAGTCCAGTGATTCCATCGTTTTTGGTTATTCCTACAGGGACAATCGATATTATAGCTTCTCCTCCTCCTCTTCGTGCTTGTTCTCTAAATCCGTCGACCAGGTCGGCCTCGTATCTCTCCTCCGATTCTTCTCTTTCAAATAGAAGATGCAGTTTCCAATGGATGTTCTCGCACATTGTTCCAGAACTCCCTTTCTGCAACGCGAATTTGAATCGTACGGCAACGCTGGTGTCTTTAATTGGCGGTGTAGGCGTCGTTCTTCCCGAACCCACAAATCTATTTATCTGAGAACTCTTGTTCTTTGATTGGTCAAAGGAGGTTATCAACGTAAGTCGTCCTTACTATTTTCGACTGCAAGGCCCTTTGTACAAGTTCCAATCACCTTCATTTTCTTTTGTAGGTAATTAATGTCGGGAATCGCATTATCAGCGCATACAAAGCTGAAGTTCAAAAACAGGAAGAGAGGATTAAATCCCTCACGTCTCGTTCTGACGTTGATGAGGCTTGCGAGGTAACTGCTTCTGAAAACCAGCAAAACTTGAATAATTTGTTTGAACAAGCCAGTGCGGTAAAGGAGGAGAAACATAAGGTGGAGGAGCAGATCAAGAATATAGATGCAAATCTTGAGGCTACTTCTGCCGAGGTGGCCAAATTTTGGGCCCATCTTGAGAGAGGTCTCGCCTTAAGAAAGATCATCTCATAAAAGAATACGATAAGGCACGATGCAGAGCCGATGAGATGGCTAGTAGCGGTTCTGCTCAGTATGCGAGACATTTGTCTGGTTTGAAGAGGGTACGTTCGTGCCTTATTTCTTAACAAGCTCAAGAGGAAGCAAGGATGTAACTTTGTTTTAGACGAGGTGCCCAAACGAGCTAACAGCGTATCTCAGAAGCTGAATATGAATTTCCTCCTGGTCTTCTTCAATGTTATACGAATGAAGAGGAAGAGTATCGTGCCAAGGTTGAATCCTTTACTGTTGAGTCCCTTGGTAATGATACCTTGTTTCTGACTTCGTCTCCGCCTCGTACCGATCTTCCCTGATATGCTTCACTTCGAGTCCCATGAGGAATCACCAAGCATGGATCGGTTCTCCCTCAATCGAACTAAGACAACAAACAAGACGGTGACCAAGTTTAAGCCTCATGTGGCTTTTCTCATTTGTTATGTCGTCTTTTTCTTTTGTACGAACATAATGCTCACTTTTGGGGGTTTTAATTTACTTTTGTAAACATTGCCCTTGTTAAGAGTTTTAATCCTTCGGTAGGATCTCGGATCCCCTTTTTTTATATAATACATTGAAGTATTTTTTTTCCTTTTCTTGTTATTTTACGGAAGATTGGCTTTTAGTAATTAATAGTACTTTATTTTTCTTTTGCGATCGTATGAAAGATCGACTTTTAGTACAATACATTATTTTTTCTTTTGCGATCTTATGAAAGATCAGGTTTTAGTATTTCATAATAATTTAATTTTTCTTTGCTGTCTCGGCATTTAGTATTTCATAATACTTTGATTTGCAAATCACGTAGCTTGATAATATACGTCATATTTTACTTATATTAATAATAATAATACAATTTTTAGAGATAAAAAGTGTTCTTTTAGTGTTTTTGTGGATTTTGAGTATTCACAGGAAAAAATGACAAGACGGGCCTAAAATGCAGAAAAGAAGCCTCTTTTGGAGAAAATAGTTTATGGACGTCAAATTTTTCCGTTGGATCAAGCCCAAATTGTGACAAAAGATGGAGGAGGTCTTAGATTCAATTATCATATCAGATCTTCCCAATCCAATGGTTAGATCTCAAGATATTCTCAAATTATTGAAGACCGATCGTGTAGTCTCGAATCTGAAGCTACGCAGAACATCAAGCAGGTGAACGAATGATCACTGGAGGTGAACGAACGATCACTGGAGTTGAACGAACGATCACCACCTCTCTAGAAAAGAGGAAAATATTATTTTTCTAGAGAATATGCCCTAATTCTTTGGGATTTTCCCTAGCCCGCTTCTAAACCTACACAGCAACAAAGCCTGACAAGCTACTCATCTTCCGGTTACAAAGATTTACAAAGATCTCCAAAGGCATAGATACTTTTATTTTTCTAAACACTTGTTCTTAGTTTATTGGTAATTAAGGGAGAAGAAGATCTCACCTCTAGATACATACTAGAGAAGCTTTTCTAAACCCTAATCTTTCTCTTATTTTATAAAAATGATTTGTTTCATCTCTATGCTTGAGTAGTCTTTTTGTTGGGTTATAAGGGACTCAATTCAAGGGGTTTATATGATTCGATATATAGGATTGCAAGCATGATAACTCCTAGTTCTAGCCTAGGATTTCTTTTCACTTAGATCGTACTTATTGCATGTTTTAGGAGTAATTAACCTCGAACTGATTCTAGATATTTGCAATTGTGCTAACCGCTTGTTTGTGATCTAGCGAATAAGATGTTTAGTGAGTCAAATTTTTACTAGTCGTTTCATTGAATGAACAATTGAGCTTGATAGTTAATGCATGTAGCTTGAATAAATTAAGGATTGTGATAGCCGGCTTTATTCTCGCTATTTAGAGTTGTCATACGACGGTATAGATAACCACAACTCGCTATTTAGAGTTGTCATACGACGGTATAGATAACGACAACTAAGTTCATGTTCAAAAGAAATGTTTGTCATGAATAATTCAAACCTATATCCCTGCGAATCCCTGAACGCTCAGCGTTTTTAATCATATTTTTACAACCTTAATATTTGCATCGTTTACCAAAAAAAAAACCCCATATTCGATTAAGCGTATCTTGAAATTCATAAATCTATGATTGATTGATTGATTGATTGTGCACTTGCAATCGTATTGATTGTGCACTTGCAATCTTATTGATTTTATTAGGGTAAAACTTACACCCTATCAAGTTTTTGGCGCCGTTTCCAATGATATAGCAATCACCATTAGATTTCAATTAAGAGGTTCGACTAGATCCTTCACTATTTACTTTTCACTTTCTTTCAGGTTTATGACCACCAGAAGTCAAGGGTCAAAAAGCTTAGTACCATTCGTTGGAGAGATTGAAAAGGAAGCCAAAACTATTCGAAAGAACAAGAATAAGATGGCTAATAACGAGAGCGTTGACAACAGACTAGGTGGAGAATTTTGCCTTGAGGAGCATGGGCAACCAATCTTGGATGCAGAAGGAAACCCGATTTTTGCTCTCAAAAATCAAGGAGCTGATGCACAACAACCGCGCAACGAAGGAGTGCAACCTCCACCTGTCAATAACCAAAGAAAAAACCCTCAACCCCAACGTACCATTGCTGATTTCGATACACCCAACTAATACTTTCAAGATCGAGCAATAATTCGTCCTCAACCTCCCCAAAGAAACGACTACGAGATCAAGCCACAAATCATCTTCCTAGTCAAGCAAAACCAATTTCATGGGCTGTCCACAGAACATCCAATGGATCACATTGTACTCTTCGAGGAGATATGCTTAACAACAAAGTTGAATGGAATACCAAACGACTACCTCAAGTGTAAGTTTTTCCCATTCTCCTTAGTTGAAAAAGCTCATAGGTGGCTCAAGTCTTTACCACTAGGTTCTATCACCACATGGGAAGGTTGTAAGTCCTCTTTTCTCAATCATTTCTACACTAAGTCTCGCTCAAATCTCTTAATGAATAAGATACAACGATTCCAACAAGGACCTTTTGGAAAGTTTCCATGATGCTTGGGAACGCATTAAGGATTACCTAAGAGATTGTCCTGATCATGGATTCGCACAAGCTAATCTTTTGAGCACTTTTTACACGAAAATAAGTCAAAAGTATTAACTTTCCCTCGATACAGCTAGTAATGGCGATTTCACTACCAAAACAATTGAGGAAAGTCAAGCCTTGATTGATAATCTCGCTGCTAGCGATAGCAACAATGCTACTGATTTGGACAGGAAAACGAAGATTTATGACGGCGAAGGAAAGCAAATCGCCGAGCTAAACCAAATGATGAGCCAAATACTGAAAAATCAACAACGCCCAATCAACTCATGCGAGGAAATGATTGACATTGAAATCGGGTTTACACAAAGAGGATACCACGATGAGATCAAGAGGAGGAGATCAACTACATTGGAGCTCAAGGTTATTTTCAAAACCGAAATTTCAACAATTTTAAGAATTATTCTAATCTCTCTTACAGAAATCCTAATGTGGAAAACCCACAAGATCAAGTTTACCCAAATCAAGAGAGAACCCAACAACAAAGGAACTCTTATGGGCGCGGTAGTAACTTTAATGGGAACAACTTCCTGCGACCTCCATTCGAGAAAAACACTAACTTTAGCGGAAACAATTTCCTGCAAAAACTCAATTTTAACAACTTTTAGGGACAAAGAGGATCGGAGCAACAAACGGAGTAAGTGCGAATTAGCAAGATAAAGACAATGCTTAAGTGTAGGAAAACCAAGAGCAAGTTGAGCGAGATATCAACACTAAGGTGGTTACTATGTACACCGACGTGAATGGCAAGATCGACGTGATGAAATCACACATGAAGAACGCCGATAACCAAATAGCTCAAACGGCCGAAGCAGTAAGAAGCCAAAATGGATTTCTCCTGGGAAAAGCAGAAGAGAATCCAAAGAACTATTGCAATGCCATAGAGGAGGTGAAGTCACCACATCCAAACTAAAATGGATTCAGATGACGAATCATCTTCCGAAGAAGAAGGAAAGATTCAAATCAACAATCTTGGACCAGGAGGAAACAAGCTCAAACTCCCAATCAAAGTCCTCTACAAGGACATCGATCCTTGGAAATTCACATTCTCATGCAAAATCTCAGGTGTTAAATTTCCTAACTCTCTTTGCGACACATGCTCTAATGTCAATGTGATGTCTACATTCGCTGCGAATAAGTTAGGAATTAGTAAGTTCCCGCCATCTAACTCCGACATGGTGTTTGGAGACGCGTCCTCAAAAAGATCAAGGAGGCCTATACACGACTTACAGCTCCACATTGGGAGGCATATCATACCAACCGAATTTCATGGATATTTTGTCCGTAAATGTTGATTTATCTAATTCGAAAGAAGTGGAGATACTGAAGGAAGTATTGTCAATGAGAATGTTTCCTTCAGTATCCTCACTTCTTTTGGATTGGATAAATCAACACTCTCCGATAATGATCCACGACGATTCTTATCGTAAATAACTCATATATACTTGTATATGAGCGAGACAAGAGATGTTGTAGCTCACAAGATAATGAGGAAACCCGCGATTAGTTTAATAGTTTTTGTTAAAGCCGAGGTTAGGAACATGTAGGATGACGTTGTAATCTCTCTAGCATTGGAGAAATCTTGGTCTAGAGCACCTAGACAAGATGCATACATTTGAAACTGTTCAATTTTATTATGAAAAGTCATTTGCAAGAACTTCAAGTTATTGTTCTCGATCTTCAATACACCACAGGCATGTAGCACGATTATAGTATGAAATTTAACACAATTTAACTCGAGGGAGGGGCAAGCTGCCAAAACATTGCTAAAGACGGTAGCTTGAGAGATGGTGCTATTTATGAGCTTGAGGGTCTTAAGATTCTAACTGTATTAGAATGCATGTGGACTTAATAGTCTGAATTGACAAAGTGGCAGTGAAAATGTTTTTGTGCGAATGTTTCAAAGAAACTCATCCTAACATAATTCTAGAGTTAAGCGTACACGAAATCTCGCTCTAAAAAGTTTTCACTACCAATTTGTCAATTCAAACTATTAGGTCCACATCCATTCCAATATTGTCCAAATATTAAGACCTCCAAGTTGATAAACTTCACTATCTCTGAAGCGACTGTCTTTCTCAAAGTTTTGGCAGTTTGCTCTTCCCCCGAGGTTATTGTGTTGGAACTCCGTACGCTAGCCGACTTGTGTGCAAGTGGTGTGTCGCAGATTGAGAACAATAACTTGAAGTTCTTGCAAGTGACTTTCCGTGATAAGATTGGTCGATTCCAAGTATATGTACGTAGCTACTCTAGCTAATGTCAGAGAGATTATAACTTCATCCTGGATGTTCCTAACCTCGGTTTTAACATAAACTATTGCACTAATCATGGTTTTCCTCCTGAGCACGTGAACTACAACATCTCTTCTTTTGCTCAGGTACATATACAAATAATCGCATAATTTGATTTTTTTTTTATAGAATAATATATAGGAGGTTTTTGAAAAATACCCATTTGAGTTTACAATTTTGTAAAAATACCATAATTCTAATTTTTTTTTTAATCTACCTCTTCTGTAATGTGGTAATGCTATATAGTTCCCATTTGAATTTAAAATTGACATATTTGATAAGTTAAATTACACTAATTTGAATTTAAAATTTAAAACCTTAATATTACCCTAACTTCTATGTTTCCTTTTGTTACCGAAACCATGTTGTATTATAACTTTTGTAATCATAACTTAATCGTTAATGTCATATCACTTTTTCGATATGATTTATTGTGTTATAAACAAATGAGACAAAAAAAAATTGTTTTGATTATAGAATTAAGTTTTTATCAAAAGACAAAGTATGTAAGATTTTGTACACTGATTAAGTTAGACTAAACTATTCTCATTTCATAATTTCGTAATGCAGAATTGATCATTAGACGACAGATGTTTACAAAATTACGTTTATCTATAATATAAGTTTTTCAAACTTGTTTAATAAAAATTACCATTTAGTTTGAGATTAGTTTGATTGAGTCAAATTTTTAATATAGATAAAATTCATATTTTTTAAATTATAAGAATATTTGGATAATTTTTTTAAAAGAATTATTTAAGAATATATTTCAGTATTTGTTAAACAAAACATTTGTCAATTTTAGAAACGTGTTCTATTTTTAAATACAAATTTTCTCTATACAAAGGACATTTTAATAAATTTATATTTCAAAAGTGTAGTTTTCAAAAAAAAATCTAAAGAAGGTATTTTCAAAATTTTAAACTCAAAGAGGGTATTTTTCCAAATTTCCTCAAAAAAATATGTATACATATATATATATATATATATATATATATATATATATATATATTGACATCTTATTATATAAAGTTGGATGCGCACCAAATTATAACTCACGAGATTACGACATGTGTCATTGTTAGTTTAGCTTGTGACATGTGTCAGTTATTAAAAAAATTATTTTAATTAAATTTTCAAAAGTATAAGTTCCGTTTAAAAAAAATGTAAACTATGTAATCAAAAAACTAAGAAAAATAAAAACTGGAAATTTTATAAGATGGAAAATAAATAATGGAAAATATGAAATCTATATAAGATTTATAATGTAAAATAGATTGCTGTTTATTTATCAAATAGAGTCACTTTTAAAGCTTATAAGATTTTGAATATTTTTATTCATTTAGGAAGATTATTTTCGAATCCATATATGTTTTGAACTCATTTCTAATTTTTTACTCATAAGTAACAAAATGTAATTTTTAAATTAATAAACAAGCTTTTAATATAGAAATACGGGTTATACATACACAAACTAACAAGACGATGTGTATGTATCAACTTTGATGTAATCAAAATCTTTTATGCGTGTTATACTGAGCAAATATAATCGGTGTTTTTATTCTAAAACATGCGTCACTACGGAATGAAACTAAACTAAAAACAAAATTTGGGAACCTTATATAGAACCAAATTAACCTCAATAAAGAACCAATACACATCAAACAACGTCATATGGTATTTTACTCTTTTGTGAAAATAAAAAAACCAATTGCAAAGAAAGAAAAAAGTATTAAAAACTGAATATTACATTTTTGGAAGATAATTAAGTTTTTTTATTCTATGAGATGTGAATTTGTTGAAAATGTTAGCGCAGACTGATCTAGACAAAAATGGATATATCAAAGTAAAACAAATAGAACAAAAAAATTGAAAAATGTATTGAAAAATTGACATCTCTTATAAAAAAATCTAAGTATTTAAACTAGAGATATATTTTGTTTTTTCATATAAAATTGAAAGATTTATAGTTGTTATAAGACCTTTTCATATAACTGGAATACTCATTTTAATAATTAATACTATACAAGATGATAAACAATATATATATATATATTTGTTTCTGTTTTGTATTGATGAACCAAAATATATATTTTTAAACCAAAATTAAAAAGAAGATATAGTCACAATGATAACATGAATGTTAAAAATTATACAAGCATTTGAAAATTTGGCATTAACCCAAATAAACCGAAAAATCAAAATATATTTATACCTTTTAATAAATGTGGTTTGTGATGTCTTCTTTTGATGCAATCAAAATTTCGCATGAACATATCATAAAATATCATCGGTGTTTCTGGGAACAAAATATTTAAAAAACTTCGCCTTGTGAAGATATAATCACAATTAAACCTAAAGACCAAAATGAAAAAGAAGATATAGTCAACAAGAATGTAAAAAGTTATAAAAACATTTGAAAATTTGGCATTAATCCAAATAAACCGAACAATCAAAATATATTTGTACCTTTTGAATGAATAGTGGTTTGTGATGTTTTCTTTTATGCAATCAAAATTTCACATCAACATATCATATAATATCATTGGTGTTTCTGGGAACAAAATTATTCTAAAAACTGCGGCGCAACTAAAGTAAAGAAAAAAAAGAGAACCCCTTTTATATTGTACCTAGGTTAACCTAGATAAAGAGCCAAGACCGAGTCATATAAATTGGGCTTGGTGTAAATTATTTTAGTTAACTCAAATCTATGTAACATCCTTCTACAATGTAGATCTCAGAATATAGAAAATTAGACCTAAAATATATATAAAATAATAAATTCATTATAGGCCCATTTTTAAAAAACGTTTTGTTATTATACTAGATAAAGAGCCAAGACCCACTCATATATATTGGGCTTGGTGTAAATTATTTTAATTAACCCAAATCTATGTAACATCCATATTTTCTACAATATAGATCTCAGAATATAGAAAATTAGACCCTAAATATATATAAAATAATAAATTCATTATAGGCCCATTTCTAAAAAACGTTTTGTCATTATACTAGACAAGCCTGTAAAAGTACATTAAAATATATCAAACAAAGTTATATTAAATATTAGATCTCTCGAAAATAATATGTTCAAATATGACATCATACTACTTTTATACAACATTCGAAAACGCCAACGCCGCGATTAAACGTTGGGAGGCAAAAAACTGCCCCGAGTATTGTATAATCAACCTTAACATCTAAATAGCCAAAGAAATATCAATTTTTCGCCTTTTAAAAGTTGAAACATGTTGCATATTATAGATCTATAACTTTTAGTGGAAAAACAAGAAAAATGCGAAAAAAGTAAACCCCAAAAAATTATATGGTGGCCACAAATTAGGTGTGCGGAGTCCCTCTTTTTAAAAAAGATGAGAAGAAAATTACATTTTGTCCTTCATTAATGAAAACCCAAAAAATGAACCAAAATGGCTGGTTTGTTTTAAAGTTTATATGTAAGTTGTTTGTATAGAATGGTTTTGTTACAAATTTGGTTAAGTCGATTTTAGTATAATTGTAGTTTTCTCTTACTTCTATTTGGTTTGGTTGTAGTTAGGTTTAGTTAAAATTTTGTTCATAACTCATAAAACAAAAATTTACCGACACTTGACATGTAATTTATTTTGGTGATGTAATTTAAGTATTTAAGTTATTATAATACTCATTTCGTCCCATTTTAGATGATTTTCTAGAAAAAACAATTTGTCCCAAATTAGTTGATTTTTTCAATTTTCTATGCAACATTTATTGTTTTTAGCTATTTGAATTTTGCAGATTATTTTTTCATTGGTTGAATCATTTTGGAATTGATGTTCTGTATTGAAAAGAGGAACAATTAAATGGTTTATTAATTTGTGTGTAAAAACCTTAAAAATCATCTAAAATGGGACATAGTGGGTATAAATTACTCCCTCCGTCTCATTTTAGATGATCTTTAAGGTTTTTACACACAAATTAAGAAACGATTTAGTTGTTCATCTTTTCAAAATTGAACATCAATTCCAAAATGATTCAACTAATGAAAAAATAATCTGCAAAATTCAAATAGTCAGAAACAACAAAAACACAATAAATTTTGCATAGAAAATTAAAAAAATCAACTAAAATGGGACAAAAATTTTCTCTTAAAAGATCATCTAAAATGGGATGGAGGGAGTATTCAACCCATGTTATATTGTCATTATTTTCCGTGAATACGTGAGTGTTTGTTAAAGAGTTTTTTTCTTTCTTTTCCTTTCATCATTTGTGTTCCCATTTTTATCCTTTATTGATACATTTTTTTGTTTTCTTTATCATATGTTTTTATGATAAAACACAACATCAAACCTTTTTCAAGTCATTCACACTCGCGTTTTACATTTGTGAATGCGGCATATAGGTCTAAATTTATCACCGCTTGTAGGATATTTTTTATGTTTAGACAACTTTTCTACGGTTCTTAGATCATGTTTATAATCTATTCCTACAATTCAAACATGCAAATTAGTTTCGAATATTCAAACGGCAATTCCAAAGCTAATCTTGGAATTTTAGTAATCAAAATTATTTCTATATTGTTTTTGTTTTCCTCTTGATTTAGAAAGTATTTATGCTTCTTGAAAAATGATTACTAAAAGTTGGCCAAATAATTAATTTATTGACTCTTGAAGTCACTTCATTTCTCTATTCTTATCAGACCACATAAATCTAAGATTTGCATGGTTTTTATCTATACGGTTTCGATGGTTACTATTTGAAAATAAATATCTTTTATTGAAACTTTGTTGTTTACATACATTTAGCACAAAATAAATTATGCTATCCAATATACCGGTTAACAGTGTTAGGATAAAAATATGAATTGTTTTTCAATCTCTTTCAGTATCATCATGATTATTTATCACTAGAGTTAGACTCGCGCGTTGCGCGAGTTTGGCTTCTTTTGATATTTTTGTATCATTTTCTCATGTTTTCTATCTATATAATGTATAACATGAATTAAAAGTATTTATGTTAGTATATATATTTTACATTTGTTAACACATTCTAATATCATATTTTCAATCATTAATTTGTTTGTAAAAAAAAATTGAAATTCTTTCGATTGTGTATTTGATTTTAAATAAATAGCTTTTTGGTTTTTCTGAACTTATTATTTTATCTATTATTGCATAATAGCTTCATCAATCTTCAAACAAATTCCAACAATAATCAATATATTTATTTTTTTCTTTTTTCATAAAACACTAATATAATTATAGAAAGTTAATTTACACATAATTTTAATTTATACATAATTAATATATATATATGTTTTTGATTCTCTAGATTTTTAAAATCCTTGATTCAAATATTGAATTAAAGAGGTTCGTTGAGGAACTTTTTTTTAGACTACGTACACTTTTACATAAAAATCATATATCATTCTTGGTATATTTTGTTGTACAATTCATGAATAATGTAATCATTAATTTTATACTTTATATATATATCAAATTTAAGTTATTTTATTTATTTAAAATTATGATTTTTATTTTAAAATTCTACCTGATTTTCTCATCTTAATGAAATCGTTCAATATCCTTTAGTGAAATCATACATCCGCTTTCTCTTTAAGCCTTAAGCTTCCCAACAATCGGTTGAAACTCAATTACGATACTCCAATAATTAACATCATTTAATTTATTTTTTCTTTTATTATTTTTTATTAGCATTTCTATTCATCGCTCTTATATATAAATTCATAATATTTTGAATACTTTCTAATGACCATATAAATAAAATAAAATCATTATTGTAATTTTTAATTCGAAAATAAATACTCAAATAATCCTAAAATATGGTTCGTAAGATATATTAAACTTAACGCCAAAAAAATGATTTAACTATTTACAATTTTATGCTACTTTATTTACTTATTTTTAGTATATAACTCACGCGATGCGTGATTTGTTTTGTCTTACACCAATTTTTAACTCTTATATCTTTAAATTAATGGTATTATAACACTTTTAAATTTTTCTTTCATACTTCTATAAAATTATAAATTTATAATATTACATTATAAATAAAATCGTATATCTCAAATTTTCATCTTATTATCACATCTTTAGTTAGATGGTTCAATATCATTTTCGTGAAATAATATATATTCTTAAGCTTTAGATCAACAACCTCTTATATTAGCACGTTCATCCCTCATTGGTTTAAGGATGGTCATGTATTTATTTAATCGATAGGTGTAAGTGCGTTCGTGAAAAAAGAAAAATATCAATAACCTCTTAACAATTGTCTCACACTCGAATTATTTAGATTTTTTTTCTTTGATTCTTTGATGTCATTAATATTTTTATTCACTTTTTCTTATATGTATACTCATTTTACATATTTACAATTTTTGAAAATGAATGTATAAAATTTTATCGTTATCATAAATTTATAATAAAATACTCAAATATTAAATGTACTACTTTTTAGTAATTTACTGACTTATTTTTCGTTTTTTAATTTAATTAAAAAAGGAAAATTAGCATCAATAATACCATATGGACTAATAATTAGATATCTAACATTTTTAAAATAATAATTAGATATCTAACATAAAATGACAATTATACCCTTATTCCAATTAACCTACTTTCTTTTTTTACCTTTTATTAATTGTAAATATTTTTACATTAAAACATAATACTCTTCTTGATCTTTCATCAGCCATACTCTTCTTCTTCTTCATCTTTTTTTTTTCTTTTTTTTTCAATTTGCTATATGACAAAAGAACCATTCTTCTTCTTTCTCCTTTTTCATCTTCTTCTTCTCTCTTAGTTTAGTTATTAACTTGTAACTATATATCAAAATCTCCAATTATGAATTGAGATTGTGGTTATTCTCCATTGATAAACTCTCTACGGCCATACTCTCTTTCATAAAATTGAGCCGTCGTGGAAATCGACGTAGTTAACAATGTTCAAAAATTAGTATAATAGGTAACTATGTTTATGATATATAATAATTAACTATGTATATATTATTTTTTCACTATACCTACTATAATAGATAACTACGTCATGAATATAGTTAACTATGTTTTTTTTTTTAAATAAGTAACTATTATAACATTTTTAGGTAGTCAACTATATCATGAAATCAATATAGCATTGATATCTATACTATGAAAATAGTTAACTATATTTTAAAATTGATAACTATATTTTATAAAAATAGTTAACTATATGTTTAGATCATTACAAATAATGTGATATAGTTAACTATTTTATGAATCAAATGAATATTTTGAAAATAGTTAACTATCTTCTCAAATCATAATTACGAAATATAGTCAATTATCTTCCCATATCAATAAAATATGTAATCTCGAAAATAGACTATGTTATTAAATAGTTCCTTATGACTGTTTTTTACCTTTTTCAGAGCAGATCTACTTTTTTCAGAGATAAAATCATTGATGAGAAGGATATTTTTTTTAAGAAAAAAAATTCAGAGATTTATTTTTACTATCAGTAATTATCACATTTAATATGGGCAAAATCGTCCACCATTTTATTCTCACAGCTACTCACCTAGTTTTCTTTTATATGGTGTTAGATACCTAATTTTGCACCAAAAACCTATTATTGAGCTAATTAACCCATTAAAAAATTTAGTAGCTGTAAGTAACAATAAATATACATAAACATGAATTAAATGAACTCAAAATTAAAATTAATTGTAAAAAAATTGTTTTGCCTATGTGGACACCTTAGATGGAGAGAGGACTCCTTAATTATATATACTAGGTGAGGACCCTAGTTACGCGAGGGTTTTTTGCATTTATACTTTTATTATGGTATGTGCATTATCAATGTATGTGTGTCTATTCTTGTTGGTTTGTTTTATGTTATTGATGATTCTAATTATATTTGTTTTATATTTCATTGGCCTATATTAATTTACTCGTTTGTTATTTTACCATAACACATAATAATTGTTGTGATCATCATTTGAACTTTGATTTGTAAGTAGAAATTTTTAAAAACTTTAACTTTACTCGTTTTACGTATATAGATCGATAAAGATGAGACAAATAAGATCTTTGAGTTGATTATCAAACTCAATCGAAATAAGATCTTTGAGTTGACTGTCAACTAATCGAAATAAGATGATCTTTTAGTGTCATCCTCTTGTAGAAGTGGATCCAATTTTCGTTTGAAGGATTTGACGTTTACATATTTTTATTTTCTTGTTCTTATCTTTGTCTCGTACTTGCAATTTTCAACTTGCTCACCAAACTAATTTGCATGTACACTAACTTGATTGCGAGGTGTATAATATTGATTCAAAGTCTTAAAGAATGCAGGAAATTCAAAGACGGGCAAATGCAATTATTTGAAGACTAAAACGGTAGGAGAAGAAGCAATTTCGAACATATAGTAATTATTTGCGCTTTACAAAAAAAATGATAATATGTACTTTAGAGGTTGAAATCCTGGAACATGTGTGATACCTGTTGAATGAATAGGTTTGGAGTTTACGCTTAGCTTAAGCATAAGAGTGAATTTATTAGAATATGAACATATGTTTGTATCTATTACCCACAAATAGTCACATTAACTTTTTGTTGCTAGATATTATGTTACTTAAATGTCTTTATATTAAATGTAATATAAATTGTTACAAAAACTTATCACTAAGTATAACAAATTATCTACATCCCTAATTTGTACCAAATTTTCCACTAATATAATGTAACTTTTGTAGGACCAGAATTTGGCACACTACGTGATTGGAGATGAATTGCGATAAGAAAAGCGTTAAGGGAAGAGATCAGACAGAGAGTGGAGTCGAGATACGAAATCTCTTTCCTTAACTCTAAGAATCTCCCGCAGTGTGACGGGTTTTTGATAGATTCACGAGTCCCAGGGTAAAACCACTGATAATCGAATTCGCAAACACTCGAATACCGATTCTAACGAACTAATATCTACGATACTCTCGAGACTTACTGTAAACGAAAGAGAAATTGTTTGTAATTTGTTTGATAGATTTTTTGTGAAGTTTTTGTGAGTTTTCCGGTATATCAGAATGTGTGAAGAAAGGAAGAAGAGGACTTCCTTTTAAAACTGGCGGAGAGGAAGTTTCTTCAAACCGTCGGTTGGTTTTAAAAACTGACTCTGGTTTAGCAAAACCGGAAACCACAGAGGTTGGTTTTAAAACTGCCGCCGGTTTAGTGAAACCGCAGAGGTAACCGACGCAGCGTTTCGGGCCAGGCCTTTTAAAGCTTAATGGGCCATCGAGATGGGCTTTTATCAGCTCATTTAGTTGGTCCAAAAAGATATTTAATTGGGCCGGCAACGGCCCTTTAGCCAAAGCCAAAGCCAAAGCCAAAACCAAAGCCCGAGCCCACGCCCGAGCCCGAGCCCGAGCCCGAGCCCGGCCCGGCTCGGTTCGGTTGTTGGTCGCGCGTGTGGGGATTCCCTCCTCTCTTTTATGGTATATAGCATTTTCTATGTTTTGAACAAAGGTATATGTGTGGCTCCTTATATACCACTTGAAAAATTCCCAAACTTTAGATGTGGGATTTTTGCATGTCACTCACTTAAGCCAAAAGGCTTTTCTCATTCACTTTTCTACCAAAATTGGATTAGACAAATGCCCAATACAAGGCCCATTTGTTTAAGCAATAAATTGGTTCCAACAATCTCCCACATGAATAGAAATGACTCTATACAAATGAAGACTCGACTTAACTTAACTAGACATGACTGGACTCGACTAGACTTGACTAGACTAGACAGACATTCGAGAGTATGCGAAAATGCAACTATATCTGAGAGGTAGCGTTTTCCAGCTTTGAACCAATCATCTTTGATATCTATCGAGTTAACTTGGCCAGTTGGTGAACATGGTGTCTTGAACCAACCAGATGTTTATGTAAACCTAGACAACAGAAATCGCATAGCAACATTTTCTCGTAGAGCTCAGTTCTCTATTGTGTTCATTTTGTCCTTGAACATGTCCTGGTTATCATGAGTGAACTTGGAGAATATAGCCTGACCTTCATTCTCCTAGAAACGGCCCCATTTCACACTCACTAGGTGATCTGTCATTAACTTTGTTCTAAGATGTTTTTCTGTATCATTCCACAGATATCTCAAAGTTAATGAATCATTAAAAGCCACAGCTTAACCGTATTACACACACGTAACATTGTTTATTATCTTAGGAACTGGGTATAGACATAGTCTTACAGTGTACAATTCTGAATCAGTTTGATTTTGTTGTCCCTTTTGAACCTAGATCTTGGGATCTCCAGTCACATAGGTGAGGTATCCATCAAACGTCATCTTAAGTGATAGGCTTTAAACCCATTCCTTTTGATAATTTAACAACTTGATCTCGAGGCAAACTTTTGGTGAACGGATCAGCTAAGTTTTCTGCCGATTTGATATAGTCTATCGTGAGTACTCCAGTTGAGATCAGTTGCCGAATGGTTTTGTGTCGCCTTCTGATGTGGCGAGATTTACCATTGTATAGGTTATTCAGTGCCCTTGATATCGCTGATTGACTATCACAGTGTACACGTAATGCTGGCACTGGTTTTTCCCACATTGGAATATCTTCCAAGAAGTTGCGAAGCCACTCTGCTTCTTCTCCAGCTTTGTCTAAAGCTATGAACTCGGACTCCATGGTTGATCTAGCCAGTAGAGTTTGTTTGGAAGATTTCCAGGATACGGCTCCACCGCCAAGCGTAAAGATATATCCGCTTGTTGATTTCGAGTTTCTAGAATCCGAAATCCAATTGGCATCACTATAGCCTTCTAGAACCGCTGGTTCTTTACCATAGTGTATGCCATAATTTTTAGTGTATCGAAGGTAATTCAATACCCTCGTTATAGCCTTCCAATGATTATGGCCGGGATTACTCGTATAACGACTGAGGACGTTTATAGAGTGAGTGTGCTAAATCGGGTATAGTACAGTTTGTCAAGTACATTACACTTCCAATTATTCTTGCATACTCCACTTGGGACACTGCTTCACCTGAATTCTTGGCCAGATGAATTTGAGAGTCCATTGGAGTTTTTGCAGTTCCAGTTGAGTAAGTCTTGAACCTTTCTAAAATCTTTTCAGCATAATGATCTTGGGATAATGTAATTCCTTCAGAAGTTCTTATGATTCGTATTCCTAGAATTACCTCTGCCAATCCCATATCTTTCAGGTCAAATTTCCCTTTGAGCATGTTTTTTGTTCTATTGATGATATCTTTGTTGCTTCCAATGATAAGCATATCATCTACATATAAGCACAACAAGATATACTATGTCTGAGTACTCTTGTAATATATGCATTTATCACATTCATTTATGCTGAAGCCATCTGACATCATTACGTTGTCAAACTTTTCATGCCATTGCTTAGGAGCTTGTTTAAGACCATATAGAGATTTTACAAGTCGACACACTTTGTGTTCTAGTCCGGGGATAATGAACCCTTCTGGTTGTTTCATGTAAATTTCTTCTTCTAACTCACCGTTTAGAACAGCAGTTTTTACATCCATTTGGTGAATTTCAAGATCTCGTAATGCAGCAATACTTATGATCATTCTGATAGAGGTTATTCTCGTGACCGGAGAATACGTGTCAAAGAAATCCAAGCCTTCTTTTTGCCTGAATCCTTGAACTACAAGTCTAGCTTTGTACTTGTCTATTGCTCCATCATATTTCATTTTTGTTCGAAAAATCCATCTGTTTCCAAGAGCTTTACACCCTTGCGGCAGATCAGTGATTTCATAAGTATTGTTTTGCATGATGGAATCCATCTCACTATTGACTGCTTCTTTCCAAGAAAGCGCATCTGGAGTGGACATCGCTTCCATATATGTTTTTGGCTCGTTTTCTGCTAGAAACACTACCAAGAATTCGGAGCCAAAATCTTTCTCTTTACGAGCTCTTTTACTGCGTCTAGGTTCTTCTGCTTCTTCAATTTCGTCATTGATAGCAGTGCCTGAGCTACTTGCTTCGTTTCCAGGGATATCCGCATCACGTTGTTCACGAGTCCGTTTATTACTTTGTCTATCTTTACAGGGAAACACATTTTCAAAGAATGAAGCATTTCGTGACTCCATTATAGTGTTGACCTTGATAGTTGAAATATCAGACTTATGAATAAGAAACCGATAGGCATTACTATTATGCGCGTATCCGATAAAAATGCAATCTACCGTCTTTGGGCCTATGGTAACCTTCTTTGGAAGTGGTACTGCTACTTTTGCCAAGCACCCCCACACTTTCAGGTATTTGTACGAAGGTACATTACCTTTCCAAAGTTCATATGGAGTTTTCCCGGTTACTTTATGAGGTATTTTGTTGAGGATATAATTTGTGGTAAGCAAAGCTTCCCCCCACATGTTCTGGGCTAACCCAGATTCCTGCAACATTGCATTCATCATTTCTTTAAGAGTTCGGTTTTTTCGTTCCGCAACTCCATTAGATTCCGGTGAATAAGGAGCAGTTGTCTGGTGAATAATTCCGTGTTCTCGACAAAATGAATTGAACGGTTCACCATATTCTCCTCCTCTATCACTGCGGATCATCTTTATTGTTTTTCCAAGTTGATTTTCGACTTCCAACTTGTATTCTTTGAATTTCTCCAAAGCTTCATCTTTACTATGTAACAGATATACATAGCAGAATCTTGTACAATCATCAATGAAAGTTACAAAATATTTCTTTCCGCCTCTAGATTGAAGAAATTTTAAATCACACAAGTCTGTGTGAATCAATCCTAGAGGTTCAGTTGTTCTCTCAACGCTTGGTGATAGAGTTTTAGTGAGTTTGGCTTGAACACAAATCTCACATTTATCTTTGCTTATCTTTTGTTTTGGAATCAAGTTCATGTTCATTAATCTACTCATAGATTTAAATTTAACATGTCCTAAACGTTCGTGCCATAAATTAAAAGACTATGCAACATAAGCAAAAGGATTAGCATTAAACTTGTTCTTCGAGGTGGAAGCCTCGGTTACAATACTGACACCAACGTCAGCAGAACGAATAACATTTTCAACAGACATTTTGAATAAACCATCACAAACAAATCCCTTACCGAGAAACATTCCATTCTTGGACAGCACGAGCTTATCAGCATCTAGCTTGACAGTGAATCCGTGCTTTCTCAAGAGAGATCCCGAAATCAGATTCTTACGCATGTCCGGCACGTGGACCACGTTGGTCAAACTCAGCTCACGTTCCGAGGTAAGTTTCAGAACAACCTTTCCATATCCAACGATCTTTGAAGTAGCAGAATTACCCATGCAGAGCTTCTCATTCCCTTTGTTCTTCTTGTAGGTGGAGAACATTTCCCTATCTATGCATATGTGCCTAGTTGCACCGGTGTCAAACCACCAAGTTTTTGGGTGGCTTTCAGCAACGTTTGCCTCAGTGACCACCGCACACATGTCAGCATCAGTGATGGTGGAAGTGAGATTAGCTTCAAACTTAGCATTGTTTTGGTCCGCCTTCTTACTGCGACACTCAGAGGCCTTGTGTCCCACCTTGTGACAGTAGTTACAGGTTCCAGAAAACCTCGGCTTTGAAGGTTCACCACCAACCTTCTTCTTGAACTTCTGAGTGTTCTGAGGACCAACCTTACCCTTACCTTTGTCTTGGTTCCCTTTGTTCTGCCACTTTCTTTTCTTAGCAGTCTGGTGCTCAGCCAAATTCGCATTGTTCTCACGATTCTGAGCACTTGCAGCTTCAAGGTTCATGCGGTTTATGGATTCAATCCGAAGTCGCATGATCAGATTCTCCATGCTCATCCACTTCCTCTTCAACTTGAGGTAGTTCTTGAAATCTGTGAATCCTGGCGGAAGCTTCTCGATCATACAAGCAACCTGATAGGTTTCACACAGCCTCATACCCTCGGCATGAATCTCATGGAGAAGGTTATGCACCTCGTCAACTTGTTCCATCATGGGACGAGAATCCACCATCTTGTAGTTCTCGAATTTTGCTACAGCATTCTTCTGAGATCCAGCATCTTCTGAACGGTACTTCTTATCCAGAGAGTCCCACAGTTCCTTAGACGTGGCAACGTTACTGAACACGTTGAACAACTGGTCGACCAGACGGCTCTGGATGTAGCCCTTACACAGAAAGTCACCGTGTCTCCATGCATCAACACTTGCAAGTGCATGGAAATCAGTGTTGTCCGCTGGTAGGGAAGGACAGTCTTCACGGATGTACTTTTCCAGATTGAGCGTGGTCAGATAGAAGTGCATCTTCTTTTGCCACATCTTGAAGGATCTTCCATCAAACTTATCAGGAAGCAATCCAACAGAAGTTGCAGATGGCATCTGCACTGGTGGAAACTGAGCAGTGGTCACAGTTTCAGACTGTGTGGCAACCGGAATTGCAACCGTAACAGGCGGTTGATTCCCAAACTGCACTTGAGCAGTAGGCGTCTCAGAAGATTCAATCCCGAGGGTTACGTTAGCCGCAGCATCAACGTTGACATTGGTGTTTTCGTTTTCGATTTCCATTTCTGAAAAACCAAAAAGACAGAGAAAACAAAAAATTTGTTAGACGATTTAGTGTATGAACACAAATAAATCAGAAAGCTTTCGATAATAATTAGAATCGCAATTCAGAAACTATTATCGAAAAACAGAGATGTTTAAACGTTCGCGAACGATAAACGATTCTATCCCGACAGAAACCAATCAGCGAGAACATTTTAACACGATCGCGATACAAGGTTTCTGTTAAAAACGTTTTTATTATCGCAATCCAATCCGTGAGGATTTTCTTAGAGTTAAGATTGTAGGACCATAATTTGGCACACTACGTGATTGGAGATGAATTGCGATAAGAAAAGCGTTAAGGGAAGAGATCAGACAGAGAGTGGAGTCGAGATACGAAATCTCTTTCCTTAACTCTAAGAATCTCCCGCAGTGTGACGGGTTTTTGATAGATTCACGAGTCCCAGGATAAAACCACTGATAATCGAATTCGCAAACACTCGAATACCGATTCTAACGAACTAATATCTACGATACTCTCGAGACTTACTATAAACGAAAGAGAAATTGTTTGTAATCTGTTTGATAGATTTTTTGTGAAGTTTTTGTGAGTTTTCCGGTGTATCAGAATGTGTGAAGAAAGGAAGAAGAGGACTTCCTTTTAAAACTGGCGGAGAGGAAGTTTCTTCAAACCGTCGGTTGGTTTTAAAAACTGACTCTGGTTTAGCAAAACCGGAAACCACAGAGGTTGGTTTTAAAACTGCCGCCGGTTTAGTGAAACCGCAGAGGTAACCGACGCAGCGTTTCGGGCCAGGCCTTTTAAAGCTTAATGGGCCAACGAGATGGGCTTTTATCAGCTCATTTAGTTGGTCCAAAAAGATATTTAATTGGGCCGTTGCCGGCCCAAAGCCCACGCCCGAGCCCGGCTCTGTTCGGTCGGTCGGTCGCGCGTGTGGGGATTCCCTCCTCTCTTTTATGGTATATAGCCTTTGCTATGTTTTGAACAAAGATATATGTGTGGCTCCTTATATACCACTTGAAAAATTCCCAAACTTTAGATGTGAGATTTTTGCATGTCACTCACTTAAGCCAAAAGGCTTTTCTCATTCATTTTTCTACCAAAATTGGATTAGACAAATGCCCAATACAAGGTCCATTTGTTTAAGCAATAAATTGGTTCCAACAACCAAATTTGTTACACACTTAAATGTATAACTTTTTGTAACTAATTACTCACAAATTCCTGCAAATTAGCTACATAAAAATAACATATTAAATTTGTAGCAAAGTGTATCTTTTAGTAACTAAATTAGTTACAAAACTCCTATGTAGCAAAAATTTGTGGCTATGTTACTAAATTCTAGTAGTGTATAGAAAGGAAGAGTATGAACCCGAGTAGAGAATACGAAGAAAAATAAGTCAATAACAGAAGGGAAGCTAGATATAATAACTTCTTAAATTTCTTATGATACTTCGGGAAAGCTGTACTTGACACCATCAATTAACTGTAGTTTGTAGGTATGTGAACAAGTCTTGCTAAAAAGTGTAAAATAACAACTCGAAAATTAATAAATCGAAGTATTGGACGATAGAAATGAAAGATATTTCTTTATCTTCCGAGGTTTCTAACGAGAAGAAACTTGTTGTGATCCAGAGGCTAAAGAAGGAGCATGAGTTGGTGCATCGGTAAGAATCCCCAACTCTGACGATGGAACATTTTCTGAAAATCAAAAGACAGGAAAATAACTCGAATCTTGGTTATCCTCAAAACACTTGAATTTTGGTTATCCTCAAAAGACTCTCTTTTGGAGCTCTATGCAGAAAAGAATTAGAAAGAAATCATATACTCTAAACTCGTTAGGTAGATTGTTTCCTCATTTTTAAACACATGTCTATTAGGATTCCATGATCTTACTGGTAGGTTTGGGGCTGGAAATCTCCGACCATGAACACATTGGCTGATACGTAGTAACAAAGATGAGTCCCTATAATTTTGATTATGTATCAATTCAAAGAATTTTAACCAGACAATAAGTGAAAATGATGGCAAACATGTTAAGTTTTTATGCTTATAATGTATTTTAAGCTAATTTGGAGTCTATACTCAATGACTTAATTCTTATCTCGTATCTAGCAGAGCGAAGCCAATTGGAGCTCAAAACAACATGATGAAACTTAAACCTGTAATTAAGCTTCGTGTAGTTGCCATCGTAAGTAGAAAACCATTTCTGGAAAAGATTCGAGTATTGCCATTCCTAATGCAGCTCCTCCAAGCGGATTTTTTATTGCTCCTACCTGTTTACAGATTTAAATAAATATGCGAGAACGTTAAATCCCATAACCATATATCATGACCAGTCATTTCCCTTATTTCATATTACAAGACAAGTGACTACTTGTTGAATGGGAGATAATTTTTTGCAAACGAAATCAAGTAGCATAAACATAAGATAAGGTTAGAAACTGTATAAAGCTATATCAAAACCGATAATCTATTTAATCCCATTAAATCATGTTGCCTTAAGATTTAGTGAAGCCAAATTCCATAGAAATAAACAGTCATGAGTCTTGGAAAATATCACATTTGGCCATGCCGGTTTGCTTACCTCTGTCTGGTTTTGGTTTTTTAGAAACCATCACTAAGAGAAGGAGGAATCTGTTGAAAAATTATATCAGCTTGCGACAACAGCAGAGGATTAGACTTAACAAAAATAAAAACAAAAATCAAATGACTGATATTAGTAAGGGACTACACCCTAAACATTTTGTGATTTACCTACACAATGCACTCAAGTAATTTTCTAGCAACTAAAAACAAAAACACTATTGCACCAATTTTTTGCAGTTCCTATGTTAGGATTCAAATAAAATGTTATTGTATCATTCATAAAGAGGTCACTAGTAAGAGGGACCAAGATCAAAGCCATGCATTTTTGTGCAACTAAAACCTAAAACCATTAAATAATGGAGTGGAAACTTGGGGGTGTACAAAAATTGCAATAAGTGAAACTAACCGGGGTCATGCGGTTGGTTCTAGGACATATGTAGATCTCTTTACGTAGCATCTTATATAATTTCTATGTTCGATAATTAAAGATATTTCAAGTTACAAGTAAACGAAGTATATAACTTTCATGTTAAACTAAAAGTGGTGACCCAACTTGAAACCGCAAACTACTCTCTCTTTATATTCAGAACAGCAAAGATGCAAAAGCAGATCTTACATGCAATGGACAAAACAATTTAATGGTAGATTGGAAAGAAGACATTGTTGTCAAGATCTTGGAAATAAACGAAGACGTCAAAAAGAAATTTAGATTTAAAACCACTTCGGTTTATGCAATAGAACTAAGTAAAATATGCACATCCACTAAAAAAGAATCATCATATGTTTTCTTTGATACGATTCCCATTTAGAGTATACCAATGCAGATGATACGGTTAATGGTTTATGAGTTTCTAAGAGTTTTGGTGTTATTCCTTTTAAGTTATGATTAAAGTTTTGGTGTTTTTCCTTTTCATTAGATTTAAGATACGTTTCCTTTTTTGGTTTTTAGGTTTAGGATGCTTTGTACCTAAGCCTCTATATAAGAGTCTCTTATGCTTAATAAGAAACCAACTTCCAACAATTAACCTAATTCTCAAAGAGAGACTTGGGTTAAGAGGAAACTTGCTTTAATCTCTTCTTATTCTAGCTCAATCTCTTATCTTTTCACGTTAACAACGGCTCCCGTTACTAGATCCAAGTCTAAGGCTTTAGCTCGTGTTAAAGCGGTTACTAGATTCAAGACTAGAGCTAAGGCTCATATCAATTTGGTATCGGACTCAAACGATTCGATGGGAGATATCAATTCTGTATTGACACAACCCGCTGCCTTGATGGAGAAGATCAACAAGATAGGAGAAGACGTACAATTGCTTACGGAAACAGTAGCAAAACATGGAGCTACTCTTGAAACCCTCACGTCAAACACAAAAGGAAAACTTGGAAAGATTACTCCAGAAGAACATGGACCGCCAATCAAACTGCCGATTGATGAGCTTTCTGAAGGATTGTTGTTGAGTGTGATCAAGGAAGACAAGGGTTTGACATCGCAAACAGCCGGCGCAGGTACGAGTCTTACTCCATCCAAATTCGGCACAAACATATATGCGGGTGATGACAACATGATGAGAGAAAAGCAAAAACTTGCTTTCTCTGATGAACCATGTCCGACACGAACTGTTGGCAGAGAGCGTGGCCATCGTAGAGTAGATGGAGGAGGGGATTGGCTAGTGAGGCCAATTGGTGCATCACCTAACGAGAAACAACCTAATTATGCTCATCGTGATTTTAGAGTTTATGACCAGATGGTTTCAAAAGGTGATTATGAAACTCATGCTGAAGGAGGCCATGAGTCAAATTGATATGTGGCGAAGATGGAATTTCCACCATACGAAGGTACGACAAATGTTGTTGAATGGCTACAAAAGTGTGATGATTACTTTATGGATCAAAGAGTGTTTAATGATGCTGCCAAAGTACGACAAGCAACATTCGTTTTAACTGGTCAAGCATATCATTGGAATCACAACCTTCGGCGTTTAGTTACTCACAAACTGGAATGGGAAGAATTTAAAAAAATCTGCAAAAGTCGCTTTGGAAAAGCAGATGCTGTGAACCTTGTGGGAGAGTTGTCTAATTTAAGACATACGGGTACAGTAGATGAATATTGTAATCAGTTTGAAGAGTGTTTGGGCCGACAAACAAGGCTCACCGGAGATCAACAACTATGGTAATTTTGCGCTGGACTAACAGATAGTTTGCGAAAAGAAGTTGAGTATCTCCGACCGCAAACAATCTTTGAAGCAATGGAATATGCCTGAGATAATGAATACAAGATCGATGGCGATAAACAAGCACGAACGTTTGGAGGGCATCTTTGCCCCTTTCGTTAGGCTTAAGATGGCAGGGAACAATGGAGTACAAGGCAAGAATGACGAGGAAAGTCAGCTGCATCAACAAGCCGAAGCAAAAGAAGCATCACAAAAACAGTTCTGGAAGAAGTTAACTAGAGCAGAAATGGCAGAACGTCGAGCTAAAGGTCTCTGTTTTAACTGTGATGAGCTCTTCACGCCAACACATGTATGCAAACCAGTCCTTTTCTACATCATGCCAGTCATGGACGAAGATGATCGAGAGGACGAACCGCTGGATAAGACGTAAAGAAGATGCAAAAGGAGCTTGAGGACAAGCTCCAAGTCGAAGAGGGGAGTAATGATACGGTTAATGGTTTAAGAGTTTCTAAGAGTTTTGGTGTTATTCCTTTTAAGTTATGATTAAAGTTTTGGTGTTTTTCCTTTTCATTAGATTTAAGATACGTTTCCTTTTTTGGTTTTTAGGTTTAGGATGCTTTGTACCTAAGCCTCTATATAAGAGTCTCTTATGCTTAATAAGAAACCAACTTCCAACAATTAACCTAATTCTCAAAGAGAGACTTGGGTTAAGAGGAAGCTTGCTTTAATCTCTTCTTATTCTAGTTCAATCTCTTATCTTTTCACGTTAACAACGGCTCCCGTTACTAGATCCAAGTCTAAGGCTTTAGCTCGTGTTAAAGCGGTTACTAGATTTAAGACTAGAGCTAAGGCTCATATCAGCAGAGATAACTAATAATGAGAAAAAGTGAAAACTAACATGGTGAGACTGAGATCTATTTACTTGAGCGTAGGTTGCACTCAGGAGTAGCTTTCTTGATAGAGAGTTGAATCGTCTCCAAGTGGTAAACAACACGTCCCATTTGATCCGTCTGCAAAATTTTCAGGCTATTTGAATGAGATTGTACTCAGAAGCTTAACATGTAAGAGGTTGAGAAATGCGCTGCATTACCTTTCCCTTTAAATTAGCTGTAGCCTGAGTTACAACTTTGGTTGTTTGTTCTACAAACTGAAAGGGTGAAAATGTTATGTAGATGATATATTACCAGCGGGTAATCATGACACACCTGGAACTGAGTTGTTTAGAGCGAGCAAAGGCTTGATCTCTCTCATCAATCTCTTGGTTTGAGATAGGTAGACATCAAATAGTATAAGGTCCATGTATTTCCTAGTTTCCACATTCCCAAAATAATATACTTCGAGACGATGAAAGGTGAGAGACATATGCTGAACTAAACACTAAAAATTCAAAGCCAGCGAAGGACATTGATAAGATTTTAATCAGCTTTAAAGACAAAATGTTAGAAGCACTAACATTTTTCTGAGTGCAACGTTGAGAAAGAATTCCTTAATCTGTAAAATTCAACACAAGGTAAAAATGAGAAAGCAGTACATTAATAACTAATCGGAATTTTCTATTATTATATGATTGCATCGAGTTTGCTTTTGAAAGATATGGCTTTAGTAGGAGCATTACATAATCAGTCGAGAAGACCGGCCTATAAGTATCAAGCGTCGGTTTTGTTGAAAGCTCTCGGGGATATTAGAGAATGGAGCTTAGAAGTTGAAAGATGTGAAGCTTCTAGAGGAGTGAATCTCATTGCCCGAGTGTACCGAGGGAAGAAAGAATGCAGTCATATGTGGAGATTGGTGCTCCTAGTGGCTCAGAAATTTGCGTGGAGTTGAGAGCATGGGGTCCTCTGGCTAAGCTATCAAATTTTTGTAGTGTTCGTATCTTTGTAAGGAGAACACTTCCTTGTTTTGGCTAACTCAATGGCTTTGAGTTTGTAACTCAATGGCTTTAGGCTTGAGGCCTTTATAGTAAGGAAAGTTTACTCAAACAACCTTGTTAGTTATGGTATTGACTAGAATCTTTTAGGTAAAAAAAAAATTACTGACCATTTTTTCGAGTCCTTTTTACTCTTTTTTGTTCTGATAACAAAAAATATATTTACGAAGCTGCCATTAATGAACTAGACCACGTAGGCATTTTTTGTGGGAAAAGTTCTCGCCTAAAAATAAAATGTATACCGCTCAATGATGGTAGATTTATAATCGATTTGGTAGACTTATTTGGGAGTCTGTAGACTTATTTTATGAGAGGTAAATTTATATTAGAACGGTAGACTTATTGTGTCACCTTCGGTGCTAGGTTTGTTTTCGAATGGTAGACTTAACACCACCAATGGTAGATTTGTTTTTGAGCAGTAAACTTATTTGTGGATTGGTAGATTTTTCTCTGTTGACCTATTTTGGATGGTAGATTTATTTATTCGATGGTAGACTTTATTGTGAATGGTGGACTTATTGATAGTTGTGGTCTATTTATAGTGGTGAAAACTTTGGGTAGACTTATTGTAATGATGGTAGAGTTATAATGAGCAGTAGACTTATTTTTGAAACGGTACACTTCTTCAATATTTTCAGTTTCCTAAACCAACCCTCGATTGGTAGACTTATTTGGTTGGATCGACAATGGTATACTTATTGGTTAGGAGGGATTGTTATGGTAGATTTTTTGCCTACAATGAATGATGGTAGAATGTTATCTGACATTTCTTTCAACATAGTTACGGTAAAACTGTTATGTTCGGTGGTAGACTTGTTTTCCAAATAATGGGAAATGTCGTTTTACCCTTTAACCAGTTAGACATTTGGTAAACTTTTTGTGATAATGGTAGACTTGTCGTGCCTGGTGGTAGACTTGTTTCCTGAGTGGGAAAGTATAGTTGTGGTAGACTTGTTTACAGACAACGCAAAATGTTGGTTTTACCCTTAAAAGAGACACCAATTTGCACAACAAAACCTGCAACAATGGTGAAGAACTAGGGTTGCTGCCGCATAGCTCAGTTCCGTGATTGATCTTTCTTTGTGTTCTCTAGTGATTTTCAAACAAAAGGAGTGATGGGGTGTAAGTTTTACCCTAATAAAAATAATCTAAACTGCAAGTGAACAACTAATCAATTGTATTACTTAGGGATCAAATCCACAGAGACCGAAGGGGCACTATAGGTTTTCGGGATTTGAGTTAAGCTAAGATGAAATATGGGGGTTTTGGTTTGTGTTTTGTGAACTCAATTATGAATCAAATGTGGTTGCAAACAATATAGTTAAAACGTTGGGCGTTCAGGGATTCGCAGGGATACTGGTTCGAGTTATTCAGGACAAACTATGATAGAAAATTCTTTTGAACATGAACTTAGCGGTGGTTATCTACACCGTCGTATGACAGCCCTAATGAGCAAGAATTAAACCGGCTATCGAAATCCTTTATTGAAGCTACACGCATTAACTATCAAGTTCAATTGTTCTTTGAATGAAACGGCTAGTAAACATTAAACTCACTAAACATCTTGTTCGCTAGGTCACAACGAGCGGTTAACACACTTGTGATACCCTAGGATAAGCTTCAAGGTGATTAAATCTAAAGCATGCAATAAGTAAGATCTAAGTGAAAAGAAATCCTAGACTAGACCTACGAGTTATCATGTTTGTAATCCTATCTACCGAACCATATATACCCTTTGAATTGAGACCCTTAGAACCCAACAAGAGACTAATCAATCATAATAGAAAAATCAATATCATAATCAATAAAAGAGAATAGGGTTTAGAAAACTTCTCAAGCGGATAATAAGAGGTGAGATTTTCTTCTCCTTTTACAAAGCAATTGAAAGATGATAAGAAACAAAGTGTTTTAGAGAATGGTGATGAGAGCCTTTGGAGGTGGAAAGCTTGTCAAGCTTCTAGCATAATGAAATTTGTTGCCTCTCTTCCGGTATTTAGGTGTAGAAGTCGGGTAGGGCAAATCCTAATGGAATTAAGGCATATTCTCCAAAAAATGAATATTCTCTCCTTTTTTGAGCCTAGTGATCGATCGGTCACCTCCTGTGACCGGTCGATCGCCTTGAAAACGTGATTCTCGAAAATTTCCAGAGAGTTGGTGACCGGTCGTTCACCTATGTGATGTTTTGCACAACTTCAGATTCAAGACTAACTGTTGGAATTGCACGATCTGATACGATAATTGAAGCTAAGATTCTCATCTATCTCGTGTCAAAATGTGGGCTTCATGTAACGGTGCGATCTTCACTTATGGGCCAACGAATATGACGATCAGAATTGTCCTTTTTCAAAGTACTTGTTTTTCCCTCTTTCTGGCCCAAAATCCTCCAATTTCCTAGAAAGATTTTGAAATCCACAAAAACACTAAAAGTGGCAATTAAATGCCAAAACCAATGGTTTATTATTAAATATTAATAAAATAGATAGTAAAAAGTGTTATAATATGAGGTATATCATGGAGATTAATTGGGAATGGATCAAATCATTCTTGTTTGTGGTAGATAGAGTTTTGAGAAAATCGATGGGTGTTCTTGGTCGACAACTCAAAAGGTGGTACAGTTCTAGGGGCATATCATGCAAGTGATGGTAGATTTAGATACAAGTGATGGTAGATTTAGTAATTACCGTTGGTAGATTTTTTACTTGTGGACTAGTGCTTTTCACGTGTCTCGGCTTTTTAAAAACAAGACATGGTTGAGAATTCTAACCTATTGACTACACAAGAGATAAATGACCAGCAAATACAACTAACATGTAGATCATCATTACTACTTGTACATCGGTTACTCAAAAATTGTTATGCGAAGACTCTCATGGATAAAAATGATGTGGAGATCACCATGGAGACGAAGCGACCTAAAAAGAACACAAGTGTTTGAAATGTTTTCAGCATGGTCATAATCGTACTACTTGCAAAGCTTAAATGTATGAGTATACTCTATCATTCCATATGTACTATATATTTCCATATATACTCTATCTTTCCGTATGAACTGGTACTCGTGTTTTAAAGATATTGTAATGGTTACAAAGACATTTCTGAAGCCATGTTTTAACTATATGATGGGGTTTAAGTTTTACCTCAGTATTTAACAATCAATAGGCTGCAAGTGCATAACTATCAATGTAGTACTTAAGGGTCAAATCCACTACACACCGAAAGGGCACTATAAGTTTATCAAGTTGAGTTAAGCTAGACCAAATATAGATTGGGTTTTTGGGGTTTTGTGTCACGAAAATTAGGATGTAAATAAAGGTTTGAAATCAATTTAAAACAAACGTTGGGTTTCAGGGGATTCTCTAGGGTTCATGGATTCAACTATTCAAGAATGATAAACATAGATATCGTAAAGTATGTAAACCAGTCGTAAATTAATCGAATACTCTCGTATGACTAAACAAGTCTAACAACCTAGGTTACTCAGGTTATGATGATGAAAGAGGGAGACTATGCCGCAGAAGTTGATACAACCTATGTAATGCTAATTGGTATTGATTTGATTAGAATCATCAACAAGGATAAAACCAATATATAATAGATCAACAAAGTGTAACAATGGATTAAAGCAAAGATAAGTTCCAAATCCGAATATATTCCTATTTGTCAAGGCATGTGAATCATGATAAGAGGAACCACAACAATAGCAAAATAATTCATTATCAATAAAAGAAAAATAGGGTTTAGAAAACTTCTCAAGTGGATAACAAGTGGTGAGATCTTCTTCTCCCTTTACAAAAGCAATGGAAACTTGATAAGAAACAAAGTGTTTTTGAGAATTGTGGTGAGAGCCTTGAGTACTAAGATATCATGATGAAAAACGTGGCCTCCCTTCTATTTTTATAGGTGTAGAAGTCGGTTAGGGCAAAACCTAAAAGATTTAGGAGATATTCTCCAAAAAAGGAATATTTTTCCATTTTCAGGCTTAGTGATCGATCGGTCACCTCCAGTGAACGGTCGATCACCTTGAAAACTTGATTCTGGAGATTTTCCTGAGAGCTGGTGAACGACTCATCACCCGCTTCAGATTCGAGACTGCACGATCGGTCTTCAGTAATTTGATAACTTGCGATCTAATCGTTGGATTGAAACGATATGATATGATAATTGAAGCTAAGACTCACCTCTATCTTGTGTCAAATTTTGGGCGTGCTCAAACGGTACGATTTTGACTTATTGGCCGAGACATTTAACGTCTAGAAACTATTTTCTCCAAAAGAGGCTTGTTTTCTCCATTTTAGGCATTTTTCGCCACTTTTACCTGTAAAGGCTTTAGAATCCACAAAAACACTAAATGTGGCAATTAAATGCCAAAACCAATTATTTGTTTATTAAATATTCATAAAATAGATACTCCCTCCGTTGCAAATTACTTGTCATTCTAGGTGTTTTCACACAAATTAAGAAAACAATTAAATTTTCTGTTTTACCCCTAATTAATATATTATTTTGTTTGATAGAAGTAATTATTAAGCTGAAAGTTAAGGGTAAAAGATGGAAAAATAGTAATAAATATGCATTGGAAATACAGAACGACAAGTAATATGAAACAAAAAATAAAGGTTAGAATGACAACTAATATGCAACAGAGGGAGTAGTAAAAAATGTAAAATATGAGGTATATCCCCATACATAAATGTTGTCCATTCATTCATTACATTACAAAAAATGTTCATAGAAGTCTACCATAATATTTGAATATTTTTGCAAAAAGTCTACCATAACATATGTATCTTATATAACCAAATCTACCATAACGTATATTACAAATCATAACGTTTGTGTCTCATAAAATAAACTTTACCGTAACGTTGTCTCACTTTACAAAACCTGAATTTATCTATAAAGCAACTGTATCACCGGATCCATCACGAGGGTTTGGATTTGATAATTGAACAATCTCATCACGTGGTAATTCATACATGATATCAGCTGCACGTTTGAGGCGAATAGCATGCATATGGGAATCATACAAATCTTTCATACTATGCCCAATAACTAAACACTCATTATACTTCAACGCATACATACCAAAATCGCCATGTTGGTAGTTCTGTGGAATCATTTTCACCCTATATATAAGGAAGACACCATCACTCATCTACCATCCAACGAATATACATCTCATCCGAATTAAAACACAGAATAATATCACACTTACATTAATTTACCATCAAAGAAAAACAAATCTATCATCAAAGTAAAACAAGTCTACCATTGACCAGAGAATAAATCTACTATCAAAAAAAAATATCTACTATTGAACAGAGAATAAATCTACCATTGAACAAAGAAAACCTATAATCCCTCGTAACACATAACCACTTTGTCTCACTGGAATCGTCAATACATAGTCGAAATATGCTTAGTATGAGAGAAAATCCAGATTCATACTACCAAATCTGCAAAAACAAAAAAATAATTAGGGTTTGAGATTTTCAGAAATCTCCTATAAACCAAAAAGAAAATCAAACATATAAAAAACCTACACCTATCTTGCGATATCGTCATGGAACTACCGCTCGTTGCCGTTGAAACACACCAAAACGAATCTAAATCCCAGATCGCAACTTCATATTCAATCTCTCTCCACCATCTTTTTGCTTTTGTATTCTCTTGTCGATTGGGTAGAATTAAGAAAGTAAACGGACGAGTCGTTGGCGGTGAGTTTTTATCCTTTCGCCGCTGGAATCGTCACTTTCGTCGTCGCCAGATAAGATGAACTTTTGGTTTGAGATTAAAAAAAAAAAAAAAAAGATCGTGAGGTAAGATGGTGACTTAAATCTGGAATTTTTTTTTTCATTAAAGGATAATGGCAGTTTTGTAAAAAAAGGATTGGGTAAATATAAAAGTCTTTATAGAAGTTTTTGAGCAATTTTTCAATAAATTGGAAGTTGTTTTAGTAAGGGTTAATTAGTCAAGTAGCAAAGTTTTGAATTATAATTAGCATACTATCTATGTAATAAATTTAATGGAATGAATAACAAAGCCACTTGATGTTTGGACACTTCTACCCTCCGTTTGTGCAAACATACACTCCTGGCCTCTTGTGTTTCTTTGTTAGATGATATTCTAACTAAAACATGTAGAATAGAACAATATTACATAGAAAATTGATTTTTTTTGTACTATTTAAGGCTAGGTAACGTAATTTGTAAGGAATTGATTTGTATGTGTATGTGATTAACGTATGATGTATCGCTGCAATCTAAGTCTTTACATACTTGAGTCACAGGTAAATCATAATTACAAGTTTTTTCATATACCAAATAATATAGAAATTGATAACTACTAAGGAATTGCTCGTTGATGAAAATAACCATCCTTTTGTTTGATTGTGATTTTGTCTCCAAGACTTGGAGCAATTCCTTGCGTCTTGTTCCTTATCTCTATGTAGCCACTCAATGCTCCATCGGTTTGCTTCTCGATACTCATATCCACAAGAGCATCCTCACCAAACACACTTTTTGCATATAAGTTTGCTGCAAGGAATCCGCATTCTCCTTGTATAGCATATCTACAAATTCAAAAAGCACTGATGATTAGTATGTCTACACCAACACATACTACAATATACTACATTATCTCAGACCAATAAACATAGTATAGACGTGCCTCTCCTAGTTTACTCATGAACAAAGTGACTGAGTAACCAAAACAAGGACCATCCCATGCTCAAAGCCTTGAATCGCAGTTGACTCTTATGCACAATGACAACATGTATTGGGATTCTGTTACATAAACACACACCTAAAAATTTTGGCAAACCTATGGCATCCTAATTCTTAAGCTCTTTAAGGATAATTGTTCACTACATATGCATTCCAAATTTACTTGATCTAAACAACAATATATTATCTGGTTCTTTCCCTCAATTCACAGTCTTTATCCAAAATCTCGTTCACCTCGATCTCCGGTTCAACGTTTCACCGGTTTGATTCCTGAAACAAATGAATGGTGTCTCTGATTAACTCACGGAATGAATGGCGTCTCTGATTAACTCACGGATAAAAGAGTTATCTTGTATCCAAACTCCAACTTCAATATATCACACAACAAATAATCATAGCCTCACAGTAATCAATCCAACCCTAAGCCAAAACAACCTAACAAAGTGATCCAATTTTCCAAAGAAACCATTCCAAGAATCAGAGAGAAACAAATAAACAAGTACATTTTCTTCTACATTACCAGATAAAGCACCATCACAACAAAGAATCCAATCAAAAACCCTTCAAATCTTCTAGTTTCACCACCATCAAAGAGCTCAAACTCATACTTATCAGTCATATTATGATGCAAAAGCCCCCATTTTCTAACCCTTGGCTTAGTAGTAGCCTCCTTCTCAACAAGCTCAAAGATACAAACCTCTGCAACACCTTATTTCATCAACGGTGTACCACTACCACATCTCAGATGATTCAACAATCTTTTCAAGAGCATCTCACCATACAACAACGTCGCATCAACTTCACTAGCATCAATCACTGAGCTAGGCCAACCAGTTTCCACAATCACCGGTAGATTCTGATTACCCGCAACCTCCATTGAACTTATCACCGCATCAACTATCATATCGAAAAGATTCCGATATCTCTCAAATTGAACGAAAATTCTTCAAAAAGAGCAAATCCAATTGGATTCGAGAAGCTATATGAGATTAATCAAGAACGAAGAGTTCGTTGACAGAGTCTACCACAAACTTCTCGCTTCACAAATCTAAATTTCGTGTGAGACTTGCAGAAACCTAACTTCCCTTTTCACCTCCGGCGACTCCATCACTTCCAATACACAACACCACCATCGTCGTTTGCCATCAGTAATCGGAAAGAGCAAGTTAAGAGACATAATCGAAAAGATTACAGAGATCTAAATTCAAGTCACGATTTTAGGAAAAATAAAGCTTTTGTTATTAGGGGTATTTTCGTCCAAAATACATATTATACACAGCTTTTTGAAGAGCACAGTAGTATGCGTTAGTCGGTGAAATATATTATTTTTTTGCGTCATTTACTTCAGTTTCCCTTTTAATAATTACCATATCTAAAAGATTTGGGTTGTTTTTGTTATTATCTTTTATATTAAATATAAAATCAGATGAAAAAAAAAATATGATTGCATGGAGTTATAATAACTTGAATATTTTCTGTATGTGTGGATTTTATTTTTTGTCGGCCATCTTATATTAAAACCTCAATGGGCTAAAGTTGGGGTACAAACGGACGAGGCCCAATATTAGCCTTAACACAAGATAAGCATTTAACCTAATACACGTGTCTGTCTATTGACGCTAAAATTGAGACCACGTGGCAGCAAAAAGAAAGACTCTGGAGACCTCGACATGCAATCAGAAAGCACCGCCGCCGTTACCGGACACCTGCCGGATCTCCGTCGCGAGCAAAACTTCACCTCTCCGTCTTCAAGCTGGATGCTCCAATTGAAACCCCAAGCAGATCCAATCCTCTAAAACCACCACATAATCTAATCCGGAAATCCCAAACAGAGAAGAAGACGAAACCTAGGCCGAACTAATTTCGTTTCAGACTCACCGGAAAGTCCAACCTCACAACCCTCAAACCCTTAGAGAGACTTCTTCCATACCTTCCAAGGCCCACCTTTGAAGGAACCGACCACGACACACCGGAATTTACCAAGATCTCGCCGAGGAAGGATACGACAAGTAACTAAACAAACTATATCTGATCATCGTCGGAGAGCTAGCATCCGGACTCGCCGGAAAAGGATTTCCGATTAACCGGAAATCACCTCTCTCTCTCTCTCTCTCTCTCTGAAACTTAAGGATGAGAGAAGAGAGCCCCCTGTATGTGTGGATGTAAACCGAATATCTCATTAATCTATCAGTTAATATATATTTTCTGGTTCAATTCATGAAAATTGTGTACTATATATATCAAGAAAGTGTATAGAGATCGAGTGGACCAATACGAAAACAAGAATTTTTTTTGCATAAGAAAGGGAAAAAAAAGGTGGGATTCTAAACATCATGGGTTGTAGTAGAACCAAGTAGTTTGTCTTCTTCGAGTGAAATCTCACCCATTGGATGTGATTTTGTGATCTTGTTCCATTCGTTCTCTACTCTGAAAAATATCCATTGAAACCGTCTCAACATCTCCATGGCTGTTATTGTGAACACCGTTATGTAGTTATGTCTCAAATGTGCCGATAATTTGTATGTCCATGCGCACCTCAGCACCAGATTGCTCCCTATCACCCAGAAATACACCTGCAACCTCGTAGTATTCAACAGTTTCAGAACATCACAATATGACGAAAACATAAAGGCGTTTCATCGGAAACTTATTCTCACCCATTGCCGGCCATATAACAGAGTTGATATGTAACTTGGTCGGCTAAACTTGAATATCTTAGTGAAACCGCTGCACAAAAGAAACAAGTGGTTTGATATAATGATATGACAATTACTGTTTAGTGGTTAGGAGGAGGATGCGGTTTCCACTTATTACCTCAAGTCCCAATCTCGGGTTACATCCCAGTAGAATGAGTAAAGTGAATTGATGACGCTTGAGAATAGCCAGAGAGGTCGGTAAAATGATGTCCAGCTATCGGCCATCACGTGATATTTAAGCGCAGAAAGGAAGATCACAGGCACTGCTGTTGAATACTTGAGAGCTGAATAAAACACAGATCATCTATAAGATTGATGAATAGGAAACAAGAATCTTTCTTACTAATGTGGGACCATTTAACATCAATGCTCAAAGTAACAGATTTTACCATTTAAAAGAGATGACTTTTCCTTTGTATCCTTGTATTGTCGAAGACATTGCAAAAGCCGACAAATGTAGGGGAAAACAAGAACCAACGGGATTGCAATTTGATGACTGCCACAAACGGCGTCAGCTTCAAACCAAGCAATTGTTGCGACCTGAAATTCCCGGAAACCTCATTAACCTCATATATCCCATCATTTCACAACAAACAACATGGATTTAAATCTGTGCAGGTTGAACAGACTAGCCATTGGTATATCAGAATATTATACTAACAAATAATTAGATGATATATCCCATCATTTCAAAACAAACAACACGGTTTGAAAACCCCAGCATGTTGGATAGACAACCAGGATTCCATTGGTTCATCAGAAAAACTAGGCTAGCAAATAATTAGCTGATATATCATATACTGGCGTTTGCCAATCTTGGAGGATAAATTTTTCGTTCTATAGATCAACCTATTTGTTAATGGAACTAGTTCCTCCAGCATAACATATTTCTAATCTATATTGGATGTCACAAACAATGATATGACTGAGTAAACCAATTACCTGTCTATGCACCATCCGGCAAACGGACCGCTCTAAGTCGGAAAAGACCTGCATATAATTACGAGTTACAATCATGAATGAGAATCAAGTATCAGCAGAACAATAGCTATTGGCACCAAATAAAATGGATACGAGAGATGTGTAATCAATTCCAGCCGTTGGCCAAATAAGAAAAAGGCACCAGTTACACTAAGCCTCCTCCGGCTACCGATTCCTAACAACATATTTCGTATCACATAATTATTAGAAATTATGAAGCTCTCACAACACTATATAAAATTTCATACCTTTACCATCGAGGTCAGAATATCTGCCAAAAAGAAGTCTGGAAATGTAATTGGCTGTGAAACAGAAAACTTGCATCAGATCTCAATGCAAAATGAATTTATACAAAAAGTCCAATATAATGGGAGAGTTGAACAAACCCACACAGCACTACAGTTAAAACATAACACTAATTTCAATCAGCACCTGTCTATCACTTTACCTGCAGTGGAAAAGCTATCCTCCATAACGTTCTCAGCAGAAAGTACCGAGTTGACAAGTAGAAAATATCGAAGGGAAATATCAGAACCAAAGCAAATGCAATGTACAGGAGCACCTGCAGACAGTGACAACATAAACTTTAGGCATACCTTGACAGATTTATATGGCAAACAAAGAGGAAACATTGTAAAGCAATAAACATAAGATGTTGAATAAAGATTATAAGGACATAAAGCTAGTGAGTAGATGCTTACCGGTTGTGAAGCAGCTAAAGATACTTCCCCATGAGAATACAGATATAGATATGCGGTCATGCTAGTTGGGACAATGATTGTCAACCACATACTACACTGCAGCCAAAAATTACACAAAAGAGAAACAACAAGATCCACATACGAACTCAGAACAATACGAAAAAATAGAAACCAATCTTCCTATCGAACAGATATGGAGTTATACTGAACTTAAATACCTTCCACATCTCTCTATGAGTAAGATGATTATGGTCAAGATCAAAGACTTTGGAATAATTGACACTTCCTTGAGAGAACACCCACAAGTTGACTCCCCATAGCCAAACCATCATAGTCTAAATGCCACAAACCGAGAATACATAATCAGAAGAGAAAGAGATTCTAAAAGGCCAAAAGAGAGTAGATTAGACTCTCAACTTACCACAAGAAGAAGAGGGTTGTAATAAAGAAACGCTTCGTACAAAAATAAATCTCGCAGGTCGATACTCATTCTCATGACTGAATCCCATCCAATCTATTCAAACAAAGATAAGCAACGTCCTCAAAAAGACCAAGTTCCTCAAAATTCACATTTAACAACAGCAATCCACTACTTACCTTGCAGCAACATAGAGCCCAAAAAAGAAACAAAACAACCTGAAATGTTTCAAGACAGATTATAAATCTTCTACATAACCAAAAGAGATAATTTCTTCAGACATATAAAAAACAATAACCTTAAATCTCCAGAGGAAAATTGGAGAAGGAACCATTGTTGTAATATGAAGTGGTGAACTAGAACCTTTGAGGTCACCCATTTCTGATACACTACCGTTTACACCTGAAAACACAAATTAAGAAATTACAAGAGACTAGATCTCTTTGTACCAACATCAGAGAACAGTTTCTCGATTTTGTTACTGTTCAACACATCACAGGATCGACGCATCTACATGCATTGTATTAAGAGCTGAGATTGAAACTGAGGCTTACCAGGATCAACGAAAAGAGATTTGCTACCAGATTTCCGAAGATGAGGACTGTTTGTTGCTGGATTATCAAACATGACCAGAATTTCATGATTTTGGGGAGAGAAAAGGCGAATCTCGCAGGAGTTTATAGAAAGCGATGATGCATCGAAACCCAGAAGAAGAAGAAGAAGAAGAAGAAGAAGAGGGTTTGGGTTGCAGATCTTCAACGCATTGAGTAGTGATTAAGCGAAACTCTCCTTCTTTTTCCGTTAGGATTTAGACGACTCTTATTTAGTATTTGTCATCATTTATTTGTTTTTTTCATTTGGGCTTTACTAAAGCCTATAGGCCCAAATTTATTATACATAATTGTACGCCTGCACATATTTCCCGAACCCGAACCCAACCCCAAAAACCGGGTTTGGAACGGGTACGGCTAGTCCTAATAACCCGAATAGGTTTTGTAATTTAAAATTTCGGGTTCGGATTTGGGTTACCCGACAATAAAACGGTTACCCAAAGAACATATATATATATATATATACAAATATACACTTACCAGCCTGTTCAGTTTCCAGTTTCAAAAAGCTAAATCCCATTTATTGATATACACTATAAGTCCACATAATTTCTTTTCGATTTTTAAGCTGGAAATCCAAATATTCTAAGGAATTTGTCACCTCCATCCAAGAAGTTTATAAACCACTCAAAGGTATGTGACTGATACATTGTTGCTTTTTATTCAATGTAGTTTCTGAATCGATTTGTATAGGATCGATTTGTCTTTGGTGATTGTTTGATTTCTTTTATTTGATTATATATAAACCCTAGATTCTACATAAATCGATTTGGTCAATTTTTCTAGTTCTAGTGAATTGTTTTATAACGAGAGGATATCATTATAGAGGTTCTAGTTTGATGTTTGCAACAACAATTGTTTTACTTAGATAATCATTTGTTTTATCCTCTATAGGATAGTGATGGTGATGATAAACCGTAAAATTCTCACAAAATATTTGTTTAGTAATTTTAGCAAAAAGATCAATACTTTAAAGAAAGAAAAATGCATGTTATCTAAATTGGTTTATTATAACCACTTGCTAATACAACAATCGTTTAATATGCTTTGGATTTATAAAATGTTTCTCGCATGAACTTGTATAATCATTCTCTAATCTCTATTTGTTATTTGATTTGTACTTTATAATAGGAGGAATCAAGAATGGACAAGGGAGGATGGAGAATCACAAGAGGAAGCTATATTTTAAATTTTCAGTTTGCATTTTAGTTTTATTATGTATTTGAAGTCTTGATTTGGTTTTAGACATTAGGTTGCTTTTGTTTATGTGGTTATTAGACATTATGTATGGATTTGAAGTCTTGGTTTGATTTAAACGTTGTTTTAGACATTATCTTGTCTGTCAATTTGTAACTTAGAGTAAATTGCTACAATTATTTTGAATTTACAGGTTTGATCGGGTTCATTTTGGTTTTTAATGACAACCCGAAACCCGCGCGAACCCGAAAATACCCAACCCGTACCCAACCCGTATTTCTATATAACTCATATGGGTTTTATATTCAGAAATCCGAAAACCCGAAACCCGATTGGATACCCGGATGCCCACGCCTACATAATTGAGTTAAAATGAATCACGAGTAAATAAAATGGATCAGATCAGGGGTGGAATTATTATTCGGGATCCGAGATCCATTCGGATCAGCTCCGAAAATAAGGATATCCGGGAAGGTCGGATCCGGATAAGGATAATAATATCTAAGATCCGTGAAAAGAGGATCCGGATCCGGACCCATTAAATATATTAAAAACATATATATTTTAATTATATTAAGTTATTAAAAAATATATAAATTTGGTTTTAGTTCTTTTCATAATATATATAATATTTATTTCTTAAAATATTATACAAACTTTTCATTAATAAATTTCAAAAACTATTTTTTATTTATTTTTTAATTATTTTTATTTTTATTTTTGGATCCTGGTCCATATCCGGATATCCGACGGATATCCTGATTTTTGGTCGGATATTCGGAGCCCGGATATCCTGGACCACGGATCCGGAGACCTTAACTACGAATCCCACGGATCCGGATACCCAGAAAAATTCTGGATATCCGGATCCGTCTCAACCCTAGATCAGACGGTGCAAATCAAGCGATATGAATCCAGTAAGTGTCGATTAACAAATCAGTTGATACAGCTAAGGAGGTGTTGTTATTGGATTGTGTATTTTAAAATCCCGAAAACGGTCATTGTAAATACTGAACTTTCCATATTACGCCACTTTAATATCCAAATTCTAAATGCGCCAAACTAATACCGAACTCGACTTGACTAAGAAATTTTAGATACAAAATTAGTCAAACATAACTTCTGTTTAATTGTCATTAACGGCCGTTTATTGTGGACGTTTAGTCAAAACGACGTTGTTTTAAAAACAAAGGGAAATAAGAAAACCCCCAAATTGAATATTAAATCCCTAATTCCCTTTTCTTCTCCGTCTCTCTTCTTCTTCTTCTTCTTCGATACCTCTCTTTTCTTCGATTCCCTTTGCTCAACAATCTGATTTGTTCAACAACCGAGAAGAAATACACTATATCCCTTTGTTTAATATCGAAGAAAAGAGAGGTATTGAAGAAGAAGAAGAGAGACGGAGAAGAAAAGGGAATTATGGATTTAATATTCAATTTGGGGGTTTTCTTATTTCCCTTTGTTTTTAAAACGACGTCGTTTTGACTAAACGTCAACAATAAACGACAATTAAACAGAAGTTATGTTTGACTAATTTTGTATCTAAAATGTCTTAGTCAAGTCGAGTTTGGTATTAGTTTGGCGCATTTAGAAGTTGGATATTAAAGTGGCGCAATCTGGAGAATTCGGTATATAAATGACCGTTTTCCCTATTAAAATCAGAGTGAAATTCATGTTATTTAATTGTGCATTTCAGAAAAATACATTAAAATTCCTTGTTATTGGATTGAGCATTTGTTTGATGTATTTTAAAATACCATAAAAACATATGTTATTCAATAAACCATTGATTTTAGGAGGTGTTATTGGATTGTGTATTTGGGTGGTTCCTAATGTATTTCTATTCAGTAGTGTTTTGATGGATTTTGATGGGTTACCGTAATTTCGGTGGATTTTTGGGTATTCCATTCAAATGTATTAATATGGATTTTATTGCTTTTTAAAATCATCTAGATTTTAGTAAAATATCAATAAAAGAAATGGGATCTTTATTCTTCACGATCAGAAACATTTGAATAAAGACAAAAATGTATAATATGTAGAAATGGGATGAGAAAAAATAGATCACGATGAGAAAAAGATTCTAACTGTTACTACATAATCCATCGTTTGCTTCCCAGAAAATAAAATCTACATATCGACATCGTCTGTTAATCAATAAATATAAAATTCGTTTCTACTGCTAATTATCAAAATAAAATCTACATCGTGATCTATTAACCAGGTAAAAATTACACTCAACATGATGAGAAAAAATTATTTCACTAACACAATGATTCCTCCGCTATCTCTGTCTTTTCCTAATCAGATCTAGACTTTTAATCGAAGAGCAATCAATATCCACATAAAACCCAATCGAACGAAATAAATCAAAATTGCTGCTTAAAAGCAACCAGATCAATCTGAAACTTTTTCCATGAACGACGGTGGTTCTTCTTGGAACATGAATCCCAGCGATAACAATTACCAGACGGTGGTTTTGTTTATTGAAAACCTTTATAATAAGACCGTGAAATGGACAAGAAATAACTAACACCATAAGATAAAAATATAGCAAAGCTCAAGAAAAAGAATACTAAAGAAAAGAGAACATGTGAGAGCCAAGAGATGAAACAAGAAACAAAAAGGATTTCACACTAACATACTCTTTAGCTTTAACCAAGGAACCCTTCGACGAGCTTAGCCGATTACAATCTTTAAATCTCATTACTAGTTGCATCTTTCCACATTTGTTCAGCCATTGCTTCTCTCCATATATTAGTACTTTCCCTTTCTTCATCTTGCGTTTCATGAATTTCCTCACCAATATCAAAATCATCTCTTGCATTGTTGTTTTCCATGTTTTCTCTATTGGCAACTTCAACAGGAACTTCAGCTGGAAATTCATCTGATCGACAATGCTTGCGCAGAAAATTATGTAAGGCTACACAAGCCAACACTAATCATGCTTGTATCTTGAAAGGAAATGAAGGAGCATATTTGAATATCAAAAAACGTGACTTAAAAACTCCAAATACTCTCTCAATTAAGTTTCTTAATGCGGCATGACGATGATTGAACAATTCATGTGCCATTTCTCGATCGTAGCCTTGACCAGTAGAGTCTTGAAGGTGATACTTAATCCCTCGAAAAGGAGCCAATATTTTGCGTATCCACAATCAGCCAAATAAAATTTTCATGTAACAAAATAAAATAGTTAATAACTTATAATTTAGTATACGATATTATTAGTCGTATCATTTAGTATACGAAATTACCATGTGGAATCTCAAATTTATGAGTCCTCCTTATTAACGCATCATATAATACTTTCGAATCATGAGATGAACCCTTCCATCCACTGAAAAAACAGCCAATACATTTTGTGATACTACTCCTTTTCGATTTCTGTAGCTAGCAGCGTCATTCTTAGGTACCATAGCTGGTATGTGTGTACCATCAATTGCTCCCAAACAATCCTGAAATGAATATAATTTATTACTTTTCTAAACCACAAAGGAAAATTATGTAAACTAAAAACAAATGTACCGTGAAATAAGGATAAAACCTTGTATTCTCTTGTACTTTTGCAGCTACTGTAAAGCTGGGCTTGACCATCAAAGTTGGAGCAATTGTATTTATTGCCCTAAAACTTTATGAAAATTTGTACTTGTTGCAAATTTTGATCTTCTGAAGGTGTCTTTGGTGTGACAATACCTCGAATTTTGGCCGATGGTGACTAGAAAAGTGGCAACCATTTCTTCAACACAAATGAATCTCGTATCTCTTAGATGTGTCATATCTCGAATAAGAGCACATAGCTTGAGAAACACATCTTGATACATGCGATACAATTGTCGAAAATGCTGAGGATCTTCTTGTAACACATTGTGTATATAGTCATATCCAACTCTTGTGATGGGTCGTCGGATTGGATACTCGATATAATTTCTAAACTTGAAATATTGATGTGCAATCAATACTTGTACCAATCCAATCATTGTCACCAATAGATGCAATATTTTTGTATCCAAATCTTCATCTTCGACTTGTTCTCTCGCAATTTCGATTTCTTCTTCATCAAATAACCTTGTTTAAAAAAAAACAGAGAAACCAACTTAAAAGAATGAATAATATGTGATTATATTTAATAAGATGAGTGATATGTTAAAAAGAACAAAGCATCAATTTAATAAGATGAATGACATGTTAATTCTTATTCAGACTTCTACGCAAAAAAAATCAGAAATGTCAAACAATAACGCATGAACCATAAACAAAGACCGTAAGGCACGAACATCAACGTGTTATAATACAAAGAAAACTAAACTTTATGTTCTTGTAGGACTGAAAAGATGCGTAAGAATATTCAAGAGATAATCAAGTTAAAGAAAATAAAATATTAAGAAAAAAATTAATTATCACTATTATTTGTTTTAATAATGTATGATTAAAAAAATTTATTACTAAAAAGTAAAATAAAATAAAAACAAAATATAGAACGTAAACAAAGCAAAAACATTTGAAAACAAAACTTCAGTACAAGTTGCGCCGTATTCAACCCTGCGTTCTTCGATAGACATGTTGATGAACACGTCTTTCATCCCTAACCTATGAATTTCATTCAAGGTATCATAACCGGGGCCGACCCTGGGCTAAAGCCCAACAAGCAAGTGCTTTAGGTGCCAAACTATGGTATTAATTTTAGGGCAGCAGAATTACAATAATCTTTATGTAGCCTAGTGGTCCATCACGTGCTGAGGGGCAACAAATCCCGGGTTTGATCCTTCTAACATGAGTTTTATTGATTTTTTTTTGAAGTATATGTTATTGGGCCAAAAAAAAAATTGTGATGCTTTAGGCAGTCAAATGACTTGGGCCGGCCCTGATCATAACAAACATTTTCCTCCAAATTAGGAACTTCTTTGATTGCCTCCCATATGTTATTCTTTCTTTTCTCAGCTTCTCTAATGTTAGCTTCTCTTTGTTGTCTTTTTTCTCTTTGTTCTATTAAGTTAACAACTTGATTGCTTATAGCAATCATTTCACTAAAAGTCTTCTCCATACTGCTACCATCAACTCTTGAATTACTAGAGTCTCCATATTCTCCACTTTTAGCTCTTTTTTAATAGGTAGCTTCTCTAATCGACCCTCTTTACTTTGTGGCATAGGTGAATCCCAAGATCCTGATACTTGAGATCCATCCACATTTCCAGCATTTCCAAAAACCCTTGTATATAATTCGTATGGTGAACTATCTTCAGCTCCAAAAGTGTGTTCATCAGTATCATCAGTATCTTCAGCTGTAAGCTAATAGCATTTTTTCCCGTAAATCCAGTGTCAAACATCAGCTGTAAATGCTCGTAATCTTCAAATGTTTCATGACGCATATTTTTTCTATGTGGATGTATCTATAAAAATAACATATTATAAATTTTAAAAATAAATTTATAGCTGATGATACTGATGAAAGATTACAAAAATATTTTAGTATAACTCTTAATTCTAGTGTTTGATAATGAAAAGCCGAAACAAATGGAAAAATGCTCCGGACAAAAAGAAGGGTTCATGAAGTGTCTATCTTTAGTGTTGTAGTGTTGCACCTGGTAAGATGAAGAGTGTTTTTACACTTGCATCCGACATTGGCGACCATAAAGGTTGAAACTATCTAATTGTTTTGTAGGAGCCTTAATATGTAGATTTCCTTAATGTTGAATTCTTTAAAAAGTAATGGCAGATGTGAAACTTATTTCTCCTTGATTATTTAACTATGTTTTGCTACTCAATTGAACTTGGGCTCGATTAAGCTAATCGCATGCAAAAGACATAAGCTTGATTCTTGAGCTCATTTTATCTCTAGCCTATAAACGGCCTTTTTTGGCGAGGCCCATATTTATCGTATACTATATAAATTCGAGTCTAACCTTTAAAATGTTAATTTTGCTTTTTTCCTTCTTCTCATTCTCCAATTTTCTTTTTTTCCCATTGCTAACCCTAATTATTTCATTTCAACTATCTTAAAACCTTTACCTCATTTAATCAACATCGAATTCATCCAAAACCCTATTTTATGTGTTCTTTTGTACACTTTTAAACAGCTCAATCATGAGAGATGTTGATGGTCGTAGGCTGCAGGGCCAAGACAAGGAGGTCGTGTTTTCGCTGTTGGTGGATAGCAGCCCATACGCGAGCGCGGTGAGATTTCAACCATGGCAGAAACGAGACTCACTCTTGAGCGCCAAATCTAGGCATTAGAGCAGCAGCTAGGTACAGTGGTGGAGCAATTGAAGCATTACATGCCACATGCTGATTGTACTAAACCAAACATGCCATTGATGTCGAGCAAGCAACAACTAATCTTGTTGTTAATGAAGCTAGTGAAAATGGTGATATATTAGGAGAAGTACCAGAAGATGGAGATGATGTATATGATGAAGACGAAAATAATGAACACTTCGCAGACTATTGAAGACTCTTCATGACACATATTCATGCATAATTTTATTTATCAGTATAATCGTTAGACCAAAACTATCACTACTTTTGTTGACCAAAAAAATTCTCACTTTTTGGTAAATATAGGTTGATGTGTTATTATCATTGTTTTACACATCAACTTAGGCTAATCTTTTGTATAATGTCTGGTATTGTAAGAGAATGTTACTTTTAATCAAAAAAAATTTGAGTATTGCATTTTCGTTATGTATATGTAGTGTTTATATATGTGTTAATAAATAGTGCTTCTAAGAAAGAATCCAAAAAAAAATGTGTATCTTCTTGTGTTGGTTCGAGTGAGGCAATATATAGTGCATGAAATAAATGACACAATAGAATTTTTAACGAGGTTCGTTTTCTACTCCCCGGGACCAAGTTCAGATTCAAATCCACTAGAATAAGAAAGCAATACACAATTGCAAACGCGTAAATCAAGTACAACTTCTTAATTTACTGCTCTATTCAATAGCATGGATTCTTTAGGATAACCTAACCTTGAGCTAAACTCCCCCTGAACCTAGACTTGAGTTTTGTGGAACCTCCACAACACCAACAGCAACTGTCGGCAACAACACACAACCACGTCTTGCTACAGCACCAGCACGACCACGTCAACACCCAAACACTTGATCTCTTCAAGTAACACAAACTTCTACAGCAGCCGATAACAACAGCAACACGAACTGCTTCAGACGAACAACAGCAACACACCAGCAATATGAACTGCTTCAGACAAGCAGCATAAACAGGTACAACAACACCAACACGAACACAACGGACGCCTTCTTCTCTCAAACGATTTTTCTGTGAATCTCTCTTCTAAGGGGCATAAACAGTTGCAGCCACGTTCCTCTCTCTAAATATATTAATAGAGAGCACCTCCTTAACCCTACACAACATTCCTTTATCAATAATGATAAATTTCCTTATTCTTCTCTTGAATATATTCTCTAAATATATTTTCCTTTGTCTCCAAGTAAATATCATTTTCCTTTTCTAGCTCAATCCACGTTAGCACCAAGTCAATACTCAAGCTCCTCTTCAACAACCACACATCACAACTTGATTATGCACTTCCTGTAGTACTTTCGACTAGTACAGGAACTACTCCAAATAACTCCTCTTCATCTTGTCAATATTAGTTACAAAAGAATTGTCCCGCATCATGGCTATTAATTATAGAGAAATTATTACCAAGTATGGGTATTTAGTTACAGAACAACTGTAACAATTTGGGTGCAAAAGTTACTAAATATTTATTACAACAATAATTTGTAACAAATATTAGTTACATACTGATACAGTTTTGCTACTGATTTAGAAAAAAAGTCGTTTGTAGCAAATTAGTAAGTATATGTGAGTAATTTGCTACAAAAACGCCGCAAATGTAAAATTGTAACAAATTTGTTGCAAAGCTTTATAAAGTTTTTTTTAAATGATATTTTGTTTACAATTTTATTTAAGTCTCAGACTAATTAAATCAATAACTCTCTGTCTCTCTCGTTTTTTTCCCCTATCTGATAGGTTTCTCTCTCATCTTCCTCAATCTTAGATCGGAGTCCTCTTAGATCTTCGATCTTCATGTTCCTCTCTTTCTTTGATACAATCGGAGCTGTTTTCTTCTTAATCGCCTTTGGATCTTTCTTTTTTGCTCTCTCCCAAGGTTTTTTTCATGACAAATCAATCGCTTTCGTTTCTCTGGGAGTTCGAGCTCAAATCATGTCTCAAATCTTTAGCTTCGCTGGTAAGTTTCCACCATGTTTTTGAATCCTTGGATCGTAATGAGTTAGAATTAGATAGATCTGGTATCTTCTAGATTTCGAGTTAATTTGCTATTTTGAATTTTAGATCTGTGAATGCTGAATCTGGTTGTGATTTGCTCATCAGAATTTCACCTTTGGAATTTTGCAGGTGAAAATGATTTTGACCGTCGTGGGGTTACATACCCAAATCCAAAAGATGCTAACCTTTCGGTGTCGCTTGGTAATCAATTTAGTCTCAGACTAATCTATCTTCTAGTTCGATTTTTTCAGTCATTATTAAGAATGTATTTTGGGTTTTGGTTATCTCTGATTTTCATTACAAATAGTCTTGATCTTTTGCTAAAGTTGATGACTTTTGCTTTGAATGTGTAGGATGAGTTGCTTGGATTAGCAATAACCTAGAAAGCGTTCCAATTTTTCGTAACCATAATCTCGACATGGATATACTTTACCGCTCCAATAGAACCCAACATGTAAGATTAAGATTTTTCATTGACTTTGATATCAATTGCTTTAAGGTAATTCTCAAAGTATAGCAAGATTCGTATAGTGGATTAGAAGATTTTGTTAAGATGAAGAACTTTAAGATGCTCATTCTCTTCTATATAGTTAATATAGATTTCGATTTGCTTAGTTTTACAGTTATTGGACTCCGATGATAATGTTACTTGGAATAAGCTAGGTTCTGCATTTGAAGTGATGTGGTAATGAGTTGAACATGTCCATTTTGTGTGTTTTAGGTTTAGAGATGTTGATACTCAAAGATCTGAATCTCGGAAGAGGAATTTGTTTCTGCAAAGTTTGTATGAGGAAGAAGATACTAACAAGTTTCAAGAAGAAGTTCTACCGATTTATCAAACATCCCATATAAGTTAGGAATTAGGATCTTAGAATTTTGGAAGTTAGGCTTTTAGAACTTTAGAACATTGAAAATTAGGTGATTAGAAATTTGAATTTGTGTAAAATTAGGTGATTAGAGATTTGGATTTGTGTAATATTTTACTGTGCGTTATGATATGTATATATTTTTTATTTTCGTTTTTATTATTGTTTTATGCTTTGTAAATATATTTTGTATTATATATTACATAATATTCATAGTAATTTTTGATTTTCTTATTAATTACTTTAAGAATTAGTAACAACTTGTAGTAAGTTGTGGTAATTGGCAACAAATTATTTTGTAACTAGATTTGTAGCAAATCATAGCTGCAACATATACATGTGGAAATTTGTAGCTAATTTGCTACTATTAGCTACAAAATCAACATAGCGACGCCCGCATAGTTAGGAACAAAATTTGTAGCAAATTGTAGCAAACTTTATATTTGCTACAAATATGTAAGCATAGGTAAAAAAATGTAGGTATGTGATCAAATTCTTGTAGTAATGTAGTAAAAAACACATTCTTGTAGTAAAAAAAAATGTAGCTATATCATTGTACTTATTAGTAACAACCAAATTTTACCTAAGCGTGATTGTTATCTCTAAAACATTTGTAACTAGTTGTAGCAATGTCCACGCATATTTTTGTAGCAACCCGTAACTGTTTCGTACAACAATGTTGTGAATTTTTGTGTCAACTTCTCAAACACATTTGTACTAAGTTGTAGTAAAGTGGCTACCTAATATATTTTATAATAATAAAGGTTCAAAATTACCTCAAAAGAATATCGGTGACTTTGTGTGTTTACTAGTTACAAATAGTTACAAACTTTAAATTTGCTTCAACCGCAGAGCCTTGATGAAATAATTGTAACCAATTCGTAGCCAAATAGAAATTTGCTAGAAAAAATATAACATAGTTACAAAACAATTTGTGACTATGTCACCCATTTTTTGTAGTGCAGCCTTATAAATGGTAAGATGTATTAAATGTTTATCTTGTTTAATGAAGGTAACCTTCATATGATTACTACGTTATGGCTTTAGGTCAATGAGTTACCAAGAATCGGGACCAAATTTTGAAATGGTCGAAGGTTCCTGTTGCATTGGGGTTTTGATACGAATAACCAAAGCGTATAGAGAGGTTATTGACGTTGTGAAGGCCAAGCTTGGTCTAAGATGCGTAAGAAAAGATGTGATACTTTCGTATCAAGTTCCCTCATGGTTGACGGAAGATAAATTTGGAAACCCACCAACAATGCTTGAAAGAGATGCTGATTTGCGTGGATGTTTCATACTCTGCAGAGAATTAGAGTTGCTGAATCTTTGTGTGTCTATGAAAGAGAAACAACCAAACAAAGAAGTGGTCTCACATAACACCCAAAATGCAGGTACGTGTTATGGCATGTCATGTATGCTATTGATGATATATTATTCTTGGTATGTAATATCTAATATAAACAAAGTCACCACTATATTTTATGGTAAGTCGGTACTTGTTTTGCAGATGTATGTGTCGTCTAACAAAGACAAACATCCATGTACATCATTGGTATTCCATACCACACACAATGCAAGTATGTATTATGGCATGTCTTATTTGGGCTTGGAAACATATGATACATGGTATGCTATTATTAATATGGAGAAAGTCACTACTATATCTAACAATAAGTGATTACTTATTTTACAGAAGTGGACTTCCATGACACCCAAAATGTAGGTGCATGCGTATCATGTCAAGAACTTATTATGCATTATATGTGGTATGATATGTCTATTATTTACAAGGTCACAATTATATATGATGGTAAGGCAATCATTTTAGAGAGATAAACCAATTCCTTTGAGACTCGCGTCTCCACACGAGATGCAATGAATTTGGCAGCGTCTTCGATGTTGATTTTGTCCTAATCCTTCACTTTTATATTTTGTGCACGAAGTCCACCAACCTAAGATTCAATGGTGAATTCGTGATCTTGCTCAATAAGCTTTAACATGTAGTTAACAGATTCATTTTGTTCATCAACTATTTTACATTCTTCATTAAAATCAGCACCGTGTGATGGTAGAATCAGGGTCATAGGATGTTGAAAATATATATAAAAAAAAACACAATTTAGTTAGATGGAATATGTAACAAACAATATCATAATGAGAAATTTAGTGAATCTTTGGCAGCTTGCAATACAATGCCATATATGCAGTAAATCACTAAAGCGAATCAATGAATCAGCGAATATAGTACAAAAAAGCGAGCATCGATTTGTAAGAAAACAAAAGTACTAATTGAGAAGGAAAAACTCGACACGAATCGACGAATATGAAAAAGAAAAATCTAAAATGAATCCACAAATACCCTTCCATTGGAGGATGAATTACATATAGTGTTGATGTCCGATACAATGGTCGGATTTGTTAATAACTTTTGACGGTGTAGATAACGAATGGTGTCACTTACAAACTATTTATTGAATCGAAGGGTAGACGAAATTTAGTTTGAGATGATGTTTTACTATATCTATTCTTGAGTGAAGAATATAAACAATGTTCTATTCAAGTTTGGAAAACTAGATTTGAGCAAAACCGCTATAAAATCTCTCAATTCTCTCTCGTAACATAGATACTCGAGATGGCTCCACTGTGTAAGTTGAACAAGTTGATTTCCTTAATAATACCATTGTGTTTTTTTGGTCGTTATGCAGTAAATCAAAATTGACAGATATCATTTCTTTATATTTTAAATATACAATCAGATGGCATTTAAACATTAGAAAGACTAATTTAAAGGCAACAAAAGCCAAAACAAATTAGGCAATTTCAAAAAAATAGGCATCAAAGTAACTCAAAGAGATTAGTGGTCTAGTTAATAAATAATAAAATAGTAAAGAAAAAACCCTCCCCATCTCTTTGTCATATAATTTCGTGAATTCCATTTGTCGCAAGCTTCGTCGTGCTCTCATTTCTTTCTTTCGCCGATCTCTTTGACGCCAAAGACCTTGAATCATCCACCATCGTTCCTGATATGAACACGATTCGCATTCAATCTCTTCTTCTCTAAGGTCCATTCATCTTTAAAGGTTTGAATCATCTTCGTCTCTGTTACATCCGATTCATGCATCAATGCCGTATTTTTCTCAATCCTTGCATTTTCCGTGTAATCCAATCCCCGATTCCGATACCCTTTTGTCTGATTTTGTTTACGGTTCCTGTTTGATCTTTGTGGGCACCTGCAGGGATTTCTTCTGAATCGGTGGATTAGAAAATGTCTAGCTACGTTGGTGTTCTTGTCTCTGATCCATGGTTGCAAAGCCAGTTTACACAAGTCGAACTACGCACCCTTAAATCCAAGGTATAATCTTTAGATCCTTTGATTCTGGAGCGACTTGTTCTAGTATAGGATGATTTTTGATACTTTTCTCTCTTTTTTTGTAGTTTGTTTCAAATAAAACACTATCAGATCGTTTCACTGTTGGAGATTTACCTCCTGTTTTCGCAAAGTTGAAAGCTTTTAGCGGTACCATTGATGAGGATGAGATCAAATCTGTATTGGACAAGTCTTATTCTAGTGCTGATGAAGAAGTCGATTTCGAGACCTTTCTCCGGGTGAGTTTTGATTTTCATCAGCTTTAGCTTCTGAATATTTAGATTAGGTTGTGACATGTATGGATGGATGGTTTTGGTAGGCCTATTTAAGTGTGCAAGCCCGAGGAGTCGAAAAATCAGGAGGATCAAAAGGTTCTTCTTCGATTCTGAGAGCTAGCACTACCACTGTTCATCATGCCATCAATGAAGCCGAGAAGACTTCATATGTTTCCTTTATCAATAGTTACTTGAGAGATGATCCTTTCTTGAAGAGCTATCTTCCTATGGATCCCGCTACTAATGCTTTGTTTGATCTTGTTAAAGATGGTGTTCTTTTGTGGTATATATATATGCCTTTCTTCCTTGGATCCTTTTTCTACTACATTCACTTATTTACTCTCCATTTCTTACTGCTCATCCGTGTTCCTTTTTGCAGTAAGCTTATAAATATTGCCGTTCCTGGGACAATCGATGAACGGGCTATCAACACAAAGAAAACGCTTAACCCATGGGAGAGGAATGAGAATCTTACTCTTGGTCTCAATTCTGCCAAAGCAATTGGCTGCACAGTGGTCAACATTGGAACACAGGACATAGCTGAAGGAAGAGTGAGTTATTCCCTGAGAAACAAGGGATATAAATCTTTGGCTCCTCTGTTTGCTTGATGTTCCCATTTTAGCTGTTCTTTTTTTTCTTCCTTTGCAGCCATATCTAGTACTTGGGTTGATATCTCAGATTATTAAGGTACTCACCCTTCAGCATTTCCATTTTTACATTACTTTCTTGTTCATAGAAAATCATATGATGATTACATTTTGTTTAATGTTGACTTGTTATAAAACATACAAACTCCTGAATTTTTTTTGTTGTTCTTGGTGCAAACATATCAGATCCAATGGTTGTCTGATCTCAATTTTAAGAAAACTCCATCACTTTTTGAATTGGTGGACGACACTCAGGTAAATATATTTGATGTGCTTTCGACTCCTTCAATGAGGATCTACCGTCATGAGATTGAAGCTATATTAACTTTTTCATGACGTTGCAGGACGCGGAGGAGCTCATGGGATTGGCTCCTGAAAAAGTTTTGCTTAAATGGATGAATCATCATCTGAAGAAAGCTGGTTATGAAAAGCAGGTCACAAATTTTTCTTCTGACTTGAAGGTAACTTGGCCCTGCTATCCTTGGTCCTCAATAGTATATATTTTCTTTTGTTAGACCCAGCTTTGCTCATGACTTTATAACAGTCTTGATACTGATGTTTTTTTTCATTTTATTTGGGTACCTGTCCATGGTTTGTTCAGAAACTAATAATAACGTTATTGAGTCCACTTTCTTGTTTATCATAATCTCAGTTCTCTTTTCTGTTTGCAGGACGGTGAGGCATATGCATACCTGCTTAATGCTCTAGCTCCAGAACACAGTACACATGTGGCATTAGAAGCTAAAGACCCCACAGATAGAGCGAAAAAGGTGCTTGAGCAGGCTGAGAAGTTGGATTGTAAAAGATTCCTCTCTCCTAAAGATATAGTGGACGGCTCAACAAATCTTAACCTTGCGTTTGTGGCACAAATATTCCAGAACAGGTCAGTAGCAAACTTGACTGTTGGCATAAGCTTACACAACTTGTGTGCATCTTTTCACTGGTTTTGGGATTATTAATTATCTCGAAATTCTAATGGTTGTTGCGTGATCAATGTGGTATTCTTTGCATTTGAGTATACCTCTGATAGTGTTTTGACAGGTTTCCAAATGAGTCAGAAAGCTGGTAATGTTTTGTTTGCTGCTTTACTAGTTCTATTTTCTTTGTTGCAGAAATGGATTGACTGTTGATAGTTCAAAGACGTCATTTGCTGAGATGATGACAGATGATGTTGAAACTTCACGAGAAGAAAGATGTTTCCGCCTCTGGATTAACAGTCTTGGCACTGCCACTTATGTCAACAATGTTTTTGAGGATCTTAGGAATGGGTGAGCAATGGAAATCTATTTCAGGAAGTTTTACGTTTTATCTGCTTGTATCTAAACTTAATCCCATCCAGGTGGGTTCTTCTTGAAGTTCTCGACAAAGTTTCACCTGGCTCAGTCAACTGGAAACTTGCAAATAAACCTCCCATAAAAATGCCATTCAAAAAGGTTGAGAACTGTAATGAAGTTATAAAGATTGGGAAAGAACTGCGCTTCTCCCTTGTCAATGTAGCTGGTAATGACATTGTGCAAGGAAATAAGAAACTCCTTCTCGGTGAGTACTACATAAGGCACACTAATAACATAATGCACTTGCATATAATCAGACTCGTCAGCTTAAGATATTTCCCTCACATTGATAACTGCTAGTATCGTTTTTACTGTTTCTTCCTATCTGGTTATTGTAAGTTGATTCTAATTGGTAGAACAATATGTAATATCTCGTATCATCAATGATCTGCAGCTTTTCTGTGGCAACTAATGAGATATACAATGCTCCAACTTCTGAGGAATTTGAGATCTCATTCGCAAGGTAAAGAAATTACAGATGCAGATATTCTCAACTGGGCAAATAGGAAAGTAAAGAGAGCGGGCAGAACTTGTCAAGCTGATAGCTTTAGGGTAAGTGTCAAACCAAGTACCGATGTGATTCGCGGAGACCTTACCTTCAGAAACCTAACAGATTGATGGTTGTTTTTCTATGATATTAGGACAAGAATCTGTCAACTGGAATGTTCTTTCTGGAACTTCTGAGTGCGGTAGAGCCAAGAGTTGTCAACTGGAGCCTCGTCACCAATGGCGAAACAGGTAAGCTATGATGATTCAACTTCACTGCTTATTACTTCCTTATTGTTGTTGAATGCTTCTTCTTCTCCGGTGTAAATTCATTCTTTTAGTTGTGAATACTATTTTAAAGAGTGAGTTCTGCTTGGTTGTGATTGACACTTTAACAGAGGAGGACAAGAAGTTGAATGCCACATACATCATCAGTGTTGCACGGAAGCTCGGATGCTCCATATTCTTGTTACCTGAGGATATCATAGAGGTAGATAATATATTTATGGAAATAGGCTTGAATGCTTTTCTTCCGTCTTGTCTGAGTCAATTTTTGCTTGTGTAAACAGGTGAACCAGAAGATGATGCTTATATTGGCGGCTAGCATCATGTATTGGAGCCTCCAGCAACAATCAGACACAGAGTCTACCGTCTCAGAAGAAGCAACTGATGAAGGCGATGCAAACTCTGTCACGGGTGAAATCTCCAATTTGTCTCTTGATGGGGCTTCTGAGTCTCCTGTCGGTCAAGATGAAGAACTGCCGATCAAGGCGGACGAGGATGCCGAGGATAAGGTTGATGGTGAGGATAATAAAGATGCATAAAAAGTTTGATTGTTAATTTTATGGATGTTTTTTTTGGTAATTGCGTGAAGTTGAGCACTGGAGTTTTGGATTGGCAATGCATGAGACAAAGAAAACCCAAAGAAAGAAAAGAGAAGCAACTGGTTTTTTGATGTATACAACAAACAAAGAGGGCTATGTACACAATGTATTACTGCTGTGTACTTGAAACCTCATTTTTGAATTGTGAACGTTCTTTATTTTTTATTTTTTGGACATATTTATTGGGGGAAATTATTCATTTCGTCATTTTTTAAAGTTTTTTTTTGGGTGTAACTGTGAAGATTCATACCATTTTTCAATGTTACAAAGTTGTGGAAACCACTTATTACAAAGAAGGGGGATATAGGAAAAGAAACTAACACGTTTAAATAACATCTAACTGCTGGAGTTCATAAATTGGAAGTATAACTAAGTAGAGAAGGAGAAGACATGATATCAGCCGGATAAGAAAGAAGATGATCCTTCATCATTCTGTCCACAGATATGCGAAGGACTGAATTGGCGAGGAAGTAGTAAAGAAGATTCATGCATTACGTTCCTTCCATATAAGATATATGATGACTTGACACAACAGCTTGATGACGATTTGAAGAGATGAGTTTGCTTCATGTTGCCTTTGAGAGATCCAAGCTGCCATTGCTTGTAAGGTCAAAGGATGATTTGGCCATATTCTTCCTGCAAAGTGAGACCAAATATCTTGTCTTCGGAGAAGCTGTAGGCAGTACTACTTATAAGGTTTTGAAGACTGACCTCGGGTGGAATGGCTCGTGGCAACGACAATGAAGACTCGAGATCTTTGGAGCTGTGGCAGTAACACAAATGTCTGATCGTAAAAATTCGGAATCAGTGTAACTTCAGCGAGGATCTTTTTGGTTTGTCTATGCGGGTGTCTAACTTGTTTATGTCTCCACGTTTCTTTGTGTTATAATGTTATGTTTGTTTGGTAGATTTCGGTCTTTCTGCTTTCATAGTTAACACACATTTAAAGAAGATGTGGTCATGTGTCTCATGACCCAATTGGCAGAGAACACATTAATCCGAAATATTCATTCCCATCTAAGAAATATATCCTTAGTATAGTCGAGCCAACATCGTTAACCACATAATGAATGAGCAACGAGGGATTTCCTTAAACCAAACGATTTTTAAAACTTATAATAACAAAAATACCATTATTGCTTAGTTGGAAACCAATAGAGTGAGATGAGCTAAAAATGATTAGACATATATGAGAAAGTAATTTACCCAATATTGGGCGTTAAGCGAGCAGCGATTCAGCCTAATATCAAAGCGTCGTCGTACGCATAAATCGGAAGAAAAAAAAAACTAAAAGAAGATTTCGCCAAGAAATGATTTTCAAAAAAAAAAAAAAAACTCCTTGTGGTTGGATTTTAATTGCGCGTTTTATACGTCATTAATCGTATGTGCATACGTCATTTCATCAATATAAGAGCCATTTATCTTCTCCTCGAAGCCCAAAGGATAATCTCTTATTCTTCTTACTAATTAGCTTTCTAAGCAAAACCTCGTGATTTCGGAAATTGAGGTATAGTGTTCAATCATCTTTCTGTGTTACCCCTAGATTTTGAGATGAAATTGAATTGCAATTATACTGATCGATTCCAATATCCCGAACTTTAGATTTCCATGGCTGTTGGCGATAGTAGCTTGGAGTTTTCACATCGCATGGAAGATTCTGGAAGAAGAAGAATCAGAGTTTCGGTTATGTGGAAAGGAAACATATACACGGTGGAGATTGATTCAGAGGCATGTCTGAAAGATTTAGGTTATGAATTGAGAAAGTTAACAGGAGTTATGTCGGAGACACTTCGTTTGATTGTTCCTCGGTTAAATGAAAAAGGTTCAACATTGTTATTTCCTTTCTCTGACGACCACTCGGGTTTAAGCTTGCCTGAATCTTCCATAATTGAGGTCAGTCTCTTGGAATTGTGGTCCTGAAAATGTTGTAAACTTATCATTGTTAGTGTGTGTGTGTGTGTTTTTGGTAGATTTTGTTTTAAGGTTTATGAATTTTTGTCTCACTATGCGATTTTCCAAAGCTTGTCCAATGTGTTTGGTTTTTCGGATTTGTTGGTTCTTTTTTTTGTTTTAGGATAAAACTATTAGAATGATGGGAGTGACTGAAGAAGAGGTAGGTGGAGTTTTAACAGATGGAATGCCTGACATGAGGATACTTGGATTTGAGGAAGAGGAGAGAAGGCTTAGACAAAACAAGTTGTATCTTTCGAGTAATTCAATCAAGCTTCCACAGGGGTCTTACGTCTTCTGTGATTTCCGAACTCTTCAACTCCCGGGTATAGAGGTAATTCTTTCAATTTCCATTGTCTAAGATTTATACTTCCTTTTTCTTTATATTACAAGGTAGATCAAGTTGTGTTTCCGTCCTCTCTTTTATCTCTTATGCCATAGCAGTATGATGAAATACAGTGAACTTATTTCCTGAGAATTTGGCTGATAAAGTGACCCTAGATGTTTGTTACTGCAGTTAAACCCTCCCCCTTCTGCTGCTTTAAAGAGAATGCACATGCTTGCAGCAGACCCTGGAATTATCGCTGTTATGAACAAGGTTTTATTCAATTTATGAGAGACTCATCAGTATATCGATTATGTACCAATTCGTTTTGTTTTAAATTTGTAGCATCGTTGGAGAGTCGGAATCATGACAGAACTAGCCCCAGTTGGTTATGTTGGTGTTAGTCCAAGGTGCATTCTGGGCTTTAACAAGGTACACATGTTTTCTTTATAAGACACTTGTCTTACCTAGTCTGTTCTGATTTTGATTTTCTGAAATATTCTGCATTTTGTGATGTAGAATCAAGGAGAGGAGATATCTCTACGTCTTCGGACGGATGATCTCAAGGGATTCAGAAAGTACGCGAGCATTAAAAAGACTCTATTGCATGAGCTTGTAAGTTGATTACTCGACAACTTGATTTCTTGATACCCGAAACTCTGAAAATTTCTGCACTTTGATTTGAGAGCTAATGTTCTATGAATCAAAATGTCAGGCTCACATGGTATATTCGGAGCATGATGAAAACTTTTTGGCTCTTAACAGTCAGGTAATAGGCGTAGACATTTGTTTCTGTTATCTCAGTTTCATTTTGGTGGTAATTTTACAAATGAGTTCTTGTGTTACAGTTGACCAAAGAAGCTGAAAGCTTAGATTGGACTAAATCAAGGGGTCACACATTGAATGGAACGAAGATGATGAATGACTATGAGGAAGACTACTTCTTTGACGAAAATGAAAATGAAATTGAGTTTTTTTCTCAGCGGCTTGGTGGAAATCAATTTGATAACCTTGGAAATGCCCGTGAATCGTCTGTTGCTGCTGCTTATCGCCGTGTCTCCCACACAAGCGAAAACAATGACGTTGGTGTTTCAAAACTCAGCGAAGAACCTGATCCTGATGACATGATTGATGTTTGTGATGAGACTAAGCAACCAGCCTTTCCCAAATCTCTGTCTGATTCTTGGACTAAATTTGAGCCTGACCCTGACGATACTATTGAAGACTGTGCACCAGAACATCATTCGGGAGCGATGGATATCACGACTGATCTTGCCCATCCTGCTGAGGATGATGATGAACCTGATCCGGATGACTTAGAAACACGCACAAGTGTTGGGGAAGTTGAAAATACAAAAATATCAAATGACACTGTAATGTCGGATGGGAATCTGAAGATACCTCGTGGAGAACCCAATGCTGATGAAACTATGCAGGCTACACCTGATCCTGATAAGGACAATAACCTGGTGGTCACAGGGACAGAAGCAGTCACTGAGGTTGATGAGCCCGATCCAGATGATCAAGAGATTCAGAGGATCCAAGACTCTGTTACCATCATCTCTAACCGTCTCAAGAAAGCCATAAATGCCTTGGAAATTGAAGCAACCAATGTGCTACAAATGCTTCTCAAAATAGTGAGGTACCTTGTCAGCTCTTGGAAACTTATAAGCGTATCTGCAGATGTTACTCGAGGATGTGACTGACGATACACTTTTTTTCTTTTGGTGATCCAGGAACATCATTGAACAACCGAATGAAATCAAATTCAAAAGGCTGCGTAAGGTGTGTGTATACTCATTAGGCCCCTGATTTAATTTCTTTGAGTTATTATATCATGTTGTGTGTCTGATCTGGTCAACTACATGACTGCCATTTCAGGGAAATCCTGCAATTCAGCGCAACATTCTCAAATATGCAGGTTTGTCTTGTTTCATCTTCTCGTAACACATTGTATCCTACGATGTATATAATATTATCTGTGTTAAAATGTCTCGAGCGTGATATTTTGCAGCTGCGGTTGAGATCCTTTCCGTAGTTGGCTTTGTCGAAGAGATGGTATGGGAAGGCACAGGAACACAAGAAGCATACTTGGTACTGAAACGTAATGACCCAGGACTCTTGTGGATTGCCAAGTCCATGATCGAATCACACACCACCGATTCCTAGCTCTAATATTACTACACTTTCTGTGTTACACTGTATGTATAATTTGAGACTGTTACACACTGTATGTAGAAACATGTGTCTTATATATACGAGCCAAACTCTTGCCTTTTCTTTCCTATAACTGGATTGTGTTGTGTGAATCTGCTGACTGTACACGACAAGAAGAGAGACTTGCATTCTCACAATCTTCTTACCCAAAACGTATCTTAAATACATTTTTTATCTGATTAGTCAAATATACTTGAAGAACAAACAAAGTTGAATAAATTCTCAAAACCTTGGTATAAGCAAATTCTATTTTTTTATAATCTTTGTATTGGTTACTTCCTATCTCATATAGGATTAGAAGGTATTTTATTACGTTGCGAAGGAGTGGCATGACCTTGTAATAAAACCTAGAAATCAAGGGCTTTTATAGATAAGGTAGCCTATTTAATACAATATATCTCTGAAGAAAGAGAAAACAAAAAGTAGAGAGCACCGCTGCAACACGAAACTTTCATCTTCACAAATTTCCTGAGAACAAAAAAAGAGAGATTTGTGAAATTTCTTCGAAGCTTTTCTTGATTCGTTTCAACTTGAGATCCATCTTTAACTGGTAAGCTCCTGTTTTTCTTTGATTCTCTTCGTTGATTTTGCTATTCAACTCTAGAAAATTAGGGTTTCCAATCGTTGAATTCAGGATTATGTTTAGGTTTTTGTCCTCTTAGATCGCTTATCGGAATCGTCTGCTCGGAAAATATGTTTGTCCTGATTTGATATTTCGTCCGTCGATTTGTGAAATTGAGACGAATGTATTCTTCCAACTTTTCGCGATTGTTCGAATTCGATATTCTTTACTCAGTTTTTCGGATTCCGTAGTTTCGATTGTTAAAGAGATTGCATTGAAACATTTGAAATTTGGATGTAGAGACGATGCCGAAGAACAAGGGAAAGGGAGGAAAGAACAGGAAGAGAGGAAAGAACGAAGCTGACGACGAGAAGCGTGAGCTTATCTTCAAGGAAGACGGTCAAGAGTATGCTCAAGTTCTTCGTATGCTTGGTAATGGTCGATGTGAAGCTATGTGCATTGACGGTACTAAACGTCTTTGCCATATCCGCGGTAAGATGCACAAGAAGGTTTGGATTGCAGCTGGTGACATTGTTCTTGTTGGGTTGAGAGATTACCAAGATGATAAAGCTGATGTTATCCTCAAGTACATGTCTGATGAAGCTAGGCTTCTTAAGGCGTATGGTGAGCTTCCTGAGAATACTCGTCTTAACGAAGGTATTGTTGGTGATCTTGATGAAGATGGTTCTGATGGTGGCGAAGACTACATTGAGTTTGAGGACGAGGATATTGATAGGATCTAAGTTTGTTTTGTTTTGGCTCTTGTAATATCAAATTTGAGACACCCATCTTCTGTTAATACAGAAGATTTTGGTGATAACATTTACTGTTAAAATAATGCGATTGTTATGTTTCTTTGTTTTCCAGTTTCTTATCTATATACTACTTGTTCCCTTTCATCATTTGGTTCTTCCATATAATTTACAGTCAGATTCGAAACACCAAACTATTGAGAGACATGAGTTATCTTTACAGGTAATAATAATCTTAGCTGCTGCTATATAACTTCTGTGATGTTTCTTCGCTTTTGTTTCCCATTTTGCAGCTTGAGGGAGTGAACTTGGCCTTCTTAGCTTTGTTTGTCTGTTGTTGCAGATCTCTTTTTGTTGCCTGAAGCTGGAAAGGAAAACCGAAAACACTTAATGTATGGTGAGTATGTTTGACATGGATAAGAAAACCGAAACTTTCCATGCATGGTGTGGTTGTTTCTTTACCCTGTTATGCCTCCTCTGGTTTTTGTTGCTTGGAACAGATTTGCGTTTTGAAATGCTAGCTTTATTACCGCTTTTTTCTGTCTGCAAATCTTCATTTTCCTCTTCTACTGTCTCTGATATGCTTCCAAATTGGAAAGGTAGATCGTTGGAAGCACAGCTCTCCAACTCGCCAGCTATACCAAACGATCTATTCTTTATCACTAATCTTTGAGTTTTGTTTGCAACATCTGTCTGAATGTTCGTTCTGGGTTCCATCGAAAGGCTGTCTGGTACACGAGTTGCCATCCAACGTTCTAGCCAACTCCAACCGATGTTAGATTCATCTTCACTGGTGCGATCTATTTGCTTCTTCTTTGAGCAAATCCTTAGCTTTAAGAAAAATGTTCCACAGTTCAGACTATATAAATTCTTTTTGATCTTTTTGGATGCAATCAGAGATCAATTTAGTATACCTGCTGTGAAAATGCATAAGCAAGTGCTCTCTCCCGCTTCGTCATTGCTTCCATTCGGTTTTGAATCCTCAGTTTTGATATGGTGCTGCTCACTGTGCTATCGTCCCAGTCTTCCTGTTATATATGTGAGCATTGTTATGTTAATCTTCTCTATATCCTTAAGTTCCCTTTTACTGCATCAGATTTTTTGCTTACCTTTATCCTCAGAACTTGAGTATTGTTCTTCTGTAGTGTTCTTCGATTTGCAGATACCTGTTTTCTTCTAAAAAACGGTGCTTTCACGGAATTACCTGACTGAACTTCTAGTGATGTCCCCATGGATACCTTGCTTGGAGATTCCTCTCCACAGAAGCTCTCTTCCTTGTCAAATGCGTCTTCAACTTCTTTGCTTCGACGTATTGCCTGAACACATCGTAAGGATCAATGGAGTGGACACAAGAAGAAGAAAACAAGAATGCAGCAGAAACTAACCAGGTAACTCTTGAATGCCGACTGAATTATGACTGCAGCGTCTTCTTCGAGGAACAACTTAGAGATTGGAGTAGTCTGATGCTTCTTTGGTATATGCGTCTCTGTTGCTTCGCTTTGGTTATCATCAACATCTTCTTTTACATAACTATTCAGTAAAGGCTGAGTCACTGTTGCCTCTGAGCTTTTAACAGAAACAGAGTCATCCTCCTCGTCCTCAATCTGTTGTTTCGCGGAAGCCGAATCTTCAATTGCGCAAACCGAATCAAAAGGTAGAACCAAATCAGAACTCAGTTGCTGAGACATTGTAAGAAGAGCATCAGAATCTTTGATCGATCCTGAATCATCCACAGCGAGAACAGAGTTGAATTCATCTCCGCAAAGGTATGATCGAACCGAGCTCCATCTTTTCTTCTCTCCTAGATTGCCTCTTCCCTGAATACACAACATTTCAAAGTAGTAAATATATAGAACAAACAAAAGAAAAAAGAGTGATGGGTTTTGATGAACATACATTGTTGTACTTGTAATCACTAGACTCAAATGACTTGTTTCTGAAGAAAAGGCTTCTCACTAGTCCTCCTGTAACACCCATCTCTCTCTCTCTCTCTATATGTTTCAGAAGAATTGGGAATTGTGAAATGGTTACACTACACACATGTGAGATTGATTATATAAAAAACTGGGAACGAAGAAGAAAAGAAAAGGTTGCATTATTTTGGAATCACAAGCACATGACTCATGGACATGTAGAGGGGAAAATTAAAAAAGTGAAAAGCTGAAACATAGCGTCTAGTACAATCGTTATGATTGTGATCCACAAGGAAAGCATCTGTTATATATAAGAGAAATGATGGATATATCTTTATTTTATATAATTGAGTGAAATCGTGGGTTTTTGTGGTCTCGACTTTTATTACTTTAGGAAATTTTAAGAGTAGAGAGATGCTTTGGTATGCACATGGACTGCATTGGATTGGTTCTTTTCTTATGCAAACGGCAATTTCACTCAATGGTCACCTTTTTTTAGTTCCCCTCACATTGTCACATTGCCATGGAATTTTTTTTTGCTAAGAAAAAATTAAAAAATTCCATGGCAATGTGACAATGTGAGGGGAACTAAAAAAAGGTGACCATTGAGGGGAATTTTCTTTATTTATTAGTAATATAAAAGTTTATTTAGGGATCTCAGACCGAAATTCATACTAATCTCCAAGTTTATGATAATTCATACATTTGTTATTGTGGCCAACCATAATGACAATCGCAGTAAAAAAACTTGAATTTGACAATCGCAGTAATTAACAACCATTTATGTTTGAATATAGATACAACTCAATTGGTTTTACAATTCACATAACTAACTTCGAGTTTAGGAGTTCGAGGTCACTTTTTTTTTTTGTCAACCTAAGTATTAATCAACAAAATCCTTCCGTACTGGAGATCCAAGACGGGGGAGAGTTGCTTACATATGAAAAAAATTAAAGCACGGAATATTGCTGAACGGACCAAACAGTCCGCCTTCAAATTAATAGTGCGGGGAATTAGCGATAAAGAGAAGTTGGGTATCCGATCCTGGAAGCTTCTAATCTTAGCACTAAAAATCGAGAATGCCGGCCACTCCATGGGGTTCCTGACAATGTCGACCAGATCTGAACAATCCGTGTCAAACAGGTGACAGTCCACACTTCGCTCCAGTATGCACGACATCGCCCATATCAGGGCCTCAGCTTCCGAGTGTAATGGGGATCGTCGGTGGCTTAGTCCCTGCGCGCCTAGGAGTATCGAATGGTCATCTTGGTCACACACCCAACCCAGTCTTGAGGTGGTATCTGCATCATTGCAAGACTCATCTATCTGACATCGGAGCCCAGTCGGAGTTCGAGGTCACTTAATTACATACTTTTACGTTTTACCCATAAAACAATATTTTTAAAAAAAATTAGTAGTTAGATTAGTTTAGGATACAGAGTAAGAAAGACAGGGATTAGAATTTTTGGAATAACAAAGTTTTTAAAACAAAACAAAAAAAAAAATTAATAGTTAGATTAGTTTAAGGTGATTTTGGCATTTTTGGAAAGAAACAAAATCTTTTTTAAAAAAGTTAATGCTTATATAGCTTAGTGTACAAAATAAGAAAGACATAAGGTATAGATATTTTCGGAAAGACACAAATTTTTTTAAAAAAAATGAATATCCCTTTCCTATTAAAAGCTAAGTCACATTAGTTTGTCTCATTAATTGTTATAATTTCATCGGCTGAAAACTATGACATGAATTGAAAGAATGATGACATGTCTAGGCAAAAATTGTGACATGACTTAAGTCTCTTAAATTATTGGATAACTAAAATAACTTTGGCTTAATTTATAATTATAACAAATATTCAATAAATAACTTTTCTTAATTAGCTTAAAGCTCGGCGTAAACACTTATCTTCGCTTCCCTAACTATATAACACGAATCAAATTAATTGACATAAAATTAGGTAACCAGGATAAAAAAACATAACAAAGAAATGGACAAGCGAGTAAAGAAAATCAAATTGGATAGTTGGTGGAATCCAATAATATATATATGATGTTATGATTTATATTAATACTACTTTTTACTATCATGCTATGAATCAAATTATTATTCCCATTTTCTAAGTTACATTTTAGAAATTAATTGATCCATATGTCATGTGCAATACAAACTTATCGACATGGATATCAAAATTATAACCAAATGAAAACTGTTAATAATGTATGCATTATGGATGTCCATAAAATAATGATTGATAAATATTGTGCAAAATTGATTGTCGATTATTAATTAATAATTGATTGTCTTTTGCATATATATATATACACATTGTTAAAACAATGTGTATATATATATGTAAAAGACATCTTTTTTTAAATGTATATATATATATATATATACATTGTTAATATATGCCAAAGACAACATTATTAAATTAACAAAAGACATTATGCTTTGTAAATTAACAAAATTTCAAAATATATATTCAAATTCTAAACTAAAGTTCTATCAAAAAGAACTCAAGGAATAGTAATTATCTTTTTATATTGGGATAATTGCAAAAATGCCACTTTTGGTATATAAATTTTCAAATTTTTTATCATGAATTAACTATTTTTAAAAGATATCATTAGTTAAGGGTTTCTTAAATTTTAATCCCTAAAATTCAAAACCCTAAAAACGGTTTTCTCAACAAACCCTAAAATCAAAGCCTAACATTAAATAGTTAAGCCATCTTAAAAGTGATATTTTCCAAAATTTCTCTTTGATCCTATAGATAAATGGGTTAAAATTTGACTAATCACGTTAAAATTAGAGTAATCGTGCCCCATTTACTCAAGAACACCGGAAATATGTGTTTTGCGTGGGAAAAAATGCACTACGTAGATTACATAGAAAATGCTATTTGTGGCTCCACAAAACAGTTAATTTGCTATTCTCCTTCTTTACTATCGAGAAAAAAAAAAACTGATATGTTGATGAACAAAATAAGAACTCTTAGCTGGATCGCTAGCCATTTATAATAAAATATGTGAGATCTTTTTACAATGTGATACATAAGATTAGTATTAGTAGTTGAAAATGTTAGTTATTGGTTTGACAATTAAATATTTTATTGTTTCTTTCTATCCAATTTTGCTTGATTTTTAAATTTTAAATGCTTTGCTTATTCACGATTTTGATGTCAAATAATGCCTTTAACACAAATATTGGTAAGTTTTAAAATCATTGAAAATGTTATTTTGATTGACAGTAGAATCATCATAGAAAATGATAAACCATGCGATAAAGTTTTAATCCCTAAGATGTTTGTCATCCCACTAGAAATTTGAGTTTAGAATTTGAATATATATTCATTGACTTTCACAATGCGGCGTAGATAATTTTCATTGACTTTAGTTTTTGCGATCACCATAAATCAAAGTCCAAGACCTGTATTCCCCCATGTACAACTATATGATTTCTATCGAGAGTAAAATTTAGAAGTGGGTTAAAAATCCTACATTAACAAAAAAAAAATGCAGAAGAAAAATATGAATATCGTTTACAAAAAAAATGTTCAAAACCTTCATTAATTTTTCATATTTGTCTTTTGTTTTATTTAAATTTAATTAAACATACTTATGTTATTTGACTTATTTTATTATTCAACATGTCATTGAGTTAGTCATGTAAAATATTTTCATCTTTTTTTACATGCTATGAAATCTTAACTTTTCATACTTCATAATCTATAATACAATCAATATTAAAATTAAAATGTTACAAAAAAATTCATACCCGCACACAGTGCGGGCAAGTCATCTAGTTTCTATTAGTTTAGGGTATAAAATAATAAAAATTTATGGTTTTGGCATTTTGGGAAAGAAACAAAACTTTTTTAAAAAATGAATACTTCGATTATTTTAGGGTATAGAATATGAAAGACATAGGATTTTGACATTTTTGAAAAAAAAAAATAAAAAAAATAATAATAATAATTTGATTAGTTTAGAATATAGAGTATGAAAGACATAGGGTTTTGGCATTTTTGGAAATAAAAAAATCTTTTAAAAAAAATAAATACTTTAGGGTATAGAATAAAAAAACACATAGGGAACAGAAATTTTTGAAAAGAAACAAATATTTAAGAACATTGATTCTAGATTTAAAAAATAAATATATATAAGGAAACTGCAAGATTTAATGAATATTATATCCTAGATTTATGGGATATTTCTAAAAAAATTAAAAATTAATTAAAGAAAACTTTCCAAAATTTAAGAAAACCAATTTAATAACATTGATTCTAACTAACTTTTTCTATAAAACATATTATACGGAATGAGTAGAAAATATATAGATTAGGAGAAATTATCTTTCTTTGGCAGACGACATAAGATGTCGTAGACTGTGTGTTCTAAATTCAGTAGAAGTAATTGAAAGTAATGGAGGTCGTATTCTACGGCAGAGCGGAAGATAGGCAATTTAGTAGAATACAAATACTTCTACTCGTATATAGAAGGTAGGCGTAGAATGTCAATTGTGGAAGCCGTAGAAAAAAACTATATTATTTATTTTAACCATAGTTTTAAAGTTAAAAAATTATTTTGATATATAGAGATGACTACTATTGATAATTTTTTAATAACAATGTATTTCAAATATTTTATATCTTCCTTGAGGGTAATTTTGATTAAAAATGACAAAATACATCAAAAATATATTATGACAAAAACAATTTCAATGTGACATAATTTTGCAAAATCCCCATAAAAAAAGCACTACTGAATTTCCATGTTACATTCCTAAAAAGTCTAATAACAATACCGAGAAGCTCATGTATTACTTAGAGTAAAGATTGAAGCAAACCGGAGTAAACCGGTTTCTTAATTGATTTCTTATTCTGGTTATTTTGTAAACCGAATCTTTCATAGTATAAATGAAGTATCGATGTAACAATCACATTTATGATGAATAACAGAAATTTCTTATCCAAATCTCTCTCTCTTTCGTGAATCTGTTGTTTACTAATATCATGACTTACTAGTTCGCGGTCTTGTTCGTATCTTCCAAAACAAAAGTCAAAAGCTACGAGGTAAGGTACTAATCACCTGGAGGAACTCGACAGAAGACACTCAACCTAATTAAAAAACCTCATCTGAAATCATACGTGTTAGCTTCAGAAACATGAAGAGATCTCGAAGAAAAAATCTCCATGTGCCAACTAACTATTATGTGTCTCCTCAACCCATATATCCGCTTAGTTTTTGTTTTTTTGTGTACGACTCTATCAAATATGCCATGTTAGCTTCTTGTTTACGTAACCAGTGTAACTACTATAAATAATAAGAGGTGAAGTGCTTTGTATTCTCAGTTTCATAGTAGTAAAGATGAATATGAAGAAGCTTATCGTATGGTTTCTTTTGTTAGCGGCTGTTGTTGTGGTGGTCGCAGCAGACAGTTCCGTGGATGACAAGAAAGAAGGTGTGTTTTAGTGTTTCTTTATTTGTCTGTTGTTCCAAAATTAGTAGAATGTATGTTAAGCGGAGATTTTGCAACAGGTGCAAAGCAAGTAGAAGGAAAAGAAGAGATACCAGTTGCAACCGTGCAAGGCAAAGATAACACTAAGGATGATGTTCAAAGTTGGGGAGGTGGAAGAGGCGGAGGAGGCAAAGGATGGGGAGGAGGCGGAGGAGGAAAGGGATGGGGAGGTGGTGGCCGAGGCGGTGGAGGAAAAGGTTGGGGAGGACGCGGAGGAGGAAAAGGATCGGGAGGCGGTGGTGGAGGAAAAGGTTGGGGAGGAGGTGGCCGAGGCGGTGGTGGAGGACTTGAAGCGGTAGAAGAAGGTTCAGAGTACGCCACAGAAGAGATGAATTATCCACAAACTTGGGGTTGGGGAGGCCGTGGTTGGGGCGGTGGAGGCCCTGGTTGGGGTCGTGGTTGGGGCGGTGGAGGCCCTGGTTGGGGCCGTGGTTGGGGCGGTTGGGGCCGTGGTTGGGGTGGCGGAGGCCCTGCTTGGGGCGGAGGTTGGGGAGGTGGAGGCCCTGGTTGGGGCGGAGGTTGGGGAGGTCCAGGAGGTTGGGCAGGTGCCGGTGGAGTGTAGAGACCGTCACTACGAACGACATCAAAAGAAATATTACGAGTAGATATGTAAGTGTCTGTATACTATAACAAATAATGCTGGAGAGGTATGGTGTGCCGATGCTTTATGCCATCACACATAGCCTAGTCCAAAGCTTAAATGCCTTGAAAGTTTGTAAACGTTGTTTGATAAATATATCTAAGTTGTTGAGTTGAGTGTACGGATTTCTAAGTCACTTAATATTTCACATTCGTACGCTAAAAGATGCTTGAAGATAATTATTAGTGAGTTGAGCTTTGTTTGAGGCGAAGCTCTAACTGAACCGCAAATGTTTTTGGAATCCACTATTAGCTTTTCCAGGTGTGGGATACATTTATAAAAACAAAAAGTTAATGGAAGGATCTTTTCTACATTGGTACTAAAACATGGAATCAGCCCCTGATAGAACCTATCATACGACCTGAAGATGTTGGTGAGATCCTTAAAATCAGACATGGTTATACAAACTTCCAAGATCATATTGGTTGGAATTATACCCCATTTAACACGTACACGGTTAAATATGGGTGTTAGTTTAGCACGCATCTTCCTACTCAAGAGTACATTCCTCCCCCAGCTAGATCAACAACTCTAAAAAAGGCAGTTTGGAAGCTTCAAACAGCTCAGAAATTAAGACAATTCCTATGGCATGTATCATCTAACACTATAGCTACAAGATCCATTCTTGAATTTTGAGGTATCATTGTGGATTCTCAATGCAAGCCGTGTTGCTCTGAAGAAGAAATTTTAGATCACATGTTTTTCAAGTGTGAATATGTCCAAGCTGTATGGCGTGAATCCCCTTACTCTAACTCGATCCTCCTTGATTCCTTTTGCTTCCTTTGAAGACAAGATCCAAACCATCTTCGATTGGCATAACAATCGAGACCTTTCAAGTTTTCTGAGACAATATCCATTATGGATTCTATATAGGCTCTGGAAAAATCACAACTTATTGTTACATCAGTGAAAGAGTGTTGTGTGGCAACAAATATTTACACATGTAGAAAATGAAGTTAGAGAACGGAGCTCATGTTTACAAAACCATATGATGAGTACACGACTTGCGGTACCGATCACACATCAACTACCTCCTTCCAATTGGACAAAACCAAAAGATGGTAAGAACATCCGCAACCAAAAGATGGTAAGAACATCCGCAACCAAGAGCTTGGTGGGGATCTCATCCAATTAAGGGGATCCAATTATTCAATTTGAGAATTCAATTGATTTGAAAAGAATTAAAGATTCCATTAAATTCCATTGTTATTCAATTATCTATTTTGTAAATTCTTTTTAATTCCGGTGTTATTCAATTTACGGAATTCCTAATTCCATTAAATTCCTGTGTTATTCAATTTTACTGCAACTTTTATAGTATTGTTATTTCATAGGAATTTAATGAAAATTTGTGAAGAGCCAATTCTCACCATTTTTGTAGAAATTTTGATGGAATTCTATAAATCATTCACAATCCTTTGAAATCAATTATTTTCTAATTCTATCACAATCTCACATTGAATACCACCCCCTAAATAATTATTAATTTAAGTATTAGTTTAGTGGTCGAGACTCATGAAAATTTATGTAGTTTTTGTCGTTTAATCATGATACGCAGGTATCAAAAGAATAAAAAGTAATTTATATTTTACAAAAAATAAAATAAAAGAAAATTAAATTAATATATATAAATTCTAATTTTTTTTATAAAAACTTGAATTTATTAAGTTTCAGATATTTCTAAACGCATATTACATTTCGTAAAAACAAAGTAAAACATAAAATCACATAAAGTTATGAATAGAAAACATAATTAACTCGACTCTAGTATTCGAATAAAGTAAATTTGTTCCATGTACGCTCAACCAAGTCTGCTTTCAATTGTTGATGCATTTGTTTCTCACGAATTCGAGTTCGATTGGCAGTCATATTGTTCACATGTGTAGGTGTTGTAGAATAGAACGTGTAGTCTACTTGTGAAGTCTCGTTTCTTTCTATTTCTACTAATGATTCATTATTTTGGTCTCGTTCGTCTTCTACTATTATATTGTGTAATATGATAGATGCTTTCATTATCTTACCAATTTTTGCTTTATCCCAACTAAGAGCTGGATATCTGACAATTTCAAATTGAGTTTGGAGGACTCCAAAAGCACGCTCGACATCTTTTCTGACAACTTCTTGACGTTCAGCAAATAATGATGCTTTAGGACCTTGTGGCAAAGAAATTGATTGGATGAAAGTAGCCCATTTAGGATATATACCATGTGTGAGATAGTAAGCCATATCGTATTGGCGTCCATTGACAAAGTAACTAACATTTGGAGCTCGACCTTCTAATATATCATCAAAAACGGGTGAGCGGTCAAGTATCTGGAGCTCCAAAAAATGCGTGCCAAATTCATAGATCTTGTGAAGCCACTGCCTCTAAGACGATTGTTGGTTTTCCATGTCCACGTGAATATAGTCCTGCCCAAGCCGTCGGACAATTCTTCCACTCCCAATGCATACAATCAATGATTTCTATCATCCCGAGAAATCCCCGAGACTCTCCAAGATCTAGTAATCGTTGGAGATCATGTAGTGTAGGTATTCTCAGGTACTCGTCTATGAATAACTGTATAATTGCATCCACAAAATGTTCTAAACATTTGATTATGGTGGTTTCACCGAGGCGGAGGTATTCATCCATCGCATCAGCTGCAAGACCATATACCATCTTCCGAATTGCGGCTGTACATTTTACTACGGCAAAGATGCTGAATCTTCCAGTAGCGTCTGGTCTCCGTTTAAAGAATGGTACATCATTGGTGAGTCTGTCAACAATTCGCAAGAACAATGGCTTGTGCATTCGAAAACGTCGACGAAATATATGTGGAGGACAAACAGGTTGCTCGCTAAAATAATCATTCCATAGTCGATTATGTCCTGCCTCGCGTCCTCTTTCAATAACTATGCCTTTTTTCTTCGCTGGACTTTGAGTGCAATGTTCAATACATTTTACTAAACTCGTTTGAAAGAAATGATCGAAAGTTGCATCAAAGTTTTCGTCGAAATTTTCATAAAAACTAGAAGAAGAAGAGTGAGGATGAGGATTGAAAGGCATATTCTTATTGTTTGTGAGAAATGATAGAAAAAAGTTGTATTGATGAATGTATTGTAAAAAATCAATTGATAGAAGAGTGATGAAAGTAGAAGCGAGGAAGTATAAATGAAGAGTTGATAGAAGAGTGATTCTATAAAAGAAGAAAAGCGTTGCTTTTATAGATGAAGCATATCCGAGTACATAGCAAAATATATTACATGAGTTGTTCGCTCTTGTGACACAAAAAAACAACATTAGTTGTCTTGTGAAAGATCAAGACAACACAAACCAATTCTGAGTACATAACAACAAAACCAGTAGAGCCGAATACAATAAAAGCTATACATCTACTCGTGACACTTGAAGACAACAATAACTACTTGTGACACTTGAACACAACACAACTTGTTCCTACAAAAACAAAAGACAACAAACTAGTGGTAAAGACAACAAACAACAAACCAGAAGACAATAATAACTACACATGTGAAGGAACCATACGAGAAGAGTAGAGCCTTTGTTCTTCTCCTTTATGAGCCACTTGTTCCTGCAAAAACATCAAAGAATAACCAAACATTAATTTAGTTATAGTCTAAACAATCAACAACAAGTAACACTCAACAATTAAACTACTTTAATCAAACTTAACATCATGTAAAGACTCAAACTTACGTAGCTCGTTACACATCTCAACCATTAAAGAGTTTTTCAAAGTTAGTTCTAGGTCTGTTAGTGGCTCGGTTTTTAGGATGAGACTATCAAGAATTTGGCAGTTGGATTGTCTCTCTTTAGCAGCCAATTCCTTCTCTTTTATCAGCCACACCTGCTCAAGCATCTTCACTCTTGAACTCTCATCTGTTTCTTCACTCTTCCCCTTACATCTCTTTCCCCCTAGCAGCCAACGCTTTTACACCCTTAACACCCATAGGCCTCTCCTCTGTTCCATCCTCCTCCACTCTAGATCTTTTGGCACTTGTAGACTGATTAATTTTTTCTTCATAAAGAGCACGCCATTTCTGATCAAACTGCAACAGCCTCCAAACATGCTCAAGGGTGAACTTCATCTTATAATCTTGGAAGTAGAGCTGATAAGAAATCACCATTTCATCGTTATCTTGGGGGCCACTCTTGGGAATCCTAGTGGCACACTTTAAACATCCAACAAACTTGCTCATAGACTCATTGATTTTGGACCATTTCTGCTTACACGTGTTGGCCTCTCTCTTTGGAAGGTGTGCAATAGCAGGAGAAGCAGCAACATAATCTGCAACTCTCTCCCAGAATCTCCCTGATTTCTGCTCCTTTCCAACAATTGGATCTTTAGATGTGTTAAGCCAAACACTTACAAGTGCTGTCTCTTCATCAATACTCCATCTTGGCTTGGGAGCTACATCTTTAGATGTCTCACCTAATTGGGTTGGGATAGAAGGTGATAGTGGTTGGGAAAATGTGTTTGGGATGTTGATCCCTTGTTGGCTATACAAGAGATATGTGAAGTTTGGAGAGGATGCAGAGGAATTGCTAAAATCAATATTCATTTCACTAACCAAAGATTAAGAATAATCTTTGCTACTCGGTGGTGTGGTTTGATTTCAGACTCAAACTGTTATTATAAAACAAGCTCATGTCCATTTAATTCGTGTTAGGTGTTAGTTATTAAGTCACTCACTTAATCTACTTGTGTCTACATCACCATCAAACCTACTTTAGTTGTAGTGGAGTTCTACTTCTTAGCCATTTATAACAACCAAACAAACTAGCTTACTTCAGAGAGTTTTGATTACTACATTTACTTATGTCTACATCACCATCAATACACACAAACCTTACTTCAGTTCTAGTTGAGTTTTAATTCACTTTGAGCAAAGAAACATAAATATTCATGAATCTCATTACACAAACAACATTACTAATGCAGAAGCTTCTGAAAATATTTGGTTTTACTAAACCATTCATATCAACAACCTAAATTCACAAATAACATTACTAGATCAATGCGAATTGATGACATAAACTACATTTGCTTTAACTTCTGATCAATAACCGACAACCAATTCATTCTATACATTGCAATGTTTTAAAAACACACTCAGACTGACATTTTCATCTTTAACTCATGCGGAAGTAGGGCTGTCAAATGGGATGGTCGTCCATTGTCCAACCCAGCCCAAAATAGTATTGGACCATATTGGTCATGACCAAATGGGAAGCAGTCCAAATGGTCATAGCCCATCTATACCCATGATTAAAATGGGCTGGACTACATGGTCAATGGTCAGCCCAATAATCAAAAAATTAGGTTTTGTTATTTTGGGAACAGATTCACAAAAATCACATGACCTCTCTCTTTTCCAATTCACGAACCCTCCTTCTCTGATTCCGTTGCATCGTCTCCATCTTCTCTGATTGAATTTTCTCGGGAAAGTTATCACTCTCCCAGGTGAGAATCAACTCTCATCTTCTTCGATTTTGTTTTTGTTCGTGTGTGATCACTCTTTGAATCTTTCTAAAAATCAACATCTGTAGATCATTTTTTGGGGTTTTAGGTTTCAATCTCTTCTGGATTTTGCTAGAAATGGCAGTATAAGTTGAATGTTCAAGTTGATTTGGTAGAATATCTTGATTTGGTAGTTCAAGTTGCTGAAGTAATTAGTAGTCGATGCAAGTTCTTAATCTGATCGTGATTGTTGTTTGATGTTAGAAACTTGTAATTTGTCTTCTATTGATGTTGTTATAGTACTAAAAAGAATTAGTCTGCTAATGGGTTATGTTTATTGTTTTAGATGGATAATATTGTAAGTCTGAATGATGATGTTGATGAATATATGAGTGGAGATGAAATGATGGATCAGGATGAAAACAACCATGTAGAAGTCGATTCTTTAGTGAGTACTGGTGAGAACACAAAAGGAAAAGGTACATATAGACATAGGTATTCGAAGTGTTGGCGTAACTTTACAATAGTTGGACAGAAATTACATGATGGTAGGAGTAATATCCGTTGCAATTATTGCAATTATGTATATTGCTTCAATCTTAGGAGGAATGGAACTACTTGTTTGTTGCGACACATGGCAACTTGCTCGAACACACCTGGATGTATTACTCCTGGAAGCAATAGAAAACTTGATATGATGGTTTTTCGTGAAATGATTGTTGTGGCAATCATTGAACATGATCTGCCTTATTCATTCGTTGAATACAAAAGGATAAGAAAGGCTTTTGCTTATGCTAATTCTAGTATTGAGTTTTGGAGTAGAAACACTGCAGCTGCAGATTGTCTAAAGGTCTTTGAGAAGGAAAAAACAAAACTTAGGCGGATTCTAAATGAAGTTCCTGGTAGATTTTGCTTGACAACTGATCTCTGGAGAGCTCTTACTATTGAGGGTTACCTATGTTTGACTGCACACTACATTGATTTTGACTGGAATCTGAAAACGAAAATTCTATCTTTTTGTGCATTTCCTCCTCCTCATTCTGGTATTGCGACTGCGATGAAGTTGATGGAATTGTTAAGAGAATGGAGCCTAGAGAAGAGATTGTTTACCGTTACTGTAGACAATGCTACATCAAATGATAATATGCAAGGCATACTCAAGAGGCAGCTTCGAAAGGATTTGCTGTGTAATGGCGACTTCTTCCATGTTAGATGTGTAGCGCATATTCTAAATTTAATTGTCCAAGATGGGCTAGCAGTTATTGATGAAGCTTTGGAGAAAATTAGAGAAAGTGTGAAGTTTGTGAAGGTAAGTGAGTCTAGAGAGCAAACATTTCAAAGTTGTGTTGAAACTGTAGGAATTGAGGCTAAAGCAGGACTGGTTTTGGATGTTAAAACTAGATGGAACTCTACTCATCTCATGCTTTCTAGAGCCATCATGTTTAAAGATGTGTTACGTAATCTTGTTGAGGTAGAGCCAAGTTATAAGAGTCATCCGTCTGATTTGGAGTGGAGTAGAGCAGAGTTAATATGTCAGTTCTTAACTCCATTTTCATAAATGACTAATCTGGTTTCAGGCTCATCATATCCTACAGCAAATCTCTATTTTATGCAAGTTTGGACAATTGAAAGATGGCTGAGGACTCATGAAGAATCTGATGATGAGGTTATTTGTGTAATGGTGGAAAGTATGAGACAAAAGTTTGATAAATATTGGGAGGAGTATAGTGATATACTTGTTATAGCTGCGGTTTTCGACCCAAGATTAAAGTTAACATTCCTTGAGTAATGCTTCTCTGTTTTAAATGCATCCACAAGTGAGTCTAGGGTAAGCCGTGTGCGTAAGAAGATGAAGAGGCTTTTTGAAGTGTATAAGAAAAACCCAAGTAAAACCAGTGCTGGGACTTCACAAGCGAGCACTTCGGGAGAAAACACTCTACCAGGATAGGATGTAAGTTTCCTGTTCTTAGCTTAAGATCTGTTTTGAGTTTAAAATTTTGGTATTTAATGGTGGAATCTTATCAGAATATGATGTTAAAACGTTCAAACTTTAGGGTCAGAACAAGACATAAGCTATTGTTTTTGATTAATACTGGTGGTTTGCTTAGAATAAGCTACTGTTTTGGGTTTCATTTTGATCCATATGGTTAGTATTTGTTCTCTATGTTCTTTGTTCTTTAACGTGACTGAAATTTTTGCTTTCTTTTCTCAAACCGTTGGTACTCATGGAAAATCAGCTTTAGACAATTATTTAAATGAACCGGTCTTAGACATGGTTGCTTTTAAGAGTTTAGACATCTTGACATATTGGAAGGATAATGGAAACCGGTTTAAAGAGTTGGCGTGCATGGCTTGTGACGTGTTAAGCATCCCTATCACAACGGTTTCTTCAGAATCGTCTTCTAGTGTAGGAAGTCGCGTCTTGAACAAATATCGGAGTTGCCTACTTCCGTCAAATGTACAAGCTTTAATTTGTGCAAGAAATTGGCTCCGCGGTTTCGAAGAAATTGGTAATTTCTTTTAATTGGGTTATGTTTATCTTCTTTTTTCTTCTTCAAATAAATTTTTTAATCGTAAACTTTATTTGGTTTTCCTATAGGTAATCAGTTTGAGTTTGAGTTCACAGAGGAAGATAAGGGAGAAGAAGAAACTTAAGGTTGACATTCAAAGACAAAGAGCATGATTCAAAGAAAAAAGCTTGTGTTGATTTGTTGTTTAAGGTCGTTACTTTTGGTTTAGACTTGTGTTTTTTTAGACTTGTATTACTTTAATTTATTTTAAACTGAATTTTATTGAAAGTAATTGTTTCAAAAACTTGATTTAAACAAATAAACATCAAAAGACATCATAACCAATTTAAATTCTAATATAAAATTAGACTAAAACATAAAACACTTATTATACAAGTGAATTATGTTGGTTTGTAAACATAAATTATGTTGGTCGTTGTTGGGACCCATGGACAGACCATTTGATCATGGTCGTTGTTGGTCACGGTCATTGTTGGTCATGGTCGTTGTTGGTCATGGTCATAATTTGTCCAAATTGTTTTTGTCCGGTTGGACATGACCATATGGACAATGGTCATCCCATTTGACAGCCCTATGCGGAAGGATTCAATGATCTTCTTCAAGCTGCTAACACCATCCTTGTAATCCAAGCAGATCAACAAAGATCCTCGATGCAAAACAATAGAAAACCAGTGTTTTGATCAACACATAATGTTGATAAAAAAAAGATCAACACAGAACAAAAACAAGTGGATTGAAATACAAATCATTATCAAGAAGACAACATCACACAACTTCAATGTCATTTGACCATTAAAAATCACTAATTAGGGATTGAAATTAAATTACCACTGCTTTTTATCGGAAACCATCAAACGAGTGGTTAAGGAGCCATCACAGATCTCTGTAAACACAATCACAAAAGAAAGTTAGTATTATACACATGAAAAACCGATTGAAATCATAACAAAACAACCATCCACAAATGAATCGACAGAGGAAAAAGTACATGTACCATTGTAAGCGGAGACGATTAGACAAATCACAACTGAGATGCGATCTCAATCTAGGGTTCATAAGAGGAGACGATTCGATTCTGATTGGTTCGATGTGAATCGCATCGGGGAGAGAAAGAAAACAGAGACATCGAGAGAAGAGGAGGAGAGGATATATAAGAGATTTGTCTCCATCTCCGGCAAAGAACACATTGGTGAAGATCACCGACAACGATTCGATTCGCTTTGAATCGTTGAGAATCGCATGGAGAGGAAGAAAACAGAGAGATCGAGAGAAGAGGAGGAGAGGATAAGAGAGTCGTCTCCATCTCCGGCAAAGAAGACGGCGAAGATCACCGACGATTCGATTTCCTTTGAATCGCGATGAATCGCATCGGAGAAGAAGAGAGGAGATAGTTTTTTGCTTTATCCGCAAATGAAACCAGATATGAGGTTTGGGTCAAACAGAAAAATGAGGGTCCAATAAAATTGTGCCACGTGTCACGACGAGGTACAAACGAAACGTCTCAAATATCGGCTTCTGTTTAAACGGCTCAAAGCCCATAGGCATAAAAGCCCATTATTTTAATTTTGTTTTAACATATGAGAGACATTTTTTCACCGTTGTGGGTGCTCTAAGTGTAATTATGATTAGAAGTGGACCAAACTACTGGTATGGTATAGACGGTCAAAGACTCAAATGCACTTATTTGGAAGCTGGATATAGTGATGGTTTCCCTTGTCGGTTAGTTTTGGAAGCAGAGTTCCAAGCTCCGTTAATTGTTGATGCAACACACATGGGTCATCAATGGTGAGAAGATGATTTTCTTATTATATAGTTGGATTTGTGATATCAAATATTGGCAAAGCACGAAAGTAAAATGGTCATCAAAGAAAAATAACCGTGTTACGTGTAGTGTAGTGTAGTTGATCATAGGTATCAGATATTCTTAATCTTTTGTAATCTATTTTTAATATCCGAAAAATAAGAAATCCACTAATTTGATTTGATTAAAAAAAAAATTAAGAAACACATAACTTGACTAACCCAATAGACAAATAACCATTGGGGCACGTCTAAAATATAGATTTTGTAAAAAATACTAAAACACCGTGCACTGAGGTACGATGGTAACGGCCCCTTTTTGAACTTTTGAACCTCTGATGAACAAGATCCTCGGAATCTGGTTTCTCCGGTCATGTTTTGGACCCGATCATCAGACGAATCCTCATGCCCCCCACTATTATCCTTTTCCTGGTGGACAACGAAGTCCTCCTGAGGAAAGAGGCAAAGGATTTACCAATCCTGGATCACAAAAACTCTGGACCAGGATCACAAAGACTCAGGATAGTCTCAATATTCATATCGCACAACATCTTGGAGATCTTACCTTTGCTAGGGTAGATCGAATCATGTCCATAGATTGTGGCCTTCTCAATCTCAGGACAAAATCTGCTTACGGAAAGTACCAGTCCTTTAGGACCTGTCAATCAATTAACACCTTTCTCGGCCCAGATCAGACTCTGATTCCCCTCTTTATGGGTCAATCAGATCAGATTGTGAGTGATCCCCATGATTACGCTCTGAAGGGTCTTTTTAACCTACAAGATCTCGCTGGTCAAAGCACACACATACCTGAATATCTCCCTACCATAGCTTTCCATCGTTCCTCTTCCCAATCTCTTGAATCCTCTCCAATGGCTTTCTTTGGAAACTTGGTCTTCGCAGACAGAGCTGGTAAGAAGGAACAACCCATTAAGCTCCCCCCACTGGATAAAACACAGGTGCTTAAGAGATTTGAGCGTACCTTGGTTGGGAGAGTCCTGCTTCGGGAAGCACAAGAGCAAAACCATAAAGCTTTGATAAGCTTTCTGCCCACGGTGTGGAGGTGCGAAGGCCGCGTTCATGGTCTGGAGATGGGGGAGGGAAGGATTCACTTCCGCTTCCAGAATGAGGATGACCTGGAGGAGGTTATGGCCCATCGTCCGTATCATTTCGATGGATCCATGATCGCATTGGAGAGATGGATTCCAACGGTTCGAAGGGACTTTCCGAACACCATACCTTTCTGGATCGTCATCAAAGGTCTTCCGGACTATCGCAGAGACGAAGAGTCTGTGAGAAGTATTGGGGAAGCATTAGGCGAATGGCTGGATGTGGACGTCTCCGAGCCAACTCCTCGGGTTAAAGTGGTGCTTGACTCCAATGCACCACTTGTGTTGAGGAGAGAGTCTGATGATGACGGTGTCTTGATCCGGTTGACCTTCAAGTACGAGAAGCTGCAGAAACACTGCCATAGGTGCCTCCGGATTACTCACGAGTCACAATCATGCCCTGAACGAGCACAAGACACTCAACCACATCACCGAGAACAGAGAAGAGACACAAATCGGAGGAAGGAGAGTGAAGTAGGACGAGGCAGACAGAGGAATCCCAAGGCTGACAGAGGAAAGGCGGTGGTTTCACAACCTGACCGGGCTACGAGTAGTCGAAATATGGAGCTAGTCTCCAGACCTAAGCCGGTGCGCCGGGATATCCTCGCCGAGCTTGATTCTTGTCAAATCAATGCCGCGGTTCCAGGAACGGCTCCGAGCTCAACCAAGGAATGGGTCCGGAGGAATTTCTCCACAAGCGAGCCGGTACGTTCACCTTCACTGGTACGGGTGGATCGAGACAACAATGGTTTGCCAACGGAGAGCAAACGGGCCAAACCAAACGCACCGTGGTACCGAGCCACTGAGGAGGAGGCGGCGCTTGCTAATGAGGTGATTTACCAAGACGAAAAATGGGGTGCGGTGGTCAAATCTCCGGTTCCGGTAACCCAGTCGGCGCAGTCAGAGATGGATGGCGTTAACTCGGTACATGTGGCTAGGGTTCCTTCTCGTGAATCTGAGCAGAAGCAAATGACTAGGGTGTTGGGTCGTGGGCCTGAGGTGAGTGAAGCCCAACAATTTGATGATAGCGTGAGCCTGGTGGACCAAGAGACAGACTCACAGGTGTTGGACCTACAATCTGCTTTAAGCCCAACTGGGGTCATTTCCCCTCTCAAAGGTTTGGTGGATAGGGCCAATCAAGACCGGAAGAGAGAACAAAGAATTACTAAAACTCTTGGAGTCAAAAAGAAGATCGGACATAGTGAGTGTCATGGTAATCGAGTCCACAAACACATAGCTTTAGCTTCTTTGGAAGCCCCAAAAGTTTTAGCTGGTGATTTGAACCCGTCCACCTCGAAGACGGGCCCGGAAGATGGAGAAACTTCGAAGGATTTCAATGAACCGGTGGTTAAAGAGAAACCACCGGCAGACGCTTAGATGATCCTAAGTTGGAACTGTCAGGGAGCCGGTAGTTTCTTGGCAGTTCGTAGATTACGTGAGTTTCGTAAGAAGTTTTTCTCGGGGATTCTCTTTCTTATGGAAACTAAGCGTGATCACCAGTTTTTACAAGATTTACAAGTTGAATTTGGTTATGATTTCCTTTTTACTGTTGACCCTTCTGGTCGTAGTGGTGGTCTAGCCCTTCTGGCTAAGACCGAATTTCGTGTGCAAGTTCTTTTTTCAAATAAAAATATCATTGATGTAATGGCAACCATTGGTGGTAATAAAGTATTTCTGTCCTTCGTTTACGGAGAACCTCTCATTTCAAATCGTAGTGTGGTTTGGGAACAATTAACCCGTATTAGTACTACTCGTTTCGCACCCTGGTTTATGACAGGCGATTTTAATGAAATTACCGGGCATCACGAAAAAACTGGGGGTCGACGGCGACTGGATAACTCTTTCCTTGATTTTAATCTCATGCGACAAAGCTGCGGGATGGTGGACTTTCCATACTTGGGAAATTGTCTGTCCTGGTTTGGTCGCCGTGGTACCAATGTTATCCGTTGTCGGTTGGACCGCTCAATGGGTAACGAGGAGTGGTATGAACTTTTCTCCCAGTAAAAAATGGAGTACTTACGGTTTATGGGTTCTGACCACAGACCTGTACTGACCCATTTCGAGAACGCAAGAAGGCACGGGACAAAGAAGTTTAGGTTCCATAAACGCTGGCTCACAAAACCCAATTTTGTTGACGTAGTACGAGCGGGATGGATACGAGGGCAACCAGGTGAGGACGCAACACTGGGGGACCGGATAGGCAACTGTCGAAAATCCATTTCTCGGTGGCGGAAAAATGACCAGGTTGTCTCTGAGGAGGAGATAGAAACATTGAAGAATACCCTGGAGGAGGCCCAGAGCAACGATGCTGCCACTATTGAGGAAATTGGGTCTATACAGGAACGTCAATGTGCGGCCCTCCGAGACGAAGAGATCTATTGGCACCAAAAGAGTAGGGTTACCTGGCAGCAAGAGGGGGATCAAAACACGAAGTTCTTTCAGGCCTCTACGAAACAACGGAGGGCTCGTAATAAAATTATTGGTATTCTCACAGACTCCGGCGAGTGGACGGAGAAGGAAGAGGAGATCGAAAAAACAGCGACGGATTATTTTGCGGAAATGTTCACATCGTCCCCCATCTCTGATTTGGAAGTATCCCTGACCCATATCAGGGATTGTGTTACTCCCGAGATGAATGAGGTACTCACTCGGGAAGTCTCGGACCAGAAGGTGAAAGCGGCAGTGTTTGCCATTCACCCTGGAAAGGCACCATGCCCAGATGGAATAACAGCGTTGTTTTACCAGAAGTTCTGAGATTTGATTGGTCCCCATGTTGTGGAGATGGTTAGGAACTTTATGCGTTATGGAGTTCTGGACCCCGTTAACAATATGGTCAACATTTGTTTGATTCCTAAATCGGAACGTCCTCGGGTGATGAAGGAATTCCGCCCCATTAGCTTATGTAACGTGAGCTATAAGATTATTTCTAAGTTCCTCTGTCGAATAATTCGACGTTTTCTTCCTGCCTTAGTGTCGGAAACCCAATCCGCCTTTGTGGCAGGAAGGCAGATAACATACAACATTCTCATAGCGCAGGAAGTTTTCCACGCGCTTATGACAAATTCGATATGCAAGAAGGAGTTTATGGCTGTTAAGACGGATATGAGTAAGGCATATGATCGTGTCGAATGGGGTTTTCTGGAGGCACTGGTGCGGAAAATGGGTTTCTCAGAGAGATGGATATTATGGATCATGACGTGTGTTAATTCAGTTTCCTACAGTATCTTACTGAATGGAGAACCTAAAGGATCCATAATACCCACTCGCGGATTACGACAAGGCGATCCGCTATCCCCGTACTTATTCATTTTATGTACGGAAGTGCTAATTGCCAATATCAAGGCAGCCGAGGCAGCTGGTAGAATTAGCGGCATCCGTGTGGCCCCAACATCTCCCACGCTTTCCCATTTAATGTTTGCAGATGATAGCCTTTTCTTCTGTAAAGCAAATGTCGACCAATGCGACAACCTGCTCCAGGTGTGGGAGGTGTATGGGAATGCGTCAGGACAACGCATTAATTTTGACAAATCAGCAATCACGTTTGGAAAGGATGTGCAGGAAGAGTGTCGAACGGTGCTAAAGGCCCGACTCCACATCCATACGGATGGAGGATCCGGAAAATATCTAGGTATTCCGGAACAGTTACAAGGATCAAAAGCGGAAGTTTTTGCCTATGTACAGGAACGTTTGAATCAACGAATAAACGGTTGGTCGACTAAATTTCTCTTGAAAGGCGGAAAGGAGGTTATGATTAAATCAGTGGCGCAAGCTCTACCGAATTATGTGATGTCCACTTTCCTCCTCCCTAAGAGTCTACTTCGAAAACTGGCGAGTGCGGTTTTAAATTTCTGGTGGAAAACTAAAGAGAATTCTAAGGGGATGCATTGGATTGCTTGGAAAAAGATGTGTCTCCCGAAGAGTGAAGGTGGGATGGGATTTAAGTCTTATGAAGAGTTTAACAAGGCTTTGTTAGCAAACAGCTCTGGCGACTACACCATTACCCACACTCTTTAGTGGCGCGAGTCCTGAAAGGTAAATACTACCGGTACTCAAACCCTGTGGAAGCTAGGAAACACTACCGACCGTCCTATGGATGACGAAGTCTACTCAGTGCCCAACCTATTTTTGAAAAAGGTATGCGATGGTCCATCGGCTCCGGGGCGCAATCGTGGTTTTCGACAGATAAGTGGATCCCTGATGAATACCCTCGACTCGTAAGAAGTCTGATTCAGAATCCTAATAGATACGAGCGGGTCTCAGACTTCATAGACACTCAGACAGGAAGATGGAAGCTGGCTAGGCTCCGGGGGTCCGTGAATGCTGAGGATATCCATTTAATCCAAAACATAAAACCATCCTTGCGAGGAGTTCAAGATGATTTTTGTTGGCATTTTACGAAATCTGGTCTGTATACAGTGCGTTCAAGATACGAGGTTGCTCGACAACCGTTGGGGGCGGATTTGGTGTACGCCCAACAACGTCCGTCTCTGAATCCACTTAAAGAAAGGGTCTGGAAACAGAAGACTTCCACTAAAATCCGCCATTTCCTTTGGCAGGCTCTCTCGGGGGCAGTGGCGGTTAATGAGAGACTTGCGCATAGACATCTCCAGAATGAGAAAGAATGTCCCACATGTGGTGCTGGGGAGGAGACAATTAACCATGTACTGTTTACTTGTCCACCGGCTCGACAATTTTGGGCGTTGTCAAACATCCCCAATCCCCCGAATTTATTTTCCTCTGATAATTTATGGGGCAACATGGATTATTTACTCTCTCAGATCCCTCCTACTGCTGTTTTGGAGGACCATGCCCAGTGTTTTCCATGGATTATCTGGTACCTTTGGAAGGCTCGTAATGCAAAAGTGTTTAACAGTGTTACCTAAGTACCACAAGCGATCCTGGAGCTTGCCAGAAAAGAGGCTAGGGAGTGGTTTCTGGCAAAAAACTCTATGGAGAAGCCGCGCCAGCCACAAGAACAGTCTTTGGAGAACCCACACACGGAAGTGGTGTTCAGGTGTTTTGTTGATGGTTCGTGGAAGGAGGAGGATGATAAGAGTGGAGCGGGCTGGGTACTACAGCTGCAGGATGGGACATCTGATTTGCTGGGACTAAGAGGGATGCGGCGAGTAGTTTCCCCTCTACATGCAGAGTTGTCAAGTCTTCTTTGGGCTATGTCAAGTCTCCGCAAGTATAACCGATATTGTGCGGCGTTCTCTACGGATTCTCAAGAGTTAGTGAGCATGATAGAGGACCCGGAGAGCTGGCCCCGTTTTCGGTCCGAACTTACCGAACTGCAGGAGTTACGATTGTCTTTCCCGGACTTTACCCTTTCGTATTGTCCCAGGGGAAAGAATAAAAAAGCAGACTTTCTCGCGAAGAATGCTCGTACCCGTAACTTAAGTTTCACCTATGTTAACACTTCCTTTCCGTATTGGTTAAATGATGCTTCTGTATCCATGTAATCAGGCGGAATCAGTGTGTTCGTGATAAAAAAACAAAAAAAACAATAGACAAATAACCAAAGAGAGAGATCGGAGCAATGGATTATCAGAACCAGCCACCGCCGTCTTCTGACCCTTCTCCGTCACCCTCTGACCGTCCGTCGGGAATCACATCGCCGGAGACACCGTCGAACAATCAGAATCATAAAATTGAAGATATCATGGCTTGCGTCACTGCTTTAGAAGCTGCTCTGCTTCCATGTTTACCCGCTAGAGAGCTTCAAGCCATCGATCGCTCTCCTCAACCTTGTCATCGAAGTTAGTCCCTTTTCTCAACTCTCGATCTTGAACCCGAACCATCTCGATTCATATATTTCAAGAATCTGACTGAAATTTAGTAAAAATTCCAAATTCACCTTTTAAGGTTTTTGGTTGGTTCATGGTAGTGTAAATGGTTTGTTAGTTTGGAGTATTGTTGATTTTTAATATGGCAATGACTTGTTGCCTGGTGGTGATGATAGTTTGGAGTTGTGTTAACAACATTTAGATAACTTCTTCTTACTCGTTTTATGTCTCACCTCACTTACATAGCTTATAACCCGAAGCATCGATTCTATTCGAATTCGTTCTCGGTTATTCTACTTCTTGTTCTGGTCTATCATGTCTTGATTAGTGGATTGATCCAAGAGATACAGCTAATGTTCCCTTCATTGAACTCAACAGTTCACTTCACTTGCATAACTTATAATGATCTATTCAAAGTCATTCTCGATTATTCTGGTTTGTGTGTTCTGGTCTATGGTGTCTTGATTTGTGGATTATAAAGCAAGAGAAAGAGCCAATGTTCACCCTGTAGTTGATGTTGAGCGACACGCCAGAGATTTCATGGGATTGAAGCGAGAGGATCACACGCCCACAAGAGCAGAAAGTCTTAGGGCATTATTAATGGTCACACTTAAAAAATGTCTTTAGCCATTATAAAAATCATTTTACCACTATTCAAAGTTCATTAATTGTGTTTTTCGGTCTCTCTCTAGAACTTTTTTAACAAATTTTTTTAGTATAAAATTCTATTTTAATTAAAGACACTAACAAAAGTTCTACATTAACCATGCTCTTAGAAAGGTTAGGTTTTGGTTCAGCTCCTTTTATTTTAATTAAATTAAAACATAAATTTCGTAATCCTATTTAAAACAGATTTGCTTTTAATAAGGAAATCATATGGGATCTTCATTGGTATAAATATAATTCGAAGCTTTAAAAATACCAAAAACACACTTGATTATAATTAAGGAAAACAGAAAGATATTATTCTTCTTGCCAAAGTAAATTGTTAATCAATTTTGAAGTGGATTTAGAAACAAAGAATGAGCGGGAAAAAACCCTCCAGATTTTGCGTTGAAATAAATCTATTAAATTGATTTGACAACCCAAAAGTTTACTTTTTAGTAAAACGATTCAGTTTCCCAATATATAGGCGTATCCTCCTTAAAAACCAGCGTCTAGGGTTTTCCTTTTTACTCATTGGGGACGGAGAAGAGAAGAGCTAGTAAGAAAAAGTTTCATAATTTGATATTCGCCATGGTTGAAGAAGAAGGTAACGGACGAAGAAGTATCCCAAGAGCTGCTAAGAAGCAGGTAACGTACAAAGAGGTAACAATTGAGGACAAGCCAAAGGTCAAAAGGGTCAAAAAGACTGATAACAAGGAAGACGAGGAGAAACCAAACAAGGACGAAATCGATCAAGGAACTTGTGCTACTGAGAAGAGGAAGAGAGGAGACTCTGCTACTACTTCGACCAAGGAGGGAAAGAAGAAACAAGAAAACAAGAAGCAGAGGAATACACTTGTAGAGAAGGTGATTGTGATTTCTCTCTCATCTATGCTTGGGTTTACATACACCAACTTATCCCCTAATTTTTGTGTTTATTGCAGGATAATACTGAAAATGGCATGTGCCATCAGTGTCAGAGAAATGACAACGGGCCTGTTGTGCGCTGTCTCAACTGCAAGAGGAAGCGTTATTGCTTCCCCTGCTTAAAGACTTGGTATGGCTCTTCTTACCAATTCTGTGGATGATGTTTTAAAGTTTTAGTCTTTCTTCTGTCTGGACATCTGTTGTTGCTTGTCTGTGTGTTGTTTCATTTAGTTAAGAACACAACAAGGAGCAAGTAGCTTCCTTTCTTGTAGTTTTGTTCAGAAGCCTAAAACATTTGTTTCATTACTCCTATTTAAGGTACCCCAGCGTATCACACATGAAAATTGCTGAGAAATGTCCGTTTTGTTGCAATACTTGCAACTGCAGGGCGTGTCTGCGATTAGACACTAAAATGGAAGTAAGTTGTTGTATATTAACCATATCTGTTTTTATTATTTTCTATATCGTTTATATGTTCATGGACTCCAATACTATCTAGGGTTTAAATTCAGACCTCAAGGTGAGCAAGGATGAAAAAATTCAGTGCTCAAAGTATATTTTAAAGACCCTTCTTCCACATCTGAAGGTAATCAATGCTGAACAAATTATGGAGAAGCAAGTTGAGGCTAAGATATTAGGTACTTTACATGCTTTTAGTTATGCTCTACAATCTCATGCTATTACGTCTTAAGTAATGTATAATATGCATTATACTGTTTATCACAGGATTGGAGTTGGAAGATGTGAAGCCCCAAGATGCTAAATGTCACCCTGATGAAAGACTTTACTGGTAATTCACCCTGACACTTGTGTTTCACTGAATATGACAAGTTTTTATGATATTAATCTTTCTTGTTTCAATTCTTTGGGCTTACAGTGACAACTGCGAGACTGCCATCTTTGATCTCCATAGAAGTTGCTCAAAATGTTGTTCTGATATGTGCCTCACTTGCTGCCTTGAGATCAGAAAAGGTAAGTTGCAGACATGTGAGGATGATGTGTCTTGGAATTTTACCAACCGTGGTTTAGAGTACGAACATGGAGAGGAAGGAGAAATTAAAGTGACAGATGATAAGTTGAAAGCCGAAGATAGTAAGAAGCGTCCATCTGGATGGAAAGCCAATGACACTGGTATCATTACTTGTTATTGCGGTGATGGCGATTTGAAACTGAAACGCATACTTCCTGATGATATGGTATCTAATTTGGTCAAGAGAGTAGAAGAAGCCAATAAGGATTTGGATTTACCTGAAATGGTTATGGAGCCATGCTCTTGTTTTAACTCTGAAGGTCATATCAACATGAACAACGATAAATCGCTAAAGGCTGCTTGTCGAGTAGGTTCAGAAGACAATTATCTATACTATCCACATGTGACAGATGTTCAACAAGATGATGTAAAGCATTTTCAGCACCATTGGGTAAAAGGTGAGCCTGTGGTTGTGAGGGACGTGCTTGCTGCTACAGCTGGTTTAAGCTGGGAACCGATGGTAATGTATCGTGGCTGCCGTCAGATAAAGCACGTCAAGCATGGAGAACTTAAAGAAGTTAATGCCATCGATTGTCTTGACGGCTGTGAGGTCAGTTTTATCCTCAATAAATTGTATCAGAAACTTCGTTTACTATGTTTCTTCTTTATCTAATGACTTGGAATGGATGCAGTACGTGGTTAATCTTCATCAGTTCTTCGCTGGCTACACAAAGGGTCGTTATGATCGAATGGGTTGGCCACAGCTTCTGAAACTGAAAGATTGGCCTCCGGCTAAGACTTTCAAAGAAAACTTGCCGCGTCACTGTGAGGAGTTCTTATGTAGTTTGCCTTTGAAGCAGTACACTCATCCGCGTAGTGGACCGTTGAATATCGCTGTCAAATTGCCCGAAGATTGCTTGAAGCCAGACATGGGGCCAAAGACTTACGTTGCGTACGGGTTTGCTGAAGAATTTGGCCGTGGAGATTCTGTTACTAAGCTCCACTGCGACATGTCTGATGCAGTTAGTACCTATATGATCCATCTTTTCTCTTATTGATGTTCGTTTCTTTTATGAGAGGGTCCCTAAACGGTTTACTCAGTTTTATCTTAACTTTTTCAAAACGTTGATGTATGTTTTGGTAATTTCAGGTGAATGTATTGACCCACATATGTGAAGTGCCCATTGTGAAGGATATGAAACCCACAATGAAAAAACTGAAAAAGGCGCATGCTGAACAAGATGTGAAGGAGCTGTTTTCCTCAGTACCTAACTACCAAGAAAAAATGGAGATTCTTAAAAACACTAGTGAAGCTCAAGTTGGAGAAGATGATGGTGCTCTTTGGGACATTTTCCGTAGAGAAGATGTTCCAAAACTCGAAGAATACCTTGTGAAGCACCACAAAGAGTTCAGACATTTCTACTGTTGCCCCGTGTCTCAGGTAACGATGATCTTTGCATACTCTCACATTTTTCTCTCATGCCTCAAAAGTTTCAATTGTTTGCTTCTAGTCTCTTCACTTGCTTTTGTTGATCCATCGTCTTCTTTGAAGGTTGTTCATCCAATTCATGATCAATCTTTCTATTTGACGCGATACCATATAATGATTCTGAAAGAAGAATACGGTTTGTATCGGAACCATCACATTTTCCTTATTTCCACGTTATCTTTGGTGGTTTTGGTCATTTTATGGACTGTATTGTGTAGGCATTGAACCATGGACGTTTGTTCAAAAACTCGGAGAGGCAGTTTTAATACCTGTAGGTTGCCCTCACCAAGTCAGAAATTTGAAGGTAAAGTTTGGTTAGAATACAGTGGGATATGAGCAATAGTGGTCTCAGCCAAAATGTTCATCGATTGATCAGTTTACTATTGTTTCTTGCAGTCTTGCACAAAAGTAGCGCTCGACTTTGTCTCGCCTGAGAATGTCGGCGAGTGTTTCCGTTTGACAAAAGAGTACCGTCTACTGCCACCAAACCATCATTCAAAAGAGGATAAGTTACAGGTTGGTATCTCTTGTTTTGTTCTTGATTTTCTTGTTGCTATGAGCAAGTTTTAACTCATCAGTAAATTGTTTTAACAGATAAAGAAGATGGTAGTGTATGCAATCGATAAGGCTCTCAATGACTTAAGTGGAAAGGAGTGAGTTTTGTACTTCTTCTCACTACCTTCAGTAAACTGAGTTTCTTCATGGGTCTATAAAGCTTGAGTTTTTGTTTGTTTGTGTTGGTTCAGGTCTCCTGAACCCCAAGAGAAGAAAAGGGCAAAAAGGGTGACAAAACCCATATGGTAGAAAGAGGGCGGCGATGTCAAAGCGTAAAAGTTGAAAATTCTAGGAGTAGTTTTTGGTTGCATCTGAATTATGATCAGTCTTTTGTTGTAGTTTTAAGTAAACTCTTTTGCTAATTTGGGGAGCTCTACGTTAAACAGAGCACTTGAGGAATGTGTGAGAAGTGTAGTCCATGATGATACTTATTTTGGCACTCTTTTTTGTGTTTTCTCCTCTTTAATCAACTAGCTCTATGAAGTTATTAAAGTTAATGAAATGCTAGAAGTTAACTTAATTACTTGTGATTGCAGAAGAAAAGTTTGCTAACACAAGTTTAGCATTTGATCTTAATCTTCTCAATTTGCTCTTATATTCTATATGATTGATCACTAACACATTTGAATATTAAACCTGCAAAGTTCCGTGTAAAAAAAATACTCTATCTTTGGTTAATGTAAACTTATGTCTCCGGTTTAATATGGCAAATGTCTAGTGAATCTTTATCAAAAACACAATCCATTAATAAAGAAAAAACGTCACATATGACATTTAAGTTTAACCAAACAAAAGCATTAATCAGAACAACTTGAACAATCAAAGAAACAACACTAAACCGATAAAATACCAAATCAAAAACGAAATTGCCAAAATAAAAACAACACAGATTCAGGCATTAGAGGGAATCGCCAGGACTGGTGCAACAGCTTCGAGGTTGAGGAGCTTCCATAATCTCAATGCCATTTTCATCAAAGATGATGACACAAAGATAATTGTCTCTTACATGTTTGAAAGCCAAAAAATGATCTTGTGTTATATAGTTATCATCCACAAATTCACACCACTTTTGCTTCTCAAAGAAAACATCTCCTCTCTCGTTTCGGACAAGTGGTATCATCCAAGAACTTCCCCATACCATCTTTAGCTCTACCTCATCCCCAAGATTGTGAACTGTTCTCTCCAAGAAATCTTGTGGCAACTTTCTCTGTAAAAACAAAAACTTCCTTTTGTTATAAACAGTGAAAAACTCACAAAGTTGTGAAGAAATACCAGAAAGTTGGAAGAGAGATCTCTTGCGAAGCCTCCACCTCCTCTCTCTGTTAACATCTTTGTTCTTGAAAGATAGAGAGAGATTTAGAAAATTTTGTAACCTCAATGATGATGAGTTGTGAAATGTAAAATAGCAGAGGCGAAATTTATAGAAGACTAATGATAGGACTGCTTTCTTTTTTGTACTTTAATTTATAAACTAATAAATAGAAGAACACGCATTGTATTGTATGAATCATAAGTCCGTTGTAGGACAAAGGTTTTTATGAGAATTTGTGACCAGATCATTGAGTATACTTACAGATCACCAACCCAGACGAGTTGGATTTAGCCGATGCAAGGAGACATTGTAACACGGTCCAAGCGGGTAGTTGAATATAGAGCTTCTTACAATTACCCTTGACAAGACATTCCTCTACAATCTTTCACATCTATCAAGCCATCGCGAAGAAGTATCCTACCGTTCACCTCACAAGACTTAAACAAAGCACAAAACTGGATGTTCACTTACTCATTGAAGATTGGATTGTTAAGTCAGATAAATGAGAAAACAAAGGGCTAATATGTTGAGATTGAGTCCATAATTAAATCATGTTATATCATATACTTTTGTATGTAAAATCAACGGTTATGTTTTATCCATAACTTACTACGAAAGGGTGTGTGTAAGAGACGTAATTAAAGAGAAATTTTGGATTTGTGTATTGTTTTTCTCTTGTTCTCTTCCAAGATGGTATCATGAGCTTTGTTGATTTAAAGGGCCATTAATTTTGCAAACGGTTTGAACAAACTCTCGTAAAAAATTAAACAAAAACAGAGAGTGTGATTCTCATGTTTGATGGTGTTTAAGATGAACAAAGTTGTTCCAAACCAATCGAGAACAACAAAAGAGACACCAAAAGGGTGTAACTGAAAAAGTTATGGAAGAAAGCATGGACGATGGAGGAAACTACAGTGTTCGTGAGGAAGTTGATGGCTCTTCAGGCTCTAAGCATTAGTGAAAGACTCAATGCTACAAAAGACTTACTCCATCAAAAAGCCGTGGTTCGTGGCTGCCGCTAAAGAAGGGTCGTTGCAACAGGGGCAATGAAACCAAAAACAGAGTTGTGAGCGGTGATGGATCGGTAGTGTAAAACGGAGTTCCGATCCGACCCACACATAGAGAAGAGACACCCAAAGTGGTAGAACTGAAGCGTTAACTCTTCATATTATGGCGCTGCAACTCTTACAAACTGCCGTGACGGATCAGATTTTCTCATCCCAATCTCCCTTTTAACTTTTAATTCAAATCTTTTTCAATCAAATTTCAACAAATTTGCTCTTCTGTCTTATCGTCTTCATAATCACTGTGCCTTGTTAGAGCCATGAGAGTCTGTTAGTGTTCTTAAAAGTCTAGCATTACCCAGTTTTCAGTCTAAATGATGTTATCAACTGGTATTATCTTAGGACACCTTATTTGCTGGGAATGAACTATCGAAAGAGACTCTGTCATTACAATCTTGTTCTAGAGTTTACAAATTTACAATGGCTTAATTCAAATTCTTGGTATGAAGTCAAGATATCGTACCCAGCTCCTATATGTCAAATCTGTTCTCTTGTTCTTGCTTTTCTGCTTCCAAGTTTTGTTCTGCTTGTTGAAAATCTGATCTTTTGGTATGGTTTAATAGATACCGGCTCTATTATCGCTGCAAAGGAACTGTGTAACGGGTTTGAAGCAAAACCAGATGAGGAGATTACTAACACCGAGAAGTTGATCATCAAAACCCAAAATCTCGAATAAGCTTGCCACATAGGATGGCGAATCTACTTGGATGTTGCTTTAAAGGTGAAGAGAGACTACTTATTGCTGAGTTTTTGCCTAATGAAACTTTGGCTAAACATCTTTTCCACTGTAAGTTCCCATGGCAAGTTTGATATATTTTTCCCTTGTAGGTGGAGTAAGGAACATTTACATGGTTATGGATTTCATTAGGCCAACTATCGTCTTTGCTCTTCGCAACTCTTTTTCAGTGTCTCCTTCTCGGTTTCAACTTTTAGGGTTACTGATGGTTGTTCCAACCGATAAGGTTTCTCTTGGTGGGGGTTGTGCTACCGGCACAAGACTTGTTCACTCTTTTGATGAAGAGAAATGAGCTCGTTCTCGAGGATTCCGAGAGGGATTTCTATGGTTGATTAATTCTGTTAGCTCTGCGGAAACAGTTTCACATTTTGAGCTCAGTGAAGATCATTCGTTTTGGAAAGAGCACAATGTGCAGGTTGGTGCATTGATTAGAAAGTTCTTGATAAATTTTATTGTTTGAAAACTTACTAATTTAGGCGTTCTTTTATACTTGTGTAGGTTTTGATAAGGCTGAGGCCATTAAGTACAATAGAGAGGGCAACTCAAGGATATGGTACGTGTTTAAAACAGGAGAGTCCACAAACATTGGCCTGGTTAGGCCATCCAGACCATATTCACATTTTATCACGTTGCAAGTGGCACAATATCTCAGGTAAATCTCATTTCAAATTCATATAGCTACACTTGAACACATACCACACATTCGAAAAATAATAGTCTACCAGATTGCAGAATTTACCTTGATTACTTTTTTTACAAGATGTTATTATGTGATGTAGTTACCTGGAGACTGATCTATAATGTTTTTCCTGGTTGTATATCCTGTTGATTTTTCAGGAAAAACTATTTCGTGTTGCTGGTTTGCCCATGGTGGAGAATTGCTTGTCTGGTTACAATAGTTGTGTGTTCGCCTACGGTCAGGTGAGATCATAAATGATTACATGTTTCCGCTTCTTAGAATTCCTGCAATAGACTTACTCAAAGCATTAACGCCAGAGCTCCTTCCCTAAACCAGCCAATGATTAGGAAGCGGAGAAATCTGCTATTGAGAATGATGTTGTAAGTATTTTACAAGTTTTGGTTACTGATTTGTGGAACTTAGGTATGTATCAATGTGGATGTGATTTCTTGGCTCTCTTCTTTTTGTTTGTGTCAATTCAGAAATCGAAGATGGAGAAAACCATTGAAACGCTTCGGACAAGTTACAATTCCATTAGGATAGGGAGAGCCAATGAAGCTATGCTAGACAAGATTGAGGTATAATACGATTATGGATTCTTTCTATGTACAACTGCAAGTCTGGTTCTCTATCTTTGGTTTCCAGGTTGAGTACTCTGTAAGTCCAGTAAGTCCAGTAACTCTGTACTTTGGATTTTCAATATGTTCCATGTAAATTGGTTACTTTTATGGTACGTAATGATCTACTTAAACTCTTCATGTTCCTTAATCTTTTCCCTTTTTTGTTGTTGTTGTTCATATTTGCAGGTAAACCAACCACACAAGAGTTTGTTTTAGTGAAAAATGCGAAAAAACCTCAGTGTGATCTATCATTAGAGCGAGGAGAAGTATTGATGATTATGTGTGGCTGACAAAAGTTTGATATTATTGGTAATGACCAAAACTAATTGATGTACACATGACGAAGGTTGAGGAGCTCTGCAAACAGAAAGAAAAGGTATCCGTTATATATCTTTACGTTCTTGAAAGTAATTCTTAAAATAGACTTAGTTTGATTTTACTGCAAAAAATATCATACGTATGCCCATCCTACAAAATTACGGAGCCTAGGAATGTTCACTTTCAGAGTGCTTAGTTAAAGCTATCGTTCGGTTATTTTCTCCAATTTCTTCTGAAACAATACGAAGATGAGACTAAGGTAATTGTTGTCTAGTTTCTCTCTCGGGCCCGAGTCCCTAGAAACGCCGCCTTCGACGAACCACCGTTCTCCATGGCGTTTCTACCTCTCTCCTCCGCCGTTGATCGCTCCACCTGAGAGATCATGATGCTCACTCTCGAGACCTCACCGAAAATCAATCGGAGACCCATCTCTTCGGTGAATCCTCGAGGTCTCGTGATCCACAAATCGCGACCGACGCGATGCCCTCTCCCTCCACTGTCTGAATCTGTACCTTCGGATTTTGGCTTATGGCTTAAAACCACCATTGCAGATCTAAGTGTGGTGACAAGGTGTTCCTTGAAACCCCCTCGGCCAAAACCACCAGATCTGCGGTTTCCATGCGAGCCATCCCCAGATCCACCGGACCCTCCTCCGAACCCACCACCGGAGAAAACAGATCCACCAGATCCTCCTCCTCCTGACCCACCAGACTCGTCCTTTATGGAGGTGCTTCGATCCCTCCCTCTGCTCTCCTATCTACAGAGTCTCCACTCCATCGATCCTCCCCCTCTCCTCCATCTTCGACGGGTTTTAGTCCCACCATTCTCTATATGGCCGAGATTTCAAGGTGAGGCTTCTGGTTTATCCAAGCCGTGTATTCCCTTGTCTCCGCCGGAGTTAAAGACACCACAACATCTCTGGTGGCGGTGGTCCTCAACCGCACCAACTTTTCCGATGCTCTCCGAATTCAATTTCCGATCCACCACCGTAAGTCGCTTCATCACCGGTCCTAGTAATGGGCCTGATGTTAGAGGGCTTGGCCCATTTAGGGGTTGGTTTGTGGAATTAATATTTGATGGTAACATAGGATTCTTAAGAAGTGTGGTTGTTTACTTTGTTCTAGTGATATCTCTATTGATACTAGTTGTCTTTAGAACCATTTTTTGGTTTCTAGAGATAGAGTTTAAAACCAGGATTGTGTACTCCTCGGTGACGAGAGCTAAAACCTTAGCGGATTTAGTCGAAGATAAAAGGATTGTATCGGTAGCATCCGAATCCTTCTCAAGGGTTAGAGCCAATTTATTAGGCTCTAAAGTTATCAAACATCATGGTCTAGTCCATGTCTCTATGTTTCTTTCCGAAGTAGTTGAATGTTTATGTTGGTGTAGATCCGTGATGGGTATGTATGCCCTTGTAACCGAAGTTTCAGTTTAAGCTAATGAAAATCTTGTTGTTTAAAAAAAAAAAAATACGAAGATGAGACTACTTATTACTGAGTTTATGCCTAATGAAACTTTGGCTAAACATATTTTCCATTGATTAGAAGGTTTGGCTTGTATCTCCCACAACCAGTATTTAGCCACGGACAGTTGTACGTTACATTATCAAGAGTGACTTCAATGGAAGGCCTTAAAATCATAAACGAGCATCGTCTACAAGGAAATCTTCAACAATATTTAAGGGGACAAATAAGGTATTGTAATATTTTTAATACTCTAACAATAACAAATTATTATCTTCACTACTGTTTTTTCATATGAATGTATTTTGCAGGTTCAAACAGAGATAGGTGTGGGAAGTATAACAAACAAACTACAACAAAAAGCTCATCCATAAAGGTACCCGAATTGTAACCTATTTCATACGATATAGATACTTAGGTAACCCTATTTAACTAAATGAAGGCAATGATAATATTATAAAAATTCTCATAGATACTTCGGTAACTCTATTACAAAAAAATAACAAAATTATCTTATTATAAAAAGAATAGTTTGTCAAAATTGTAACTCACGAGATCATGACATGTGTCTATTATCGATCGAGATGATGACACGTGTTAAAATGCTCTATTTAAAATCAAACAATTAGAAAATTAAAGATATCATTATGTTAAACAAATAAAATAAAGACACATTAACATTTTTTATTGTTTCACTAACATATTTCTAAAAATCAAACCAAATTTTATGTAAGTAAAAAAAAAACCAAAATATATATATCCTAAATGTTACATCACAAAAATGAAACTTTATATATAAAAACAAAATAAATATTAAACCATAAATTATTTTAAAAGAAAAAGTAAACATACCATTCAATCTTATAAATGTTAATCCATAAATTATTTTCAAAGAAAAAGTAAACATAAGTTCATCCTTCCAAAAAAATTATTACTTCAAAAAAGACAATTCCCAAAACAATATAATAACACACACCTCCCGCAATTTAACATACACTTCAAATTTCTTTGAATACCATCTCCATAAATCAGTCAAAACTATTTAATTTTCGATCAATTAGATCGAAATCGTGTTTACCGTCGAACTATTGCATGTATTCTTCAAAAGTGGGAAGGTAGAAATCTTAAAGCAAATAGCATACTTATGAGATTGGAAGTTCTTTTACTTGATGAAAAAGTTAGTATATATCAATTATGTCAAATTTTAAATTCTTCAACTTATCCAACACTTACCATACCTTCTTGATGTTGAAAAACAGAAAAATTTACAAAATAGAATAGTAATATATTATAATTTTATTTTTTTACCAATTTTTAAAAAATAATTGATGTTTATTTATAAAATAGACTCAGTTTCAAAGTATATAAGATTTCAAATATGATTTAAAATCTTATCATTCATTTAGATGAATTATTTTTATAACTTTTTAAAGATTTAAACTCATTATTGGTTTTCTTACTCACGTAATTTATAACTATATTAACATGATTTTAAAATTTAGAATATAACTATACGGTATAATTACACAAATTATTAATCTTAATATCAAATATCCGTATATTATACAGGTCATAATCTAGTAATATTATAATAATACTTAAGAACACACTTTTCGGAATGATGAGTAATCACTTGCGAGTTGGTAACTTGTGTAGATGTCTGTTAACTAATTTAGCCTATTATTACTAACAGTCGAGGTACAGCGTTTTGGTGGATATGAAGAAAAACATTTATGGCAGAGATAAAGAACGAATAAGACAATACCTTTGAAAAGTAAAATATGGTCAATAGCTTTAAATCAACGAGAGAGAGTCTACTGTGATTAGCTGACATACGTACGTTGATTATTTTCTTGTCAATAGGTTTGCGCTTGGAAAGTATGCATTCGATTCATAGCAAAGGAGGGAATGGATGGTCATGTGTGTGATCTAATGAGATGCTATGTAATCATGTGTTTTTTTTTAATGTTTGCTTTGGTGTATCAAATTTTCTGTATTTTCAACTTAATTGTTAGTTTATTAGTTGTGCTTACTTTTTCCCAAAAAAAATCACACTCTTTAAATTAGAAAGAAAAGGGAAAGTATATTATCAATTAATATTGTCTTCAAAACAAAAATGCATTAAGTCTTCTTTTTCAGGATTTCGGTCTTAGAACATATGTAATCCTATCAAGTGGTGGAAAATATGTTACATTACCTAGCGTTGTATAATGTCATTTCTAACACAATATATATCTAACACTTAACTACAGTATAACATCGGATAGAAGCCCTTCTTCCTTAATCAGAAAACATCATGTTCTCCATCAACACTTATTCCAATAATAATAGGGTCAACAATTTGTTTATGCAGACATAAAAACCAAACAATATGAGCATAAATTATTTTACAGCTCTCCGACAGAAATTTGTCAAGCTTAGACAACTGTGATGCATAATCACCCGCGCGTAGCCCGGGTTTCACCTAGTAAAAGGTAATGAGTTGTTCAAGAGATATCAAAACTAACTTGATTACAGTGGTCAAATTAAATTAGAGGAGATATTTGTAAGCAAGAGTTGTCATTAATTTTGATCTATCATCCATAATCCAAAAGAAAATGCAAGAATATGGTTTGGAACACACGGTTGAGAAAACAAAAAAGATTATGGTACATGAAAAATTGGGGTTTTGCATAAACGAAAAAAACTTAGGGAACATGGCACGGTTTGAAAATAGAAAAATTGAGTTTCTAAGAGAGTAAAAGAAGAGAGATGATATTTCTATGAAAGAAGTCATGAGTAGTGATAATACTTAGTTAAATTCTGAGAGTAATTAGTTAGAGCGTTGTTGTAGATATAAAAATGAATTAAGGGATACTTTATATAATCTTCTGAATTGTCTTTTTCTTTTGTTTTGCATGGGATATGTCACAGAGTAGTTGTGAAATCTCAAAAAACAGCGAGATTGTGTTCGTCACTAAATAAGTAATTATTTTTGTGTTGGATGTAAAAATTTCAATTTACAATCCTAAACTACTAATTCTTCGATATTTTTAATCTAGTTATTTTTTTAAAAATCACCATCCCACGCAAAGCGTGGGTACCTGCCTAGTTTTAAAAATCTCTAATTCTATAAGTTAAAGATCTGCCATGTTCATAGATTAGTAAACCCATATTTTTGTCTATCCATATATATTTATGAGTATTTGCGCCAACTGACCATGAGATGTACCCAAATTGGTGAAGTAACCATTGCATTGTACATATTTTTTTAATACCGTTTTCTCCCTACTCTTGTCTATTTCTAGCTTGTATTAATAGAATTATATGTGTATATTAAATAGTTTTATACTTGAGTATGTATTTGTGTATTGATGTGTGATGTATCCGTCAAAAGTTCATTCATTTTCCAACTTTTTTTCTTTGCTTGATGGAGATGGTCCAGATCAAGTATATCAATAGGGTTTGGGTTAACTATGGCTATACTTTTTATGGATAGAGTTTGGGTTAACTATGGCTACACTTCTTCTTTCATTGATTTGACAGCTATTTCAATGACTGCTACACACCACTGGAACCCTCACTGCTTCCACTGATCGTCATATACCACCAAATTCATCGCTATTTTCACTAACCGCCACGCACCACCGGAGCCGTTGCTGCTTCCACTAACTGCCACGCATCACCAATTTCGCCGTTGCGTCCATTAGCCGCCACACACCACCAGATTTGTCGATGTTTCTGTTAAATCTATTGTTGATAACACAGGTTTTAACCCAAATTAACTACTGCAAGTGCACAACAAATGTTGTAGTAATGCAGGGATCGAATCCACAAGAACCAAGTCTACACTTCAAACTATATGAATCAATATTAAGCTAAGATGAAGTAAAAGATTATTGTTTGCAAAACGTAAATGAGAGAAGTAAATAAAACGATGTAAACTATGAATTAAAAGCATTGGACATTAGGAAATTCGCAGGGATTCAGGGATTTAGAAATAGATAAATTGTCAAGGAAAGCATTATGAATCGTTCTAGAACTCAAATCACGAAATCAAATTAATCTACTGTCGTAGCATCAATTACTGTGTCTAACAACCTAAGATCCTAAACTGTCGTTTGAATTCAAGAGGTTAAACATGCATTAGAATCAAGTTTGATATGTTCACAAAACACCCTAACATCAGTTTTCGTTGGCTAGGGATGTTTTGCTCATATAGGTTCTTTCAGGCATTTAAACAAACACTTTTGATGCGTTAAACAACCTTAGATCAGAAACTGGGTAGCTAATCAAGTTCCAGCAATAAGAACAACCTATATGAAGAAACTAAGTTATCAGTCCCTAAATCAACATCAATTCAATCAAACCCTGAAATCCCTTTGAAACCCTAAAACCCAATTAGAAAACTACTCAGACATGATAGAAATAAAATCACAAGAAGAATTCATAGAAAACATGATGAAATTAATAAATAAGTAAAAGGGTTTAGAAATCTTCTCCAAATTGTCAATAGGGTTCAGAGATCTTCTCCCAAAAGCTTAGAAACTAAAAGTATGAATAGAATAAATAGGTCTAATCACGTTTCTGGTCGAAATCTCTCACAAAACCAAGTCAAAATAGGAAAAACTGCAATTTCCTTATTTTCAGCGAACCGATCGGTTTAGGTAGATTCGCATGTCTTTACTAAAACTTGCATAACTTCTGATCTCACCGTTGGAATGTCCTCAAATCACCTCCAAATGAACAATAACTCAATGTTATATCTTGTGTAAAAATTTCAGTTCGATCCATCGGTGGAAAGTTCCTCAACGAATGCCAAACTTCTGACCTTTCTACACATTTGCTTCAATTTCTTACTCTTTTGCCTTAAACTCCATCCAAACATGTTTTTAACCTGAAAAGACTCTAAACACATAGAAAAGACTCGAAATTACATTGAAAACATTAGTTAGAATGCGTCAAAAACGCAATACATCAACTCCCCCAGACTTAGCCTTTTGCTTGCCCTCAAGCAAACTAGAGATTAAGAATGAAATCGAGGTTTGAAAACAGAAACTTTCGGCTTATCTTAGGAACGCCACGTGGAACCAACACTCTTGAATCCACATACCATAGCACACTAGTAACCTGATGTTCTTACTGCAAGCTTAGTAATCTTCCAAGTAAAACCCAAACTCCTTAGAGATATCCAGACTCTCTATTGTTAACCCATGATAGTTCAGTGATGTCTCATCGAGGGGATATCGATCAAAGGATATTCTAGATTATTTCCCTTCCTTACGCACCTTTCCCTTATCATTTCTCCCCTTTTATTCAAAACGGTGCTCGCTACGATTGTTCCTTGAGAGGACACAGGCTCGCGAGCTCATTACTATTGTTCCTTGTGAGGAGACAGGCTCATGATTTCCCGTTTCAAAACCATCCAACGCTATTCACTTAGAACAACGCTCCACTACTGTTGTTCCTTGTTAGGAGACAGGGTCGTGATCACTACTGTTGTTCTTTGTGAGGAGACAGGGTCGTGAGACGGTTATCAAGCTCAGATGGTAAATTCTGATTTGTAAGGGTGATCAAAGGTAAAATATCCTAACTTATGATGTTGAAAGGGGAATCAAATCCGATGCATACTAAGCCCCAAGATGAGAAGTAGGAGTAAGTGAAGGGTTACCAATAGATTTTCTGAATCCTCTAGAAGCTCAGACCGTCCTTGTCAAACTGATCCACTTACATCTATCCATCCTATCTAAAATCAAACTTCTATGGCAATGGTTCTTTGAGTGTAAGCGCGTTAGGGTTAGTGCCCAGAAAAACCTACAACCTCAAACATATTTGACTCAATAAAACAACTTGGACTGACTCAAGAAAAACACCAAATAACTCAAGAGAAACAAAACAAAGAAAAATAGTGTTAGTAAATGATGAAAACCCTCCCCCAGACTTACTTCACACCGTCTCGGTGTGACAATAAATCAAGAGAAAGGCATAAACAGTCTCAAAAGAAAGAAAATAAAAGAAAATAATTTTTTTTTTTTTTTTTTTTATTTGTAGCCGTTTTTCACTCGGGTGTAGGTGTGAGTGTTTGCAGACCGGTCTTCGCACCCGAGTGAAAACCTGCGAGTTTAGTACCGGGTGCATGTGTGAGTGTTCGTAGACCGGTACTCCCACCCGAGTGAAAACGTGCCTTGGTCTCTGAATTTTTTTTTTTTTTTTTAACACCAAAACTAAAACTAGAGTTAGTATAAAATAAAAAATGAAAATATGTACACTTACATGTGGGTTTCCTCCCACAAAGCGCTTATTTTAAGTCTTTAGCTTGACTTATGAACACATGTTAATCATGAGCATCAAAAGGTTGGGCCAATGCACCTTTGGTCCTTCTCCCGTTAAGACAATGAACAAAATATGCAAGAGGACACATCCAACTCTCATCAAGGGATCTAACTACAGATGTAGCATATATCTTCAAATCCTCCTTGGTTAGATGCTCATGACAATCAAATGCATTAGATGGAAAGATAAAGTCAACTTTAGGTTTAAACGAGTTCATCACAAAATAGTTAACTTCTTCCCCATCAATCATGTAAAACACAATGTTCTCATTCCTAGAATTCATCTTTACTTCAGGGTCTTCTATTTCAGTTAAGAGATTATCTATATTAACCACATCCTCTAAGTAAGATTTTTCAAGAAACGATTCAGATTCCTCTAGCATTGAAAACTTAAACTTGAGATCATGAATACTTGAAGCACACAAATAGTTGATATCAAAAGATACTTCATGATAGTCTCTAGCAAGCTTTTCTACTCTTAGAGTATCTAGTGAAACGACCCGACCCGTTTTTTTTTTTTTTTAAACACATTAACCCTTGGTCTCGGACTAGCATTCCCATAAATGCTATCCTCAACGACCAAGCAACACAGACAATCAAACAACAGCAGATAACCAAAATAAGAATTCCATTAAATCTAAACCAAACAATTCCAATAACAAATTCCAATGCAATAAAACCAGCAACCTAGCGGAGTTCTAAAACAGAAATGAAATTAACAACAACACACAGCACGAAACCGAGACCCTAGATCATCTCCCTCTTCGTTGCCATGATTCCACGATCACATTTTGCCTTTACCTGCATCACATGGAAAAAGGCGATGCGTGAATATTATCACAAATACCCAGTGAGACGGTCCTCCCACCTACGACTGCGCACACAGACGCGATGGATCCGCTCAGGCAAACACGCATCAAACAACACACGAAACAAACACAACAACACGGCTCAACCACAGCCCAACAGGCGGCCTGTCGATCGACACTACCACTCGGTGTCGATCGACACCCCTGTTTAGACCTGTCGATCGACACACCCACGGTGCCTGTCGATCGACAGCTCAACTGGACCCTGTCGATCGACACACCCACGGTGCCTGTCGATCGACAGCTCCACAGGACCCTGTCGATCGACACAACCTCTAGGTGTCGATCGACAGCTCCTCGATCACCTGTCGATCGACACAACCTCTAGGTGGCGATCGACAGCTCCTCGATCACCTGTCGATCGACACAACCTCTAGGTGTCGATCGACAGCTCTCGTGTGACCCCTGTCGATCGACACACATAGGTGCTGTCGATCGACAGGCCGTCGCAGATTCATAGGAGATCGATCAATTATCCTCTCGGATCGATTCCTCCCCTGCGATAACACGAAACCTGCACCACAAACACAATCCAACAATCCATACACCACAAAACACACAGAAACAACATCAATCATCACAATCAACCAGTTTTAACCTACCACCATACAACCCTAACGAATCCACCGGCCCAGAAGCCATGGTCACGCACTCACCTTAGATTTTCGGATAGAATTTGCTGGATAATGAGGCTAGAAACAGATTCAGCTACAATCACCACGAAATTCCTCTTCAAATCGATCAAGAACGAAACCCTAATCCACAAACTATCAGGAACAAGATAAACTCCTCTCAAAACTCTTTGTTTCTGATTTTGGGACTTTGGTTCGCTCAAATGCGGCCAAAAACCCTTATATACGAAGCCCTAAGGTTTACCCAAACCGGTCCGGTCCAATTGAACGACTTAAATCGAACCAGAAAACCAGCCAATTCGAGCACCTGTCGATCGACAACCACTAGGTATGTCGATCGACAGCCCTTAAGAGCCCTGTCGATCGACAGACAACAAGTGTGTCGATCGACAGCCCCTCCATTTTACCAAAAAAATGGTTTACGGGCGTCACAATTCTCCCCCACTAAAACTGGATTCGTCCTCGAATCCTCTAACACTACCCACCAATCTACCCTGGCCTAACCCGCTAGCAACACCGGAGACTACATCTCCCAGACCTTCCCGAGGTTCACAACCGTCCTATGCACATAGACCCGTCTCAGACATTGATTGCCCATAGCTCATAACCACAATCTAGCTTTGGGATCGTCACCCCTCAGCTCTAGGTGTCTAGTATCAACCCACCTCAGTCCGCGCAGTCCTGACGGTGTTCGATACTCAATCATCTCCACACACCTCAATCCATCAAGACACACAGTCTATCAAGCTCTCGGTATGCAGAGATCTGCCAGAGGTCGCAACCTCCCAAACTATCCCCATACCCTCACGATCTCAGTCCGCGCAGTCCTGACGAACGATCGGTATGCGGGGAACCCACTGTCCCCCGGAGAGACGCATCTCTCAAGATCTGCCGGAGACTAATCTCCAAGAAAGACCGAGGTCTAACTCTGAGCTATGCAATCAATTCCTAACGTCTATAATGCACCTCTGACCGGAACTACCTCCTAAGGTCTCACATGATATTCCCCTCCCGGAATACCATCACAATCGTGATCCTCACAGATCACCTGGACCATCCCTCACCTCGGATGTCCCCGCAGAGTCTCTCCGGAACTAGACAGTTCTAACTACCGTAAAACTTCTATTCCGAGACTCTCTCACACACACACACACTAACCGTTAGAGTCGCCACCAGAACTGGCAAGTCCTATCCGCAATAAAACTTCCATTCCGAGGTTCTCTAACCACAAACACATGACTCTCAAAGTCAAACACATAAGAAAACACTTTCTTATTCACTGGAAAAATGTCATAATCATTACAACTTTAATGAAAATACAAAAATCCACAACCAAAAACCTCACCACACACGGTGATCACAACACCAAAAACTGAAACTGGAAACCACAAGGAAAACGAATTCACTCTTCTGCTTGCTTCTCGAACCACTTCTTGAACTTCGTTTTCATCTTTGCCTCTGGTTCCCAAGTCTCCTCCTGAATACCGTCACAGTCCCACAAGACTCTAAACAACGACACTCTCTTCCGGCGCAGAACCTTGATACTTCTCTCAAGAATCCTAACCGGCCTCATCCCAACAGTCAGATTTGGCTGAAGATCTGCAGGAATCGTCACTGCTACCTCCTCAGAAGCATGCAAGCATCTCCTGAGTTTCGAAACGTGAAACACATCATGGAATTTCTCCATAATCGGAGGCAGCTCCAACCGATAAGCAACTGGTCCCACACGTTCCACAACCCGGAACGGACCCATGTACCTCGTACTCAGCTTATCCTCGGATATGGACTTGTTCAGACCCCGCATCATCGCCATCTTGAGATACACTCGATCTCCGACTGCAAACTCCAACTCTTTCCTTCTCCTATCGGCATAACTCTTTTGCCGATCCTGAGCTTCTTTCATGTTCAGCTTCACAACTCGGATCTTCTCCGTCGTCTCCTGAACAAAATCAGCCCCAAGGATGCTCCTCTCCCCCACTTGGGTAAAACATAGCGGAGTACGACATGGCCTCCCATACAACGCCTCAAAAGGAGCCATTCCGATACTCGCCTGAAAACTGTTGTTATATGCGAACTCCACCAAACTCAAGTGATCCGCCCAATGACCACCCCAATCTAGCACGCACATCCTTAACAGATCTTTCAGTGTCTGAATCGTCCTTTCGGACTGCCCATCCGTCTGCGGATGATTAGCTGTACTCATGTGCACCTTAGTGCCCATCTCAGCCTGAAAAGCTCTCCAGAACACTGAAGCAAACCTCGGATCTCGATCCGACACAATACTCGCTGACACTCCATGCAACCTCACAATATCCTTCACATACTTCTTAGCCAAGACCTCCGCTCCGTCTGTCTTCTTAATGGCCAGAAAATGTGCTGACTTAGTCAGACGATCCACAATCACCCAAATCGCGTCATAGGTCCGAGAAACCGGCAGCCCTACTACGAAATCCATGGTAATCATGTCCCACTTCCACTCTGGAATGGGTAGACTCTGCAATAAGCCACTAGGAACTTGGTGTTCAGCCTTCACTAACTGACACACATTGCAAGCTGCAACCCAATCTGCTACATCTCTCTTCATCCCGACCCAATGATAATACCGTTTCAGATCCCGATACATCTTAGTCGCTCCCGGATGAATCGAAAACTTACTCGCATGAGCTTCTCTCAGAATTTCCTGCCTCAAGTCCTCATCCTTAGGAACACATACTCGTCCATGCACTAAGATAGTCCCGTTAGCAGAAACCTGATATTCGGAACCAGTAGCCTTGGAGAGATCTAACAACACCGGATCCTGCTCCTGAGCTACTCGGATCCTGCTCAATAGATCCGCCTGATCTGCCGCCGCTAACCCCAACGGTTCCTCTGAAGTAACACATAACCTCAAAGTACTAAACACACTCACCAGATTCTCCACATCCCGCTCCTGAGATGAATCATACCTCCTCCGACTAAGAGCATCTGCTACAGTGTTAGCCTTACCCGGATGGTAAACAATGTCCAAGTCGTAATCAGCCAACAACTCTGACCATCGCCTCTGTCGTACATTTAAATTCTGCTGAGTAAAAATGTACTTCAGATTATGATGATTAGTGAACACCTGAACTCTGCCACCATACAAGTAAGACCTCCAGATTTTCAACGCGAAGACCACTGCCGCCAAATCTAAGTCATGAACAGGATAATTGCCCTCATGCTTCCTCAACTGCCTCGAAGCATAAGCAATCACCTTACCCTGCTGCATCAGCACACAACCCAAGCCAACTCCCGAAGCATCTGTGTACACCACATAAGGCTCACCCGGTTCAGGCAACGCCAATACTGGTGCACTAGTCAACATCGTCTTCAGTTTCGCGAAACTCATCTCACAATGAGCAGACCATACGAAAGGAACATCCTTTCCCGTCAGCTTCGTCATAGACTGAGCCATACTCGCAAAACCTTTAACGAATCTCCGATAATAGCCTGCCAACCCAAGAAAACTCCTGATCTCAGTTGCATTCCTCGGTCTAGGCCAATCTCGGATAAACTCAATCTTCGCCGGATCCACAGCAACCCCTTCTGCAGAAACGATGTGAACTAAAAATCCCATCTCTCTCTGCCAGAAACTGCACTTACTCAACTTCGCAAACAGCTTCTGTTCCCGCAACTTCTCCAGAACTTTCCTCAAATGAACCTCATGTTCCTCCAGACTCTTCGAATAGACCAGAATATCATCAATGAAGATGATTACGAACTCATCCAGATACTCCTGGAAAACTCCGTTCATCAACCTCATAAATGCCGCAGGTGCATTCGTTAACCCGAATGGCATTACTACAAACTCAAAATGCCCATACCGAGTCCTGAAAGCCGTCTTCCGAACATCTGCTTCGTCTATCGGAATCTGGTGGTAACCGGATGCCAAGTCAATTTTAGAAAACCAAGTAGCCCCTCTCAACTGATCTAACAACTCATCAATTCGCGGAAGAGGATACTTGTTCTTCACAGTGACTCGGTTAAGACCTCGATAATCGATGCACAACCGGAAACTACCATCTTTCTTCTTCACAAACAACACCGGTGCTCCCCACGGTGAAGTACTTGTTCGAATAAACCCCTTCTCCAATAAGTCCTCCAACTGCTTCTTCAATTCCGCTAACTCTGCTGGAGCCATTCGGTAAGGCGCCTTAGACAACGGCGTCGTTCCGGGTTCTAACTCAATCGTGAAAGGATCCGACCGAGATGGCGGTAATCCTTGCAACGACTGAAAGACATCTTCGAAATCCCGAGCGACCCGAATATCTCTCACAGCAACCCCACCAACAGCCTCCGGCATTACAATCGTGGCCAAGTAAGCCTCGCAACCCCTCTCAATCATCGCCTCAGCTTGAACAAGGGAGATCACAAGACTACCTGAAGTCGGTCTCACTCCTTGATAAACCAACCTGCCACCTTCACGTTCGAATACCACCCGACCCCGATGACAATCCAGATGGACTCTGTACCGATTCAACCAATCCATACCAAGGATAACATCGTACAGTTCCACCGGACTAATCACTAAGTCAGCTGGCATCAACTCTCCCGCTACCAGAATATCCACCTCCTTCGCCCGGCCATGCGTAGCTAGAAATTCACCTCCAGCAACCATAACCGGTCCAGTCCGCTCACCAGCGTCACTCCGGATACCACTTCTCTCGGCATGGCCCGGAGTAATGAAGCAATTCGATGCTCCAGAATCAAACAACACGTGGGATTCACACCCACCTACAAACAAGGTCCCTACACAATTCCCAAGTGCTAAGCAACCTAACTTTCTATCACAGGCAAACAATCTAACACAAGCACTAAGCATTCTGCACTACTGAATTTACAAAGTCTGAATTAGAAAGTTACCTGTGATCGGTCTAGAGCTCGGTTCTCCCGGCGCTGCAATAGCCGGCAGACGCTCCATCGCCGCGATCTGATCCAAAGGCTGCACCGGCCCATACTGAGCTACTGGCTGGACCACTGCCACTGCCAAAGGCTGCAACTTCGGACAGTTCGGTCTGATGTGCCCCGACTCCCCACACTGATAGCACGTCCGAACTCCTCGAACCTCACTCCGCTTCGGGCAACTCGCCCTCTGGTGGTCTAGACTCCCACAAATGTAACAGCCTCGGCCACTTTGGCCCGATCCCGAAGCACCTTCCCACTTCCTCTTCTGTCCTTGCGCAGGCTTGCTGCCTTTGCCAGGACCTGGCTGCTGCACATGCTGCTGCTGAGGCCTCCGAGGCTGAACAGCTGGAACTACAATCGCAGCCTGCTCCCTCAGATCCTCCTCGATCTGTGCGGCCACCTCTACCAACTCCACTCTGCTCGCGAACCTGATGCCTCTGCACCGAGTCCGCAAATCCGGTCGAAGTCCTCGCAAGAACCTCCGAACCTGAGCCTGCTCATCCTCAAAGCTCCTACCAGCATAACCCAGGAGTCTGTTAAACTTCACGTCATACTCCCGCACCGACCTCGTGCCCTGAGTCATGTCCAAGAACCTCGCCTCTAAACGATCCAACGCCTCCTGAGGAAAGAACTTGGAGTTGAACTCCGTCACAAAATCTGACCACGCCATCGCAGTCCCGGCCCATCTAGCCGCCACACTCCTCCACCAGAGATGTGCATCACCGTCCAAATAATGGACCGCCAAATCAACCTTGTATCCCTCGGGACACCTAATCGAACGAAAGTTCCGCTCCACTCTCATCCGCCACTCGTCAGCCTCCTCAGGCTTCACACTACCCGCAAAAGAACCTGTACCGATCCTCTGCATCTGCTCCATCATACGGATATAAGACGGAACCTCCTCAGCAACCGCAGCCCTCGGCTGCACCTCTGCCACTCGTGGCACCTCTGGAGCCTGCACTGGCACCGCACCCGGTAACCACTCCAACAACTGTGTCAGCAGGTCAGCCAAACGGTCATCTCTAGCTTGGGCTACACCCGCGGCCGCAACCGCACCCACATCTGGACCAACACCACCAGCACCACCAGCCTCAACAGGACCCAAACCAGCCCCTACAGGACCCACACTGGCCCCCACACTGGCAGTCACACTGGCAGTCTGTCCATCATGCACCGACTGCTGACCTGCCGCAGGCCCATGCGCGGAACTCTGAACCTCGCCCACGACTGGCTCCTCAACGAGTCCACGCCCTCGGCCTCGGCCCCCACGACCACGCCCTCTAGCTCCTCTAGCCATCTCACTGCACTCACACGCAGACCAGCTAAGAACTAGAAACACTCAAACACAACAATCAACACTTACCGTGGAATCTCTTTGAAGGCTCGAAGGAAGATGATCTAGAACCCCCCAAACTCACAGAATTGTAATTTACCAAATTTCAATCCTAGCAGTCCTAGCCCGTCCTAAAACCGTATCGCTCTGATACCAAACTGAAACGACCCGACCCGTTTTTTTTTTTTTTTAAACACATTAACCCTTGGTCTCGGACTAGCATTCCCATAAATGCTATCCTCAACGACCAAGCAACACAGACAATCAAACAACAGCGGATAACCAAAATAAGAATTCCATTAAATCTAAACCAAACAATTCCAATAACAAATTCCAATACAATAAAACCAGCAACCTAGCGGAGTTCTAAAACAGAAATGAAATTAACAACAACACACATCACGAAACCGAGACCCTAGATCATCTCCCTCTTCGTTGCCATGATTCCACGATCACATTTTGCCTTTACCTGCATCACATGGAAAAAGGAGATGCGTGAGTATTATCACAAATACCCAGTGAGACGGTCCTCCCACCTACGACTGCGCACACAGACGCGATGGATCCGCTCAGGCAAACACGCATCAAACAACACACGAAACAAACACAACAACACGGCTCAACCACAGCCCAACAGGCGGCCTGTCGATCGACACTACCACTCGGTGTCGATCGACACCCCTGTTCAGACCTGTCGATCGACACACCCACGGTGCCTGTCGATCGACAGCTCAACTGGACCCTGTCGATCGACACACCCACGGTGCCTGTCGATCGACAGCTCCACAGGACCCTGTCGATCGACACAACCTCTAGGTGTCGATCGACAGCTCCTCGATCACCTATCGATCGACACAACCTCTAGGTGTCGATCGACAGCTCCTCGATCACCTGTCGATCGACACAACCTCTAGGTGTCGATCGACAACTCTCGTGTGACCCCTGTCGATCGACACACATAGGTGCTGTCGATCGACAGGCCGTCGCAGATTCATAGGAGATCGATCAATTATCCTCTCGGATCGATTCCTCCCCTGCGATAACACGAAACCTGCACCACAAACACAATCCAACAATCCATACACCACAAAACACACAGAAACAACATCAATCATCACAATCAACCAGTTTTAACCTACCACCATACAACCCTAACGAATCCACCGGCCCAGAAGCCATGGTCACGCACTCACCTTAGATTTTCGGATAGAATTTGCTGGATAATGAGGCTAGAAACAGATTCAGCTACAATCACCACGAAATTCCTCTTCAAATCGATCAAGAACGAAACCCTAATCCACAAACTATCAGGAACAAGAGAAACTCCTCTCAAAACTCTTTGTTTCTGATTTTAGGACTTTGGTTCGCTCAAATGCGGCCAAAAACCCTTATATACGAAGCCCTAAGGTTTACCCAAACCGGCCCGGTCCAATTGAACGACTTAAATCGAACCAGAAAACCAGCCAATTCGAGCACCCGTCGATCGACAACCACTAGGTATGTCGATCGACAACCCTTAAGAGCCCTGTCGATCGACAGACAACAAGTGTGTCGATCGACAGCCCCTCCATTTTACCAAAAAAATGGTTTACGGGCGTCACATCTAGTCTTTGAGTTTCACATATTAAATCATAACATTCATCAATGAGCATGAGAGTGGGTAAACTAGAAGCTACATCATCACCATAAAGCACGTGAGTATCCTCATTATCATGAAATTCAAAGGATGAATCATATGTACCTTTTAGTTGGCATGGTGGAACCCAATATATTACCTCTTCAAGTGAATTGGCTACCATGATCTCATCAAATGTGAGCTCTCTTCCTTCAAGTGATGCCCGGTGTGAGATGAGATTGATTCGGATCATAGCTGCTAAGTCTCTCCTTGTCAAGGTTGGATTTTCTTGGTAAAGCTCTTCCAACTCAACGTGTTGTTCTGGTGTAAGCACGCTTTCATCAAATGGTGGCTCCACATAAGGCTCATCTTTGAATGTGTATTCCTCCTCTTGTGGCCAATCATTGTAATTGATGGCCATAACCTAGAAAAACCTATACAAAAGTAAATAAAATAAAAGTTAGTATCTTAGACTAAATTTCAATTCAAAATTCGAAGGCAAAGCAATTGGTCCCCGGCAACGGCGCCAAAAACTTGATAACACAGGTTTTAACCCAAATTAACTACTGCAAGTGCACAACAAATGTTGTAGTAATGCAGGGATCGAATCCACAAGAACCAAGTCTACACTTCAAACTATATGAATCAAAAATTAAGCTAAGATGAATTAAAAGATGATTGTTTGCAAAACATAAATGAGAGAAGTAAATAAAACGATGTAAACTATGAATTAAAAGCATTGGACATTAGGAAATTCGCGGGGATTCAGGGATTTAGAAATATATAAATTGTCAAGGAAAGCATTATGAATCGTTCTAGAACTCAAATCACGAAATCAAATTAATCTACTGTCGTAGCATCAATTACTGTGTCTAACAACCTAAGATCCTAAATTGTCGTTTGAATTCAAGAGGTTAAACATGCTTAGAAACTAAAAGTATGAATAGAAAATAATGTGTTCCCTAAACAATGGCTAAAAACTAGAATAAATAAGTCTAATCACGTTTCTGGTCGAAATCTCTCACAAAACCAAGTCAAAATAGGAAAAACGGCAATTTCCTTATTTTCAGCAAACCGATCGGTTTAGGTAGATTCGCATGTCTTTACTAAAACTTTCATAACTTCTGATCTCACCGTTGGAATGTCCTCAAATCACCTCCAAATGAACAATAACTCAATGTTATATCTTGTGTCAAAATTTCAGTTCGATCCATAGGTGGAAAGTTCCTCAACGAATGCCAAACTTCTGACCTTTCTGCACATTTGCTTCAATTCCTTACTCTTGTGCCTTAAACTCCATCCAAACATGTTTTTAACCTGAAAAGACTCTAAACACATAGAAAAGACTCGAAATTCCATTGAAAACATTAGTTAGAATTCGTCAAAAACGCAATACATCAGTTGTGGCTTCTATTAACCGCCACGGACCATCCGTTACTTTTGCTAGAACATCACCACCACTTTCTTGCCGACTGGTGATAGATTCTTTTATGCAAAAGTTATTTACAATTGATTTTGATGAAAGCTAAAGAATTAGAAAATAAGAAGTATATAAAAGAAAAAAAATATATGACATAGAAAGAAAACACTTACATACCTACACGTTAAAAATGCAAGTGAAAAGGTTAAAGAGTCAAAATTTTGCCAAAAATGCAGGTTTCTGATATTTTATAATCAATTACCTAATTAACTGATTCTTTATGGTTATTGAGCAAATTTACTCTAAATTTATTACCATGAATAGAATAATTCTTAGGTCCACCCCTGGGTGGACTAACTTCCTTCACCCCCTCTTTCTAAGCCAATCAGAAATAAAATAAAAGATAAATTAAAATAAATCAATAAAATTGAATTAATTGTAGGGACCACCATTCTCTCTCTTCTTTAATTTTTTTCTATAGTCTAACGAAACCCCAAATTATAAATACTAACCCTAAACCACAAATCCAAAACCCTAAACTCCAAATACTAAACCCTAATTCCAAAATAATAAACCATAAAGACCAAATAATAAACCTAAACTCCAAATAATAAACCCAAAAACTCAAATCCTAAACCTTAAATACTAAATCCTAAATCCCAAATAACAAACCCTAAATCCCAAACTAAACTATAAACCCCAAATATTAAACCCTTGGGGTTAGAGTTTAGTATTTGGGGTTTAGGGTTTAACATTTTAGGGTTTAGAGTTTACTATTTTGGGGTTTAGGGTTTACTATTTAAGGTTTAGGGTTTAATATTTTAGGGTTTAGAGTTTACTATTTAGGGTTTAGGGTTTAACCATTTTGGGGTTTAGAGTTTAGTATTTGAGATTTAGGAAAAAATGAGATTATTTAAGAAAATAAGAGAGAAAAGAGAGAATTAGTAGTCCCACAATTAATGTTATTTTGTGATTTAATTTAATTAACCTTTTTATCTTAATTTTGATTGGCTAAAGAAGAGGGGGCGGATGAAGTTGGTCCATCCCTATGGGCGGACCTACGTATTGTTCCTATGGATATTATATATATGATTAGCAAAACAAATAGATCGCCATGTTATTCTTTTATTTTGTTTTTAGGGTTTTACTTTCAAGTGGCTATGACGCTTCATGAGGCACTGCAATGCTCTTTATATGCTTATCGTGAGCATCTCTTTATCCTCTTGATTTCCCTGTCGTGAGTATTTGTTTTACCTACATATGTTAATTAATTTCTTTTATGGTTTCATCTTCCTTTTTTGCGTCTTTTCAAAACCCTAAATCTGTGCCATCAGTGTCAAAAAAATGACAGAGAAGTTGTGCGCTGTCTGAAGTGAAATCAGTGTCATCAAAATGACAGAGAAGTTGTGCACTGTCTGAAATGCAAGAGGAAGCGTTATTGCTTCCCCTGCTTAAAGACTTGGTATGCTCTTCTTACCAATTGTTCTGGTTTCTTTGCTACTGAGACTTCGTTTTGTGGGTGATGTTTTAAAGCTTTACTCTTTCTTCTTGGATGGTTTAGTTCTCTACTTGTTTTGGACAGAATCAAGACAAAGGTTGATGCTTGTGTGTTGTTTCATTTATTTACTAACAGAACAAGGATAGTTATTTAGCAATTAGCTTCCTTTATTGTAGTTTTGTTTTGGATTAGTTTTTCCACAAGCCTAAAACACTTGTTTAATTAGGTACACTGGCATATCACACAAAATAATTGCTGAGAAATGTCCGTTTTGCTGTAATACCTGCAACTGCAGGGCATGCTTGCCATTAGACACGAAAATGGAAGTAAGTTTTCATATATCTACCATATCTGTTTTTGTTATGTTTTATAGTATGATATAATAAGTTGATGGAATGATGATATCTCAGGTACGTTAGTTATGTTGTACATTTTATTCTACAAAAGTTATTATGTTAGTAATCTTTCTTGTTTCCTATCCATGAGATAGTCGACCACAAACAGCAAAAATATCTAGTGTGGCCAGATGCATCTCTTTAGGTACCTCACCAAGCTTCACGATCCCACAATCAGTTTCACTCTCTACAACCTTCCCCTTTTTCTTTCGGAAAAGGATGCTTTTGCGAAAGAAAAAGGGGAAGGTTGTAGAGAGTGACACTGATTCTGGGATTGTGAAGCCTGATGAGGTACCTAAAGAGATGCGTCTGGCCACACTCGATATTTTTGCTGTTTGTGGTCGACTATCTCATGGACTGGAAAAGGCAAGTATGTATTATCTCCAGTCATCACTCTATCCACTAAGCCAGGTATTTTTATTTAAGATAGCTCCTATCCTTTGTCTACAATTTTGATTGAATAATTGAAAAGCTCTCTTAAGCTATATGCAATATGGCAGGGATTTTCTCATATGAACAGGTCATTTGCTGATTATTTCCTGCCAAGGTATTTGCTTTTGGAGAACGTGAGGGCCTTTGTATCACACAAGAAAGGGCAGACATTTCGGCTTAGTTTAGCTTCTCTTGTTGAAATGGGTTTCCAAGTAAAATCCTCGTGCTACTATTTTGTCTCATGGTCACTTAATTTTGTATGTGCTTCATTTTGTATTATTACTGATTTTCCCTTTTACATTTACTAATCTAAAATCTTGTAAACACTGGCAGCAATACGTAATCTGGCCAGTAAGTATCGTGGGGAATTCAACTTGCCGAATTTAAAACTCATTGGAAACTTGATATTCTATCTATATGTTTTTCCCGACTTTATTATTCTTGTACCTGGAATGTAATCTAGGTTGTAAAACATGGGGAAAAGCATACATTGTTCGAGTTTGGAGCTAGCTTCTATAAGTTGTATCATCATTCCACAAATTCCTATGCCTCATTTACTTGTCTGATTCTCTTGGTACGTCAATGTTAGCAGTTCAGGTCACATTATAGCTATCGATACGAAGTTTAATGTTGCTGCAAATGATACTAAGTGAACAATATTCCCCTCCCAAATATTTAATTCATTGAATACTTGAAACACCATGGATCTTTTTTATGAGAAGAATGAGCCCTCAAATCTAGCTCAAGTAGCAGGCTTGTTCATGATTCACGAACCTAGATGCAATGATCATTAATATCTACCATACATTGATCTATATGTGCAGTTGAATGTCAGGAATAAGTATGCTGTCTGGATGGAAAGCCAATGAAACTGGAATCATTACTTGTTATTGTGGCGATGGCGATTTGAAGCTGAAACGCATACTCCCTGATGATATGGTATCTAATTTGGTCAAGAGAGTAGAAGAAGCTGATGATTTGGATTTACCTGAAATGGTTATAGAGCCTTGCTCTTGTTTTAACTCGGAAGGCCATATCAACATGAACAACGATAAATTGCTAAAGGCTGCTTGTCGAGTAGGTTCAGAAGACAACTATCTATACTATCCACATGTGACAGATGTTCAACAAGATGATTTGAAGCATTTTCTGAAAGCATAAACAGAGTAAAGAATGTTGATGAACAAGAAGCAACACGAGTAAAGATTGTTGAAGAAGAAGTAATACAAGTTGGGCCAATTATAAAGCAAAGGCCCACATGATTTCAGCCCAATTACATGTCACACACACACATGAAGTTCAAAAACAGAGGATGCTCTTCAAGTATTGTTGCAGAAGAAGACAAATGTGCTTTCACCGACTTGGTGAGCACACAATGTTGATGGACCACTTGGACAGGTGTCTTGCTTACATTGAGAGACCTAGGTCTGAGATATTGATGATACTCTATATATTGTACCTTTGTGTGCTCATGTAAAGGGGGTGCAAGAAAAGACGAAGTTTTGGTGATATATAAAGTTGTCTTCTTTCTTCCGCCGTCTTACTTTTTCCGGTCATCTTTCTCGTTTGTTTCTTGTTTGTGTGTCTCCCTAAAATCTCAATATGGTATCAGAGAACAGTGAGGGAGTTTTGGTCTCTGATTTGTTTCCGTTTCCCACACATATCAATGTGTCTAGCTTTGTTTCCGTCAAGCTCACCGATCAGAGCTACCTTGGGTGGAAAACGCAGATGGAAGCGTTGTTACGGAGCCAGAAGTTGTTGGGTTTTGTTGATGGTCGTCAGAAGTCACCCTCCGAGAAGATCTGTGTCAAGACCCGTGGTCAAGTTGTTGAGGTAAGTAACCCAGACTATGAATCTTGGTTACAAACGGATCAGTTGGTCCAGTCATGGTTGTTTGGTACGTTGTCTGAGGAGATCTTAGGGTATGCGTATGGTTTAACTTCTGCTCGTGATGTTTGGTTGATGATTGAGGAAAACTTTAATCAAAGTTCTCTCTCTCGTGAATTTGATTTACTTGCTTCTCTTCATGTTATCACTAAAGGGGATAAAGATTTGCGTGTCTACCTTCGTGAGTTCAAAGGTTTGTGTGATCAGTTGAGTTCCATTGGGAAACCAGTCTCTGAATCGATGAAAATCTTTTGTCTTCTTCAGAGTCTGGGTAAAGAGTTTGAATCCTTTGCTACTGCGATTCAAACCTCTATGCATAAGCCTCCTGTTCCGACGTATACTGAAGTGGTTTCTCAGCTTATTGGTTTCGATAATCGTGTTAGAGCCTATGCTCCTGTTTCAGTTACGCCTCACATGGCCTTTCAAACTCAAACTGGTGGGTCTGGTACTTCTCAACACCGCTCGGGAGGTCATGAAAGTCAGGGTAACTATGGTGGTTCTGGATTTCAGAGCAATCGGGGTAATGGTAGATCAGGTGGGTACCGTGGTCGTGGAGGATACTCATCACAGGGAAGGGGATTTCCTCAGCAAGTCTCTAATTGGAATGGTCAGAGTGGGTCTCCTTCACAAGGTCAGTCTCGCAACAACAGACCAATTTGCCAGATTTGTGGTCGTGTAGGTCACACTGCTCTTAAGTGTTGGGATCGATTTGATCGAGCGTATCAGGATAATGATGTTCCTCAAGCCCTTGCAGCGATGCATATCTCTGGTTCATCTCACAGAGAGTGGTTCCCAGACTCTGGTGCTACCACACATGTCACTAACTCATCCACTCATCTTGAGAATGCCGTTCCTTACTCTGGTCTTGATCAAGTTATGGTGGGTAATGGTGAATTTCTTCCTATCACTCATGTTGGTCAGAGTTCTTTGTCGACACCTTCAGGTAGTCTTCCTTTACAAGAGGTTTTGGTGTGTCCTCAAATCCAAAAACCTCTGTTATCTGTTTCCAAATTATGTGATGATTTTCCTTGTGGTGTGTATTTCGATTCTGATGGTGTCTCTATCTTGGATAAACACACTCAGAAGGTGCTGACACAGGGAAGAAGGCATGATGATCTCTATCGGTTGGAGGATTCTGGAAGTAAGGTGTTCTACTCCTCTCGCCAACAAATCACATCTGATGACGTTTGGCACCAGCGTTTAGGCCATCCTCACTCTCAAATCCTCCACCACCTGAAAACCAGCAAGGCTATATCTAGCAATAAGAACAGATCAACCTCCATTTGTGGACCTTGTCAGATGGGGAAGAGCTCCAAGCTTTCTTTTACTAGTTCTGAATTTGTTGCTTTAAAACCTTTGGAGAGGATTCATTGTGACTTATGGGGTCCTGCTCCCTCTATTTCGGTTCAGGGGTTTAAGTACTATGTGGTGTTTGTGGATAATTTCAGTCGTTATAGTTGGTTATATCCCTTGAAGCTCAAATCAGACTTATATTCGGTTTTTGTTAACTTCCAGAAGCTGGTTGAAAATCAATTTAGTTGCAAAATTAAGGTTTTTCAAAGTGATGGAGGTGGAGAATTTACTAGTAACGTTCTTAAGCAACATTTTTTGGCTCATGGCATTCAACATATTATGTCTTGTCCTCACACACCTCAACAAAATAGGTTGGCTGAGCGTAAACATAGACATATTACTGAGTTAGGACTTACAATGATGTTTCATAGTAATACTCCTATGCAGTATTGGGTTGAGGCGTTTTATACAGCGAACTATCTCATTAACCTCTTACCATCATCGGTGTTACATCTTAAGAGTCCTTATGAACTACTGTTTCACTCTCCTCCAGTCTATACTGCTCTTCGAGTCTTCGGATGCGCTTGTTATCCTTGTCTTCGCCCGTATGCAGCTAATAAGTTTGATCCTCGATCTTCCTTGTGTATATTTCTTGGTTACAGCCCTCAACACAAGGGTTATCGGTGTCTTCACTCTACTTCTGGCCGCGTTTTTATCAGCCGTCATGTTATTTTTGATGAGACTCTATTTCCATTCACATCACCTGGTCCAATGTCTATTGATCAGTCCTCTAATATCTTGGCTCAGTGGCGTCGTCTCCTAGCTGAAGCTATCAACATACCTCAGGTATCTCCCTCACGATCCTCTTCCGCTACACCTACTTCAGTCTCTGTACCACCTGTTGGAAGTTGTCATGAAGTGTCTACTACTGCAGAGAAGCAATGTACTGAGCGTACGACATGCTTCATTCCTGAATCTGTTGGTGACAACACTGTATCCTTCCCTAGTAGGCTAGACACTTCATGTTCTGTGAGTTCTACTTCAGAGTCCTCATCTTCTGCGGATGTTTCTACTACTTCTTTAGTCTCATCCCAATCTGCGCTTCCTCTCACTCAACAAACTACCTCTCATCCAATGATTACTCGAGCTCAAGCCGGTATTTCTAAGCCTAATCCAAGATATGTTCTCCTAACAAACACATATATCCCTGAGATTCCAAAGTCTGTTGCGGCTGCTCTGAAGCATTCTGGTTGGACAGCCGCAATGCAGGATGAAATGCACACTATTGATGTCACTCATACTTGGGATCTGGTTCCTTTTGTGGAAACCATGAATGTGCTTGGTTGCCGATGGATTTTTACTGTCAAACTTAATGCCAATGGCTCTCTAAATCGATTAAGAGCAAGATTGGTCGCCAAAGGGTTCTTACAAGAGGAAGGTGTTGATTTCATTGAAACCTTCAGTCCAGTTGTAAAGACCGCCACCATTCGAATTGTGTTAGCTGTTGCTACTGCTAAGGGTTGGCCTCTCACTCAATTTGATGTCAAGAATGCGTTTCTACACGGTGATCTTCAAGAAGAAGTGTTCATGACACAACCACCTGGTTTTGTTGATCCGCAATTTCCGAACCATGTGTGTCGCCTCAAAAAGTCCCTCTATGGCCTCAAACAAGCTCCACGAGCTTGGTTTGAAAAATTTGCGACATTCCTACTTGAATTTGGCTTTCATTGTAGTACAGCAGATCCATCACTCTTTATTTATCATCACGATGGTCATACCTTGATTCTTCTTCTGTATGTTGATGATATGATACTTACTGGGAGTTGCTCATCGGTATTACAATCTCTGGTTCAGGCTCTTCATACTCAATTTGCGATGAAGGATCTTGGCCAGTTAAGCTACTTTCTTGGTATTCAAGCTGTGTTTCATGATCATGGCCTCTTCTTACATCAATCTCAATATACAGAGGACATACTTACCATCGCTGGTATGAAGACATGTAATCCGATGCCCACTCCGTTACCACTGCAATTGGATCAGGTTCCTCATGGTGATGAGTTATTTTCCGATCCTACTTATTTTCGAAGTCTAGCGGGCAAATTACAATATCTTACACTGACGCGGCCGGACATTCAATTTGCCGTTAATTTTGTGTGCCAACGAATGCACTCTCCTACTGTGACTGATTTCACCTTGCTCAAGCGTATCCTACGCTACCTTCGGGGTACAAGCTCTCTTGGTATAAACCTGCGGAATGATAGTGATTTATCGTTAAACGCCTTTTGTGATAGTGATTGGGCTGGTTGTAAAGAAACTCGGCGGTCTACAACAGGTTTTTGTACACTCCTCGGTTCTCATCTGATCTCGTGGTCTGCTAAGCGACAACCAACCGTGTCTCGTTCCTCTACGGAAGCCGAATATCGTGCCTTAGCATACACCGCAGCTGAGCTCACCTGGATATCCTCTGTTCTCAAAGACCTTGGTATTTGTCAACCAAATCCTGCTCTCTTGCTTTGTGATAACCTTTCGGCTGTACAACTCACCACGAATCCGAAGTTTCACAGTCGATCGAAACATTTTGACGTTGATTATCACTTCATCCGTGAGAAAGTTGCTCTTGGACTAATCGAAACTCACCATATTCCTGCTCATCTTCAACTTGCTGATATTTTTACTAAGTCGCTACCTCGTGTTCCTTTCCTAGCTCTTCGTGACAAACTCGGAGTTTGTTTTCCACCACTCTCGAGTTTGAGGGGGGATGAAAGCATAAACAGAGTAAAGAATGTTGATGAACAAGAAGCAACACGAGTAAAGATTGTTGAAGAAGAAGTAATACAAGTTGGGCCAATTATAAAGCAAAGGCCCACATGATTTCAGCCCAATTACATGTCACACACACACATGAAGTTCAAAAACAGAGGATGCTCTTCAAGTATTGTTGCAGAAGAAGACAAATGTGCTTTCACCGACTTGGTGAGCACACAATGTTGATGGACCACTTGGACAGGTGTCTTGCTTACATTGAGAGACCTAGGTCTGAGATATTGATGATACTCTATATATTGTACCTTTGTGTGCTCATGTAAAGGGGGTGCAAGAAAAGACGAAGTTTTGGTGATATATAAAGTTGTCTTCTTTCTTCCGCCGTCTTACTTTTTCCGGTCATCTTTCTCGTTTGTTTCTTGTTTGTGTGTCTCCCTAAAATCTCAATATTTTCAGCATCATTGGATAAAAGGTGAGCCTGTGGTTGTGAGGGATGTGCTTGCTGCTTCTGCTGGTTTAAGCTGGGAACCAATGGTAGTGTATCGTGGCTGCCGACAGATAAAACAAGTCAAGCATGGAGAACTTAAAGAAGTTAATGCCATCGATTGTCTTGACGGCTGTGAGGTCAGTTTTCTCCTCGATAAATTGTTATTAGAAACTTCTTTATCTAATGACTTGTAATGGATGCAGGACAATGAGTTCCTAGTTGGTTACACGAAAGGCCGTTATGATCGAATGGGTTGGCCACAGCTTCTGAAACTGAAAGATATGCCTCCGGCTAAGACCTTCAAAGGTATAGCCATAATGATTTCAGAATCTATCAAAACAACATAATTAGATACCATTTCGTAATAAATTCATACCAATATCTCTGATTCTTTGCTCTGTTTTATACATATAATTTTAATTCTTTGATGAGTGGGTCTCTAAAAGGTCCACTTTGTTTTTTATCTAACTTTTTCAAAACGTTGATGTGTGTTTTGGTCTTATCAGATAGGATCATATGAATCTAAACAGAGACACTCCAATCCATAGAAGCTCGCTCTCCTTACCAAGCTGGAATACCACAAACAATTCAAGTAGTTATTGGTGAATCAAACGACTTGTGTAGTTCAGCACAAACATCATAAAAATCAAACAAATAAACACCAAGGGTAACTGAGACTCACATTTGCTGAACCGAAAGTTGTGGATTTTAGAAACTTATAATTTTGAATCATTGTTTACAAAACTAGACCTAATCAAATCAAATTGAAAGAATGTTAATAGAACTGGATCAACAGTAATTCATACGTAACCTCAACCGGCTCAACACTTTTGATTAATGAACTTGATCTAGCCGGTTTTCAATTAGACTAAACTAGTCTTAACGAGTACGTTAAGGATATTTTTTTTCTTCTTGTAAAACTGATTTGTTTTTTTTTTGGCCAACATGAAATATATTCTTAATTATAAATATCATATTATTGGTTATTCAAAATTCACCTATTACTAATTATTAGTGGATTTATCATTTTTCCCCGATGATTAGTTTGTGTTTTTGTGTATTCAAACAGTAAATCACTGAAGCCAAATGCTCTCTTTTTTGGTTTGTACTCTATATAATACAATACAATGTTTTTATATTATAATTAATTGATTCTCATATTTACGTATATACTGAAAATTAGTTATGTTTCATTGCACTCTATTTATTTTATATAATATTTTAGTATTTTATTTTGATTGTTTGGACTTGTATTTAATATATTATTATTGATAGAGATCATATTTTAAAAAAAAAATTCTTTGACAACCAATCTTAATTTAAAATATGTTACCAGAATCAAAAATCTAATTTGGCGCAAGTATATTTTACAACAAAAAATCGAAAATTTGTAGAGCGGACCAAACAGTCCGTTTTTAAATTAGAAGAATGCGGAAGGTGAGATAACAAGATATTAGGGAAATGGAGAAAAAAATTCTGGAACTTTTCAGATAGGATAAATAAAATCGGCTACTCCATTTCTGAGTGCAGCGGTGATCTTTGCTGGCTTAGACCTTGAGCACTTAGTAGAACGGTCCTCTCCCTTGGAACACAAACCCATCCTAAGCATGACGTCTAAGCCGACTGTTTCCATGATCCATCAATTTGACACCGCAAAATCGAGGGAGAGGAATTGGTATTCTGGAGATCCCCTGTTGAGGGGATATCATAGTCCGAACTATCCGAACTCTCGTGTTGAGCGTCCATCCATACCAAATATTCACATTTTGCTAAGAGTAAAGTATTATAAGGTTCAAACTCCGCACCATAAAAATATCTTTTATTTCGTGCCTTCCAAATGTACCACAATATCCAAGGAAACCAAAGTATATATTCCTTAATTGTATATGCGGGTGATATCCTCTAAAATAGAAAATCCAAACTTGCATAAATCGAAATGTATGGTAAGGATATTCGATCATGCGGTGTCAAAAATAAATCCCAAATTTAAAAAACCCGAGGGCATTAAAACAACGTATAATTAATTGTTTCCTCATCAGCCTCGCACCCCAAACATATCGTAGAACAATTAATCCCTCGTTGAGCCAAACGTGCTGTAAGGCTTTGAAATTTTCAGGTTATTTTCCTGATTTGGTTTAAAGATTCAAACCGTGAAAAAAATAAGCATCATTCTCTATTATATCACTTAACAGTATTGAAAAAAATTGGATTTATTTTCTAGAGTTTTCGGTTTTACTTCTTACCTTTATCATTGAGAGGCGGAGAAAGAGTTATAGGTCAACAAATAACAAAATTTAGTTTCAACGCACCCAATTATAATAGAGAAAATTGGATTGTATACCCTAAAACTTGTAGAACATTGGAAAAGTATACTAAATTTTACAAAATTGGAAAACTACCCTTAAAATTGAACAAATTATCATATAAAATTGGTTGATAATTAAAAATTGTTTAGTGTAAATTTTAAAATTAAGTTCAATTTATTAACAACTTATACTTATTTGATTTATTTTCGTTTCTTTGTTGTTTCATGAATCATGAATGTAATATCAGTTAATGTACTAATCGTTTTCATACTAAAGTCTATTGGATGATAGAATGCTGAAAATTGGGGGTTGGAGAGCCAAAAGTACAAGGAAAGTTAAAGCACTTCAAGCTGAAATCATTATAGATGAATGAGTTTATGCAAATCGTTAGAGGTTCAAATCATATAACCGATTACAAGACGGGGACATGAGAAGCCGAACAAGGAGATAAGTATGAATATCTATTATGTAATGATTTGTAACGTGGTTGTGTTTAGTTATTATTATTTGATATTTGAATTCCTCACCTAAGCTCAATGTTCACGGACATTTATGGGAATAACAATGATCGTAATGACACAGACTAGGGTATGATTCTAATCATTATTATTGCACACATATGAACACGTTTTGGAATTACGGATTTACTTCTTAACAAGTAAGAACCAACAATGGAGAGAGTGAAATAGTTGCGAAGAACAAGAAGACTAACGACGAGGATAGCTTCAAAGACGTGAGCGTGAGGCAACAAACTAAGATGTTGAAAGAATTTGTCGTCAATATCAAATCCAATAATAATAAAGAAGAAAATCCTATAGCCTTTTTGAGATTATTTATTTTTCTCTTCAAGAAAATGTTATTCTTTTTGTTTTTTGGATTTTTATGTTTCTTTTGAGAAACCTACACATGACTTCTAAGATGATACCACTCGGCATTAAAGTAAACTCCCATGTTATCTTACTATATGAAGTTCGATGCGCACCAAATCGTAACTCATGAAATTATGACACGTGTCAGCTAATTGATTAGATTTTGACATGTGTCTTCATAAAAAAAAATTATTTTATTTCTTGTTTTGAAAGGTATAATTTTTATCAAAAATGAAAACTATTAAATAAAAGAATAATAAAAATAGAAAATATGAAATGTATATAAAATTTACAATGTAAAAAAACTAAAAAAATATTAACATAAACACACGTTTCTCACTTTTATGATTATTTAGCAACAAAAATTTTGTAATTGGATTTTCTTTAAGAATAATCAGTTATGTAAGAAAACATCATTGTACATAAAGCATCTCTACCATAAATAAATCAACACATATGAAAATTTTTAACTCACAAAATTGAAATATGTGTTATTATTGATTTAAATTGTGATATGTGTTATTATCATCATATAAATTAATATAAAAACTGTATTTTTTTTAGTTATTTAATTTTGAAAGAAGTCAAAATGATAAAAATAAGAAATAGTAGAGGAATTTTGTACAAATATCACCAAAAACTTGTTTGTTTTGAAAACTAGCCCCTCTTTTTAAATCTTTGAAAAATAATCTTTTCATACTTGTAATGTTTTAATAATAAAAATCAGTGATAAAAAGGGAATATATTATCTAATTAAAACAATTAAATTAAATCCTTAAACCATAAACCCAACATACTAAACCCAAAACCCAACAAACTAAACCTAAACCCTAAATCATATATCCTGTGACGCCCGTGAACCAAAACAATTTAGAGAAGGGAATTGAATTGGACCGAATGGTTTAATTTTAATTGTCCGGTTTAGCTTGTTTGGGTTAAGGGAACCCTAGGGCTCGTTTATAAGAGGGAGCAGCCTCCATTTTAGGCAGAAAAACGTGATAGAGGCTGAAAGATTGGAAGAGAAGAGAAGAGAATTCGTTTTGGTGTTTATAGAAAAGAATGGGATGAAGTCAGTTCTGACGCGTTTTAGAAGAGCAGAGGATCGGACTTGATTGGAGTGAAACTTTTAGGGTAAGTTCTCCACTCTTATATCTAGCTTTAGGCGAAATCGGATTGTCTTTTGGATGAGTATTCTGAGATTTATTGTTGTTTTCCCGAGAGAGGTTCGTGCAGAATTGGATCTGCGATCAGTCTACTTCGTGGGTGTTTTCCCGTCGAAGCAGAAGGAGTTAGGAAACGATCTGCATATCGTTGGAAATGTCTCAGTCTCACGATTCCAGATCAGGTTTCCGATCATGATTCTGAGGTAATCTCCGTTCTCAGTGTGCTTTCGAAGTCGGCGTGTCGTTTCTGTTTTTTTAGAAAACCCTAATCCGGTTTAGGAGAAACTCAAATTGGTTTGGTTTAGTTAACCAGATTGGTTTGGTTTGGTTTAGTTAACCAGTTTGGTTTAATTTGGTTTGGTTTGGGATAGTTAACCGGATTGGTTTGGTTTGGTTTGGTTTAGTTAACCAGATTGGTTTAGTTAACCGGATTGGTTTGGTTGGTTGGTTTAACCGACTATTTCTGTTTGGGTTAACCGGTTGGTTTGGTTTGCCTTGTTCATTAGGCAAAGGAGGAGAGTTGCCAGAGGTTGAGGTCTGAGGCAACTATTAGGCTAAGGTGAGTGCGTGACCATGGTCCCAAGTGGATGGAATATTAGGATTCCTGGTGTTAGGTTGATTGATAGTAGGATTATTGATTGATTGAGATGTTTGTGTGGTGCAATCGTTTCTGTGTATTTGTTGACATTTTATTGCAGGTGATCGTGTTTCCGCAGGCTTAGAATCGAGCCAGAGAGGAGATGGCTCGATCCTAGCGTCACTGCGAGGTGGTGTCAATCGACACTCATGTGATTTTGTTTTGCTTATTGTTTGTTGTGTTGTGTGTTTGCCTGGTGTTTCATTTACCTTGGTAATTGGCCGAGTAGATGGGATGACCGCCTCACTGAGTATTTATGATAATACTCACGCATCTCTTTTTGCCATGTGATGCAGGTAAAGGTAAAGTGTGACCGTGGGATCGTGGCTATGAGGAGGATGATGATCTAGGGTCTCGGTTTCGTGTTGTGTGTTGTTGTTATTTCCTTTCTGTTTTAGAACCTGGTTAGGTTGCTAGTTTTGTGAAATTGTGTTGAACTGGTTTAGTTATTTTATTGGAATTGATTTCTGGTTTAATTGTATGTGTTATCCGCTGGTTGTCTGTGCATGTTGCTTGGTTGTTGAGGATAGCATTTATGGGAATGCTAGTCCGAGACCAAGGGTTTATTGTTAAAAAACGGGTCGGGTCGTTTCATATCCTAAACCCTAATAATAAACTCTGAACCCAACATCTTAAATCCTAAAGCCTCAATCCTAAACCCTAAAGCCCAAATAATAAGTTGAGTTTAGGGTTTGGGATTTAGGGTTTAGTAATTGTAATTTAGGGTTTATTATTTTTGGTTTAAGGTTTACTATTTGGGATTTAGGATTTAGTATTTAGGATTTAGATTTAGGGTTTAGGTTAAGATTTAGAGTTTAGCATTTGGGTATAGAGTTTAATATTTGGGTTTAGGGTTTAGTATTTGATGTTTAGGGTTTAGTATTTTGGTTTAAGGTTCTAAGAAAAATAAAAATAAATCATTAAAATTAATTTTGAAAAACGTTTTTTTCATTAAAATATAAAATCACGATAATTTTTTTCAACAAAAAGGTCATTTTTCAAAACTTTCAAAACAAGGGTTAGCTTTCAAATTTTATAAATTTTTTGGAATATTAAACCAATTTTCCCGAAACAATATTAGTTCATAAAAAATGGAAACCACTAAATCAAAAAGGTAAGAAAAATAGAAAGTGAAAAAAATAAAATGGGATATATAAAATATATAAGATTTGTAATGTAAAATGGATTGATGTTTATTTATGAAATAGATTCAATTTTAAAATTTATTAGAGTTTTGAATATGTATTTGGAGTATTTTATTCATATATGAAAATTATTTTCGAATTTAAAGATGTTTGAAGCAGTTTCTAATTTTTCGACTTATGGTTAACAAAATGTAATTTTAAATAAATAAAATAAATTTAATTTAGAATATAGCAATATGAGTCCTAATCTGGTTTTAGTAATATACTCGGACCACTTCGAGTCACGAGCCGACCGGTCAATCAAGTCCATGCGTAAAAACATGGGTTTTTTTGAAAAATACCCTATTTAAGATTTTAAATTTGAAAAATACACCACTTGATTTTATTTTTAAAAACTAACTTTTTTTACATGTGATAAGACAAATTTAACCCAATTTAAATTAAAAACTAAATCTTCAAAAAAATTAAAAATTAAAATCGAAAAACACCACTTCTTTTCTTTTTGGACACACTCTTACTCAATCCACTAACAACTCATCGTCCTCACGTTATAAGATCCTGCATGTCAAGATTTAGAATAATTAATACATATTATAAGATCCTGCGTGTCAAGATTTAGAATAATTAATACATATTGTAAGATCCTACATGTCAAATCTCTTTTTTTCAACAGTTTTATAAACTAAATCACGACCAGTTAGGTATCTAAGTTGGTGGTGACGAGTTTACAAAAGAAATTTCGTAACTAAAACTGCATGCACCCTTCGCTAGCATGTCGGCTCTGAGGTTTTGTGTGCGCGGAATGAGCGAGAGCGAGAAATAAGTAAACTTCTCTTTTAGGTTTGTCAGGGCTTCGAGTTGTACGCCAAACGCCGGCCACTCCATCGGTGTAGACACCATCTTCACAAAATCAGAATAGTCTGTTGCGAAAGCGACCTCCGTCTTTTGCGTATGGAGCATGCATTGCATGACCCATATTAAAGCTTCGACCTCCGAATGTAATGGGGAGATACTCCGTCTTACATTGCAAGCACCCATCATGAACGCCATATCGTCCGTCTCAAAGGCATACCATCTAATCCCAGAAAAGAGATTAGTGTCCTTCCAAGAACCATCCATGTAATATTTTAAACCTGGGTAAGTTAGAGCGTCACTGGGAGTACCCAAATATGGTATTTGGGGATTCTCCTCAGCTTTGGCCTTCTCCCATGCCATAGCTTCGGCTTCCGCGTTCTTAATAACTACGTTTGGGGCCACATCTAATCCTCGAAAAACTTTATTATTTCGGGCCTTCCAAATATACCAAAGAATCTAAGGAAACCTGTTGTCTTGATATCCTGGTGGTATACGCCAGAACAAGAAGTCCATATTGGTGAAAATTGAAGAAACCGGAAAGATACCAGATGCTGTAGGAATCGTCGACATGGCCCATGTCTGAAAAGCTGGTAAACATTCAAACAGAGCATGGTTTATCGTTTCGTCCATTCCACACCGGGTACATTGTGTATCACATCTGATTCCTATATGTCAAATCTCATTTCACCAAACTTGCAACTAAGATAAAAAAAAATAGAAGAACAAGAAAAAAAAAGACTAAAACATTTACATCACAAACACTCGACATTCTAAAAAGCACTCAACATTTTTCTCTTCTACTTTGCCATCTTCATCGATAACATCTATTTTTCGTTAGCATATTTTTCATGATCTATGAATGCCTCTTACCACATCTTATTATATAAATGAGTGTTTATCAAAATTGTAACTTATTAGATGGTGACATGTGTCTAATGTCGATTCAGATGATGATATGTGTAAATAAAACTAATAATGAAAAACTAACAAGACAATTATTTAATAACTAAAAAAATAGTGAAAAGAAAAATTCTAATAGTTTAAATTAATTAAAAAAAACAAAAATAGAAAACTAACAAAAAAAAATTAAATAACTAACTAAATAGTGAAAAAGAAAAATTCTAATAGTTCAAACTAATTAGAATTTTTTTTTATAATAATCTAAAATAATTAGGAAGTAAAACAAAATTAATAATCTAAACTACATATATAAAAATTAAGAAAGAAATCAAGATGATATGTAAGTGGTAAAACAACTGAAAATATAGAAAGAAAAGATAGTAAGAACATTAACCTAGAGAGAAAATAAGAAATAAATAGACAAATATTATAGAGAAAATACAATAATCGTATTATATAAAGAAGAGATCGTTCGACGAGAGCATGACACGTAAGCAAAATTGTAACTCACGAGATCGCGACATGTGTTATTGTTAAATTAGATTGTGACATGTGTCAAATGCAAATTATAATTTTTTTTCTTATCTACATAATTTACTTTTCAAATCAAATTATAATATAATTTAAAAGGAAAATAATAAGTCAAAAGCAAAAATAAATAAGAAAAAATGTCACTTTATACATTATTTATGCAATTGAAATATGTAAAAGTAGCAATTTTTAATGCATTTATCCAATATTTATGCAATTGGAAAAAAGTTATTTATGCAACTAGAAAAATTCATGAAAAAATGATTATGCAATAGAAAAAAGGCAAATAAGTTACTAAATTGTCAAATAAGTTCCTAAATTATATACATATATTTATTTAGAAGATGCATGCATAGATATATTTAGAAGATGCATGCATAAGAAAACAAATACAAAACATATGCATGTGTAGTCAAAGTAATGTATAACGCGGGTCTGTATGTGAACATTGTGAATCAAACGCATTTTTATGTGATTTGAATGAATTTTTATTTTATATCTTGCGGTTAACAAAATACAATTTAATGATAAATAAATTGATTATTATACGGTTTTCAATTTAAAATACAATTATGTAGATTTTAATTTAGAATTTACTTATACGGGTTTCAATTTAAAATCTATTTATACAGGTTTTAATTTAAAATATAATTATAAAAATCATAACTATATAGACAATCAATTTCAATATCTAATACCAGCATATTATGTGGGTCCTAATCTTGTATTTTCTAAATGTATAATGCCAACATCGTTCCTAAAATTTCACAAACAACACCTATGACCCACTGCACCAAGTATTTTCCATATACATTTACTTTTTCCTTTAACTTCCAATGTTTTTTTCTCCTCGTTATTATATTTGAAAACTTTGTTTGGAATCATGTGTTCGTAAGTGAATCCACATGAAGAAATGCAAAATTAAACCAAAAGACCACACGATACTAACATGGATATAAAATGAATGAAGATATAAACAATAATAGAGTATCGAATACAATATTGCAAAATAGTAATGATAAAACGAAGAAGAATTGCGATGGTGACAAATAGAAATTACAGCCGTTACGATAGTCAATTGGCTAGATCGAAAATTTCAAAGGGTATATATTTTTACATTAAATGTAAAAATTATTATTCAGTTTTAATAAAGATATTTTAGTAATTAATATACCAAAAAGTGTAGTTTTCAAAAAAATAAAAATATGGTGTATTTTTCAAATTTGAAAACTCAAAGAGTGTATATTTCCAAATTTCCTCTAAAAACATTGTTTAAAAGTGAATATTCCCAGAAATTAATCAAACTAAACCAGCGCTCAACGCAATTCAAAATCAAATCAAGCCAGAGCAATAATTAGGGCTGACTAACCCAAGAATCGCACCGGAAGAACCCTAACCTATTAAAGGTAACAATTTTGACTTTAACTCGTTTAGTAAATCAAGTTTGATTTCTTCGTAACCACATCTTGAATCCAAATCGGAAAACTCATTTTTGAGGATAAATATCGATCACGAAAATTCAGCTGTTTTTCATCTCCTTCTTATGGATTTCCCGTCTCAAGATAAATCTTTAGTGATCTTCCATATTAAATAGTAAAAAGTCTAATAACTACTGAGATGCTCATGACTTACTAGTTCGTGGTCGTGTTCGTATCTTCCAAAACAAAAGTCAAAATCTATGAGCTAAGGTACTAATTACCTGGAGGGACTCGAAAGAAGACACTTGTCAACCTAAAGAACCTCGTGCATGCGTGGTAATCTGAAATCATACGTGTTAGCTTCAGAAACATGAAGAGAACTCGAAGAGAAAATCTCCATGTGCCAACTAACTAATAGTGATATGTATCCTCAACCCATACGCCGCTTAGTTTTTGTTTTTTTGTACCAATCTATCAAATTTGCCATGATAGCTTGTTGTTTAGGTAATAAGTGTAACTATATAAATAATAAGAGGTGAAGTAGTTTTGGATACTCAATATCATAGTAGTAAAGATGAATATGAAGAAGTTTATCGTGTGGTCTCTTTTGTTAGCGGCTGTTGTTGTGGCGGTCGCAGCAGACAGTTCCGTGGATGACAAGAAAGAAGGTGTGTTTTAGTGTTTCTTTTATTTGTGTATTGTTCTAAAATTAGTAGGATTCGTATGTTAAGCGGAGGTTTTGAAACAGGTGGAAAGCAAGTAGAAGGAAAAGAAGAGAAACCAGTTGCAACCGTGCAAGGTAAAGACAATCAAGGAGATGACGATGTTCAAAGTTGGGGAGGTGGAAGAGGCGGAGGAGGCAAGGGATGGGGAGGCGGCGGAGGAGGCAAGGGATGGGGAGGCGGCGGAGGAGGAAAAGGATGGGGAGGTGGAGGCCGAGGAGGCCGAGGCGGTGGTGGAGGACTTGAAGCAGTAGACGAAGGTTTTGAGGCAGCCACAGAAGAGACCGGTGATCTACAAAATTGGGGAGGTGGTGGAAGAGGCGGAGGAGGAAGAGGTTGGGGAGGAGGTGGAAGAGGCGGAGGAGGAAAGGGTTGGGGAGGTGGTGGTGGAGGAAAAGGTTGGGGAGGTGGTGGAGGAGGAAAAGGTTGGGGCGGTGGTGGCCGGGGAGGCCGGGGCGGTGGTGGAGGACTTGAAGCGGTAGACCAAGGTTCAGAGTACGCCACAGAAGAGACTAGTGATCTACAAAATTGGGGAGGTGGTGGAAGAGGCGGTGGTGGAGGAAAGGGTTGGGGAGGCGGTGGTGGAGGAAAGGGTTGGGGAGGCGGTGGTGGAGGAAAAGGTTGGGGAGGCGGTGGCCGAGGAGGCCGGGGCGGTGGCGGAGGACTTGAAGCGGTAGACGAAGGTTCAGAGTACGCCACAGAAGAGATGAATGATCCACAAAGTTGGGGAGGAGGAGGCCGAGGTTGGGGAGGAGGAGGCCGAGGTTGGGGAGGAGGAGGCCGTGGTTGGGGCGGAGGTGGAGGCCGAGGTTGGGGCGGTGGAGGTCGAGGAGGTGGAGGCCGAGGTTGGGGCGGTGGAGGTCGAGGAGGTTGGGGAGCTGGCGATGGAGTGTAGAGACCGTCACTACTAACGACTTCAAAATAAATATTACGAGTAGATATGTAAACTATAATAAATAAAGTTTAAGGTACGGTGTGCCGATGCGTTATGCCATCGTACATAGCCTAGTCCAAAGCTTAAATGTCTTGGAAGTTTTATCGTTGTATAAGTTTGATAAAAATATCTCAGTTGTTGAGTTGAGTGTAAGGATTTTCTTCAAGTTCTAACTCACTTGATATTTCACATTCGTACGCTAAAAGATGCTTGAAGATAATCTATCTACATCAAACTAATGAGTTGAGCTCTGTATGAGGCGAAGCTTTAAATGAACCGCAAATGTTTTTGGAATCCACTATTTGCTTTTCCTCAAGATACTTATCGTTCAATGAAATGTTAAAAAAATGTTGAATATTTAAATGGAAATAAACAGAAAAAATAACAAAAATACCCTAAATAAAGATCCAGTTTTAGCCATGCATGGACAAGTATTCTTCACGGTAATTAGATTCTTATTAAGGATGTTAAATGGTTGGTAGGAGATGGTAAATTAATTTATGTCTGGAAAGACAATTTGGCTACCGAAGTCACTCCAAGTTGTGCCTAATATAAAAAGTAAATGATTTGCGGCATTTGCCTATCCAATCAGTGGCGAATCTACGAAAAAAAGTAGGTGGGTCATAATCTTTATAAAAATGTAGAAGGAGAGATTTTAACCCAGGTTGGGTAGTGGAAGAATTGATATTCTAACCATCTGAGCTACTGTTACATTACAATTTTAACTTACAAAATAATTTTATATAATTTAACGTAGGTCAATTAACCCACCAACTCACCACGTAGATTCGCCACTGTATCCAATCCGACTATCCTTTGGGAGAACACTAATGCATCGTATTATGCTATAAGATGAATTACATGAATTTACGATATCATGAGACCTACTATTTTATAGGAAATATAAGTTTCGTTACATGAATTTACACGAAGCACGAAGCATGGAGAATATTCGTTTAAAGCAGGTTATCATTTTCTTTCTTTAGCAGATTTTATCAAGTTATCTTGAGACTGGACACCCTCTAAAAAAATCAAAAAATTATGGTGGAGAATTCTTCATGATGCATTACTAGTAGCTACAAAATTTCACCAGAAGTGATTATGAGAGAATGTTAATTATTTTTTGTTCGAATGCAGAATAAGTAGAGATATATGGGAGCTTGCACCAATCAACAAACCATCGGGTGCTAATCTTCTAACTCATGATACTTAAGACATGCTTCATATCAGTGAGTCAACAAAAAGCGCAAATATCTTTCCTACCTAGGGAAAGAATATAGAACCAAATAAATTAATGACTTCGTTTTCATAATAAAAATGGTAAAAAAATGGTCAATTTCTAATCTACATATATAGAGTTAACTTTGTTCTATTGAAGACACATCACAATCCACATTATTACCACATTATATTCTTTATTTATTTTCTTTAATTTTAAATTTAATACACATACTACTTGACATCTATATGTTTCTTAAGTAAAATATTAAAAGTATTTACACCAAAAATATAATATAAGTTTAGAAAATAAAAAAATTTATGTTTTGTGATTTTATTTTTAACAAAAATAAAATTTTAAATATAAATATAAGTGAAAAAGAAATATAAATCTTTATTCTTCTAAATAAGAGAAATTTTGAGAAATACCACTTTATTAAAATATCATATTTTAAAAAAAAAATCAAAAAGCCACTTTTAAAATAGAATCGACTCAAAATATCATTTATATTTGATTTAACTATGTTATGTTGGAGTTTAGTTTTAAAGTTTAGAGTTAAAAAAATTTTTTTTGACTCAAATCTATTTAAGAATTAAATTCTACATTTGTCACTTTTATTCAAAAATAAAAAGTTATTTATGAGAGATAAATGCAAAGAAAGAAGATAAATACTATGCAACACGTTCGTTAATGTTGATTTTTTAGAAGGAAAAAGGACGGAAGAGAAAAGATACACAAACAATGGATGCGGAGTTGTTCCAATCAATTTTGTTGGTGAGGGGTATATAGGAAGCTGGTTATGAGGAGATGTTGAATGTCATACCAATCAGAAGAGATGAAAAAATATATTAAGAAGGAGAAATGAAGAATTTTCATTCTCTTTAAGTATCTGTTTATTTTTTCTTTTCTTTTTTGAAATAAGTATCCAATTATTTTATTTTATTTTTTATACTGGGAAAGATTATGTTGTTTTTTTAGTTTCTGTTAATTTGTTAATTTTTGCAAAGAAATTAACCTGAGTTATCTTCATTACTTCAGAATAATACAATTGTTTAAAAAAATGCAATTTACTCATGAATTAATGAATCTTTTAAGAACTCTACTGGAATTATCGATTTAGAGATGTAGTTATATATTTGTTTTTCAAAAAAAATAATTTAAATTATCTTAATTACTTCAAAATAATACACATTTTTTACAAAGGATGCAAGTATGAATTAATGAACCTTCTCTTATAAGTTTAGGTAAACAATATGATCTAAATATTTTTCAAAAACATAACCATTATCCCTTAAATATTATTAGAGAAGTGATTTTTTCAAATATGCTTACGTGTTTCATTCTCCTTCACATAATTAATTAGCTTCATACTCAACTCATTAACTTTGATTATTCACCAAGAGCCAATAGCTCGAATGGTAAAGATCTCTAAGCAAAGCTTAGAGGTCGCTGGTTCGAGTGTCGCTTGAGACGAAACTAATATTACATGTAGTGGTTTCGGGCGTGTGGGGATTACGGGCTTTGGCTCAGAACCTCCTAGTCATTCAAAAAAAAAAAACTTTGATTATTCTTATTCAATTGATTATTTTATGTAAATTAATAGTAAACTTCATATATTATATATAAAGTTATACACAAATGACAAAATTTCAACATGAAATTTTTTATAAGTTTACGTAAGATTACAAAAAATAATGTTTAATCTAAATGTCTAAATTTACTATTGAATAAAATAAAAAACAATATGATCTATTGGAGAAAAATAACATTTTGATTAAAATGTAAACACAAGCCAAAATTAAACTATACAAACTTATCCATAGTAGATTATTTTCATTTTTTATATTTTTATTCACAAATAATTCACATTGCTTTAACCAAATGAATGTTGAATACAATTAGCAAAAATGAATCATAAAATATATATTTTTTAAAAATTATTGGATATTTTAACAAATAAAAGTTAAATTTATTTGAGATAAAAATTATTTTGATCAAAATTTAAATATGAATCGAAATCTTATTATCGTCTCATTATATGATTTATTCTACACTAGGTAAAGGACCCGCATATATGCAAGTTTTTGATAAAATATTTATAGCCCGTAAAAAAATCGGAAAAGGAAAAACCAAAATGAAACCACCCATGAAATAGATGAAAAATCATATTTTTAGTTACAAACTAACATTGCAAATTTTAATAAGATTCCCATAATTGTTTTCCAAATTTTGTAGTGAATGATGCATAAAACTTTGAATGGTATTTTTCTACGTTAAAATAAAATTAAATTGTAATGAGATATTAATCAAGTAATTTGCAATACATTAAGACTCTTATTGATATAATAAATAAAAATATGCGAATTTTTTTCTCAAGCAATAGAAACTGTATTCATATAATTTCATTATTTTCAAAAAATATGTCGCCTCCTAGTTTTTGATAAAACGTACATTAATACAAAAATAAACACGTTTTGAATTTAACTGGTTTAAAGTTAAATAACTAATTTTTTTTCTCGGGATTAATAATCATTGATATGATGATATCTATGTTGTAAATAATAATAAAAACGAAACTTTGAGTTACCTTTATTTGTTAATTCAAATTTAATATAGATCGTTGTAATCTATCACACCAATCAAATGAAACAGAGTAATCGATGTTATTTTCTAGTTAAAAAACTGAAACTTAAGTCTATTTTTTTCTACACATGTATTAACTAAAACCTATTTCATAAAACAAAAAAAGTTTATGCAGAACAAATTTTATAAGAAAAAGGAAAAGAGAAATACGAATGATGTTGCGTAAAAATAAAACTAAGACATGTAATAAAAAGGGAATAAACCATGCTTATCCACTCATTATTTAATTAATTATTAGTTAAAGATTAATTAAAAAATCGACATATAGATATTTTTAATTTATTTGATAAATACAAATATATAAGTTTAAAAATCATTAAGATTTGTCAGAAACCTAAGTCTATATTTTTACACATGTATTAATTAAAAATATTTATGAGTAAAAGATTTATTTAATTTAGATTAATAGTATCTTTATTTGTAAAATAGTGAAAAAGTAAACCTATTTTGAATAGGATTATAAAGTTTATATAATAACATGTGATTTAATATTTAAAACAATTGTGTCAAAACCTAATTTAAATAGGATTATGATTTTTTTTAAATATTTGATTTAATTTAATTAAAAAAGAATAACACTTGTCCAAACCTAATTTAATTTTTTGGAAATATGTAATTTAATTTAATTAAAATAAAATTAAACGTGTCAAAATCTTATCGACCGATTGACACATGTCACGATGTTGTGATTTATTATGTTTCATGCATTAAACTTTATATAATAAGATTATTGGTGTAAAGAGTAATATTCATGCTAATTTCCCAAAAATCAAATGGATATTCTAATATACATGTAATTTTTTATAATTTAAATACACTTAGGCTTTGCATACGAAGATTTATCAATATATCAAAAAATAATATCTTTATTTGTAAAATAGTAAAAAGTAAACACATTTTAAATAGGATTAGGCAAGTTTTGAATTTGTGATTTAATTTAATTATTAGAATATAATAACACGTGTCAAAACCTAATTTAAATAATATTTAAAATAAATAACACGTGTCAAAATATTATCAACTGGTTGACACGTGTCACGATCTTGTGAATTATTATGTTTGACGCATCAAACTTTATATAATAAGATGCTATTATTATTCATAAAAAAATTCAAAAAATTATCATAAAGACCAAAAATGAACCACAAATTATAACATTGTTGGCAGTTGTTAACTCTTACAAAGTATTAATTCGCGTATAACGCGGGGAGTCATCTAGTAAATCCAAATACAAACTACATAAATTACTAAAAATAGTATGTCACAAATTATTTAGATCAAAGATATAAATCAAAAGCAAAATACATTTACGATAATACGCGCGGATACTCACCTAGTATAATCTATAAGATTGTAATAGATGTGAAGTTTTAGTATGAATTATTTAACAGATAGGATCATACGAATCTAAACGGAGACATTCTAACCAAGCCGTGCTCATAGTGTTTTAAAAGGTTAATATCTTCGGTCCCCAACTTTATGTATTACATTTTAGGGTCCTGATTTTAAGATTTTAGTTTATTGACTTGGTTCCACTACCTCTTTCTACATTACCTCCACGGGTTTGTGATACTATTCATTCTTGAACATCATTAGATTCTCATATGTTAGCCTATGACAAAAAAAAGTTCATACAAAACAAAAATCTAAGGACCAAAGCATCCACAAATGTCGAGTACTCGAATTGAACGTACACATACAAATACCTCAATTCAACAAACTAAAACAAGACAAATGCAGATTTCCAGCTTGCGTATTCTTTCATACATTGTTATGAAATTGTTACGGAACTTTGAATTTGATTTTTGAATTTTTCTACTTTTGGATTTTGATTTTTCTTTGGAATATTTGCCAAATTGCCATGTTTTGAAAATCATTTTGTCCCATTGCCCATTCTACCATATTTTAAGTCCCATTAACCTCTCTTTTAGTTGAAACTCTAATTTACCCTTTGACTTTAATTAAAAATTATTTTCGAAATTATTTTTCAAATTCATTAAATAATAGAAAATAACTTATTTACAAAAAAATAAAAATAGATATGGGTTATATAATATATTGAATATTTTATTGTAGAATATAGTAAATAAGGAAATATAATATATATTTTTTTGTTGAAAAAAACGTAATATAAATATTTTAATTAATATATATATATCTATTTACCCTTTAAATTTAATTAAAATAATTTTTCAATTTGTCTTCCAAATTCATTAAATAATAGAAAATAATTTATTTACAAAAAATAAAATAAGATATGGGTTATAGAATATACTGAATATTTATTTGTAAAATATAGTAAATAAGGAAATGTAATATATATATTTTTTGGTTGATTAAAAACGTAATAGATATATTTTTATTTTTAATTAGTAATAAAAATTTGTTAAAATATTCTTTTTTTAAATAAGGAAACGTTATAATTATATTTTGTCTAAATAAGGAAATGAAATATTAAGATCCTAGATTTAAGGAATTTAATAAAAGTATAGTAAGCACTCCAATATGTATTTTTTTTTGGCAGATTATATATAATAATTAGATACCAAATTAATCATATAATTCTATACTTAAAAAACGTAACATATATTTTAAAAAATTTATTAGACAATTTTTTTAAAAAAAATATTAAATAAGGAAACGTAATTATTGTATTTTTTCTAAATAAGGAAATAAAATATTTAGATCCTAGATTTATGGAATTTAATAAAGATTTAATAACTAATCCGTATAAAACACATTCTACAATCCTCGGTAGATGTTTGATGATGTGGTAGAATTTATATTCTAACGTTGGTAGATTATAATAAAAACGGCAGAATGCGTAATCTACCGTCGTAGAAAATAGTACACATCGTGGAACACACATTCTACAAACCGAAGAACATATAACACCTCGCAGAACACAGAATCTACGCTTGGTGGATAACAGTGTAGTTAACAGAACCAAAAGTCAAGAGTTCCGTAGACGTAGAACGTGGATTCTGGAGCCGTAGAAGCAGATTATAACATTACTTTTGAACATAATTTTTAACCTATAAAAATATTTAAAAATATAGAAATGACTATTATTTAGATATTTATAATTTTAAGATTTTTTAAAAAATTTAAAAATTTTTATTTCTATTTATTTATTTTTGGGTTAACGGCATTTTAAACCAAAATTGGTCAAAAAGTGAAATGGGCATTGGGACAAACACATTTTCAATGTGGAGCAATTTGCCAAATCCCCCTTTTTCTTTTTACTCTCAAATTGATGAAAATGAAATTGTGAAACAAATAATTTCTCCAAAAATACACTTAACTTAACATCAGAATAGTCTATTGGTTGACGTTTGGCTATTTTTAAACCGTTGTACAATTAACACAAATTCAAAAATAAAAATATAACCACCATAATTAAAACAAATAAATGTATCAGCATAGGGAATACAAATCGATTATTTTCCTCTCTCTAATCTCAATTTATTTTATATTCCAAAAATTACTTGACGTTTGGCTTTCTCAAATTCGTTTGATAAAATAAAACCCTATTACGAAGCGTCCATCTTCACTTTCTCGTTGGCTACCCTAAACTTCCACTACTGTTTCTCTGTAAATTCAACACTCACATTTCCAATGGCTAAGAAGAAGAACACCGAACCTTTGGAAGATCCACACATCCAAACATCAAGCGACGAGGAGGAGGCTGAGAACTCGTCTGGAGGAGAGGAAGAAGATAATTCGGGTTCTGAGTCTGGGTCTGAGGAAGACGTACCCAAGGCTACTGTTATCACGTCCGGAAACATTCCGGTGAAAACTACCGTCTCTGAGTCGGAGGAAGAGAATGAGTCGGAGGAGTAACCTGCAAAACCCATGAACAAGAAGGTTCCTGACACTGTTGCTTCAGCTCCACCGGTGGTTCAATCGGGCTTAAAACGGCCGAGGAGTGAAGAGACATCGACTCTTTTTGAGTCGGATTCAGATGACTCCGAAACAGAGGAGGACAAGGAGGTTGTTCCAGTCACCACCTCCGTGAAGCTTAAGGACAAGGAGGTTGTTGACGCTGCTGCATCAACTCCAATGGCGCTTAAATATGCGTTAAAGCGGCCGGCGAGTGAAGGGACATCGACTGCTGTGAAGAAGGTCAAGATTGTGGAACAATCAGATTCTAAAAGACCGCGTTTCCAGAGAGTGTGGACTCCTAAAGACGAGTTCCTTCTACTCAAAGGTATGATAGATTTCCATGCTAATAAAGGAACGAACCCTTACGACAAAAAGATGAAAGATTTTTTTGATTCCGCTAAGGATTCTTTCAGCTTTGGTCCTAGTAAAACTCAGTTCAGGGAAAAGATCAGAACCTTAAAAAATAAGTATCTGAATAAAGGGCCATTTACTAAAAATCATGATATTGAACTTGTGGAATTTGCAAAGCTTATTTGGGGAGTTGGTGGTTTTGCTAACGAATCAGTTGTTGGGAAGTCTTCTGGTAATGGGAAAGCTAAGAGGAGTAGGAGGAAGAAGATAGAAGAAGAACCAGAGAAGGATGTGTTGGTTCCTCATTGGTTTGAAACGTCGCTTCTTGTTCAATACAGCGCAAGTCATGGTCTTGACAAAGAGTATGTTATACAGAAATGGAGAGAGATGTCGATGGAGGATAAGAAGATATTCGAGGAGAAGTCCAAGCTCTTACGCGATAAAGAGGTAGAGTGTGCGGTGTTCAAGACCAAGTATTTGAATGAGGTCGTTCCTATGATTTTTAAACCTTCTTAAGAACATATGTTTATCGGTTATGGTTTAGTTATCGGCTAAGGGGTTTTAGTTAATCTTCTATGATTTTCTGGTTTTTTTATGACTATGTTTTCGGATTGGTACTCTTTTTTTGTTGTGGAAGTAATTTTGCTAAGGTTTGGTTTTTAGCTATCAAAATTGTTTCAATGTTACTTTATTCGCAAAATATGACTGTGATCTTAGTAAGGCATGTTGAATCAAATGGATTTCTTCGGGATAAATATTGTTGAATGAATCAAAATGTTTTGCTGAAAAAATCTCACGGCTACAAATATACTACTACTAAATAACTAATAGAGTTTCTTATATAGATTGTTGTTTATTTGAAACAAAATAAAATCACATTAGCCATAAAGACTAGAACAATATCTTACAGTGAGTAGGCAATCTTGCGAAATGAGAACCAATACAAAAGGTAACAAAGAATGTGGTAATCCAAATCAAACAACCTTATGATCCAGGAAAGACCACATAGACATGTGTGTTCATCAGACAAGGTCTCGACAAATTTAAACATTCAAGGAAAGCTTTTGAGCTGCAAGTGCTTCTGCCTCAAGGGTTGGCTCCCAGAGGAGTGTGGTCTCTGCCAAAAGTGAGGTCACAATGTATGGGTCCATGTTTGATGCTGGACGCCGGTCTTCCAAGTAACCTATATTGCATTTCACAACAATATGTGTTAGCAATATATAGCATAAAAAGAACTCTGGAATCAGTACCTTTTCCTTTCTTCTCCGTATCACGCCCCACACGAATCGAACATCCACGGTTAGCCACACCCTGCCAAGTTGAAGTTCAACGCAAATGAGCAGAGAGACACAAATAGAGACTTAAAATAATGTTTCAGCTTGCATATGCATACCCATGAGAATTGGTCGATACTAGCAGTCTCGTGCTTTCCGGTCAACCTTCTCTCATTGCCTTCACCATAGGCACTGATGTGCTCCTTGTGGCGAAGCGAGAGGTTCAAGATCGCCTTTTTGATCACCTCAAATCCTCCCTCCTCTCTCATGCTCTTAGTACTGTAATTGGTATGGCAACCAGCACCGTTCCAGTCCCCATCTATCGGTTTGGGATCAAGCGTTAGGACAACACCAGCTTGTTCTGTGATCCTCTGCAAAAGGTAACAATCAACAGTTACTAAATCTTAACTCTCACTCACTCACTCCTCTCACAAAAGAAACTTTTGATTACCTCAAGAAGGTATCTAGCACACCAAACATGATCACCTGCTTCAATTCCTACGCTCGGACCAACTTGGAATTCCCACTGCACAAATGTTTATAACATGAAAGAATCAGCAACTAGTAAAACATACAATAAACAGAATTTATCATCAGAGTTCCATTGAAAAAAGAGACCTGTCCTGGCATAACTTCACCATTAGTACCACTAATGTTAATTCCAGCATATAAGCAAGCTTTGTAATGCGCATCTGAAATGTCACGCCCCCAAGACTTTTCAGCTCCAACTCCACAGTAGTAAGGACCCTGACAACAACAACAACAACAGCAGCAACAACAACATAGAGTTAATTACATTTTCCGGTAAATCAACAGAAAACATAAACTTTTTTTGATTCGACTTGATTATCACCTGAGGACCAGGATACGCTCCAACAGGCCAACCCAAAGGCCAGTTGACATTTGGCTGAAGTAAAGTGTACTCTTGTTCAATGCCGAACCTACATCACGATCAAGTATTCAAATATAAGCACCAGTTGTTGGTAAACCAATTAAAATGAGGTTTGAGGTAATGACAAACCATGGCAACTCTTCATTGACCTTCTTGTTATTAAAGATCTCAGCGGCTTTTGCACGTTTGTTTGTTGGGATCGGCTCACCAGCTGGTGTGTAATTATCACAGATAACCTTGACATATTACAAAGAGCTCAATAGTTAAGTGTGTGATTACGAAAAATGTAGCTTATACTATCAAACTCAATTGACACATACCAATATGTTGTTTCCTCCACGGAAAGGATCTCTGAAGATAGCTTGCGGACTGAACAAAACAACGCGATACGCAATATGAGTTTTTATAACAAAGAGAAAATGAGAATAGAACTGTCCAGTGCCTTGGGGGAAAATCTTACTATAGAATCACTTCACTGTCTTCACCAGGTGCCTGTCCGGTACTCGAACCATCATAGTTCCACTTGGGAAGCTCAGAAGGATCTTCCACTGGCTTTTCAAGAGTCTGAAACAATCCATTAGATATATATATCAGAATCATAGTTTCTGAAATTTGACTAGAGTCTAGAGAGAATATCATACCCTTGACTTGCTTCTCAGATCAATTCCAGTTCCTCCAATCCTATACAAATACAACAAAACACATCAAGGTTTTAAAGGAATCTCGAAAATGTAAGAACGATTTTTACAAGAAAGAAAACATATGTATATATATATATATACCAAATGTACTCAGCAATGATCCTGTCAGTGTAAGGCTTTGTGTCTAAATTGAGAAGAGTCTCAACTCTATTGATTGTACTGTTATCAGATTGAAGAGCAGACACTTTAAAATGTCTAAGTTTAGTACTCTGCTTCTTCTGTTTCAACACAACAGAACTCCATAGCTTGGAGCTTGTGATGACTGAGTGTTTAGGCACACTCATTTGACATGTTGGAGAAGCTGCCAAGATCTGTGCCATTTTTGCAACAAAACAGAAAACTTGGAATCCCTGATCACATCAAAAGGGACCCAAATCAAGATTCTTGACAAAACTGATTAAACTCATTTCATTATGATGAAAAGTAACCAAAACACATTAAATTTGAAAGCTAAAGACAAAAGAGATCCATTAAAATACCAAAAAAGAGTTATGATCCTAGTTGATTGAATTAAATTCAGAAATATAAGTGTAAGTGGTGGACCCAAGATTTAAAGGAACCAGAGCTTAATGCAGCAAAAGAAAGACAAAAGATTACAACTTTATTACCAGAAACAAATGGGTTTGGACAAGAAGAGATCAAATGCAAGAAAATAGTTAGTATTGGGGGAATGAGGAGTACCTGGATTGATGAAGTTGAAGAGGACTTTGCAACAGATGGCAAAGAAAGAGTTGACAAAAGTATGAATGAGAGAAAGAAGGCTTTGGAGTTTCTCTGTTTTTTAGTGAGAGTTTTAATATAATAATATTGTATGTAAATGATTCACTGAAAGAAGTGGCTTTTGCCAAAGAGATAGGGGTGCGCTACGAGTGGCGCATATTTGTTTTTCACTTTTCTTATTATTACTTTGTCTTCTTCTTTCAGATAAGGTCTTGTTATGGCCTTGTTTTTTTTTTTTTTTTCTCTTTTTAATTATTTGTGTTTTATTATTATTGAAATTCAGTTCATATTTTTAAAAATCCATCATTTCGTTAAATCGAAAATAACTCACATGCTTATATTAAAATGATTCAATAGTTAATAATCAAATCTCAACATTAATTTGTAAAATTAATAGTTTGTGTTTTTTACTGTTGAAATGCAGTTCATATTTCCAAAAATCTTTCATCTCACTAAATCTAAAAATTTAGTCATCTAATGGTCAATATTCAAATCTTAATATTAATTTACAATGATCTAATGGTCTAATGATATAATGATCTAATGGTCAATCCTAACTTACAATGATCTAATGGTCAATACTCAATAGTCAAATCTTAACATTAGTTTGTTTATTTGTGTTTTTTTATGGTTGAAGTCTTGTTCATACTTTAAAAAAATATCATCTCCATAAACCTAAAATAACTAATAATAATTATATGTCTCTTGCTGAGGCGATTGTAATTGCTCGGGGTATTTAAAATTTCAAAAGCTTTTTCGCCGGAATGAACTGTCTCTGGCCATGGCAAGGCGGACCATGGGAGAGACTACCTCTTTGTTCCATCACAAGGTGGTTTACCTGGAATGGAAATGGTATGACAAATGAACTTGTCCTTAATACGATCAAGGAGATCTTGGGAGGTGTTACCTTGTATTTTTGCACTTTTCAAGGGATCTCGATTCCTGTAGAGAGTGAATCAAATCGGATTTCCAGAACTGGGATTGAGATCTCATTTCGATTTGATGAAATCTGGTCCTGCTAATTGCAAATCTCTTAGCTTAATTCCAGGCATGACAATGTCCGTTTATGGTAATAACAAATCAACAGGCGCAAATCTTGATCCTGATTTCTTCCCTGCAATTAGGGACAATCACTTTTGAATGCAAGGAAACCCTACTTTGATTCACACAGTTTATATTCAGATACACAAGGAGGAGTAGTCTCACATCCTTTTGGATTTCACGTTTCAAGCTTTCAGATAAACTTTTCTCTCTGCCTTACCATAAAACCTGCAATGGCGTTCTTTGGAAAGTTGATATCCTCAGACAAGGACACCAAGAAGGAGAAACCAAAGGACACCAAGAAGGAGAAACCACTCAAGCTTCCACCGATTAACAAGGATCAAATGCTCAAACGCTTTGAACGCACCTTGGTGGGACATGTTTTGCTCCCTGAAGTTCAAGAACACAAACTTGGGGCCTTGATCCGTTTCTTCCCTACGGTGTGGAGATGCGAAGGTCATGTTCAAGGGATAGAAATGGGGGATGGACGAGTCCACTTCCGTTTCCAGAATGAGGAGGATCTACAAGTGGTATTGGACAATCGTCCATACCATAACGATGGATCAATGATCACCTTGGAACGCTGGGTACCTACTGTGCATAGGGATTTCCCAAGTACCATTCCTTTTTGGGTGATCATTCAAGGCTTACCTGACTACCGATGAGAAGAAGAATCGGTACAGAGTATTGGCGAGGATCTCGGCGAGTTTGAGCTGGTGGATGTGTCTGACCCTACTCCACGGGTCCGAGTGACCTTGGAATGTAACTCCCCACTTGTCCAACGACGGGAAACTGATGATGCGGGTCAGTTGTGTGTTCTGGAGTTCCACTACGAGAAACTCCAACGTCACTATATTCGTTGCTTCCGGATGACTCATGAAGTGCTCCAATGTCCAGAGCGTGTACGAGAGCATCAACCACCGCGTGAGCAACGCCTGGAGAACCATCGGAGACGCGATGCGGAGGATGTGCGAGAAAGACAGAGGAGTTTTCGTGAGGAAAGAGGGAAGCCTGTGACGAACCACCGAAACACACGCGACAAAATGGATCGCGCTGTTAGTGAGCGAGGGTCGTCATCACGACCTAAGGCGGTGCGCCGTGACATCCTCGTGGAGTTTGATAAGTGCAGCCGCAAAGAGTGGAGCCAACGAAGGAGAAGGTCTCCACCAAGGAATGGGTCCGCAAATCCTTTGGTCATGAGGGGAAACGAGTGAAGACGGCGGATTTGAGTGGCGATGGAGATAAAAGTGGTCCGAATCGAGAGGCAAAGAGACCCAAAGCACCGTGGTATCATGCAACCGAGGAGGAGGCTGCAATTACAAATGACATCGAGTTCTAGACAACATGCTGGGCGAAGGTCGAGCCACAGATTTTTCTGGAGGAGATCACCGGAGAAACATCTCAGGCGGCTAGGGTTGCGTCTGTGGTGGTGGGATCGATCCCGCAGGGGTAAGAGAAAGTTAATGGGCCTGTCCGAGTAGAAGCCCAACAAGAGGAAGAGAATTTTGATCAGTTGGATACAGGCCTGGAATTTAGTGCAATGGGCCAGAATTATAATTTGAGCCCAGCATAATTAATTTCACCTCTTAAGGGACTAGTGAACAAGCCCAACTAACCACGAAGGATTACACAGCGGGTTACGAAAGCACTTGGAGTCAAGAAGAAGATTGAGCATAGTCCGTTTCAGGGTAATCGTATCCATAAACACATGGCCTTAACTAATTTGGAACCGTATAAAGAACCAATAGTTTTGACAGATGTGTTAAACCCACCATCCTCGAAGACGGGCCCCGATGAAGGGAAAACTTCAAAGGAATTTAAAGATCCAGTGGTTGAAGAGGAACCACCGGCAGACACTTAAAATGATCATGAGTTGGAACTGTCAGGGGGCTGGAAGCTTTTTGACAGTTCGACGATTACGTGAATTTCGTAAGAGGTTTTTCCCGGGGATCCTCTTTCTTATGGAAACAAAGCTTGATCCCCAGTTTCTTCAAGACCTTCAAGTTGAATTCGGTTATGATTTTCTTTTTATAGTTGACCCTTGTGGTAGTAGTGGAGGCCTAGCCCTTATGGCGAAGTCCGTATTTCATATTCAAGTTCTTTTTTCCTATAAAAATATCATTGATGTAATGGCTATCATTCATGGTAATAAAGTTTTTCTATCGTTTGTTTATGGTGATCCTGTTATTTCTCAAAGAAGAATTGTCTAGGAAGGTCTTACCAGAATTGGTACCACACGTTCTGAACCCTGGTTCATGACCGGGGATTTTAATGAGATTATAGGTCATCACGAAAAAACGGGGGGCCGTCGGAGACCAGAGAATTCGTTCCTTGATTTTAATCTATGCGTCAGAATTGTGGGATGGTAGATTTCCCATACTTGGGAAATTATCTTTCCTAGGTTGGTCGAAGAGGTACCAATGTTAGTCGTTGCCGGTTTGATAGATCAATGGGTAATGAAGGGTGGCATGAGGTTTTTTCCCATACCCAGATGGAGTACTTCCGTTTTATGGGTTCAGATCACCGTCCAATCCTTACACACATAAATAACCGGAGGATGGTAGGGATAAAACAGTTCAGGTTTGATAGGCGATGGCTCTCTAAACCAAATTTTGAAGAGGTAGTGAGAATAGGATGGGCGACAGGAAAGATCAGTACATAACCGACGGTGGAAGACCGAATCGCAAATTGCCGTAAACTTATCTCTCGTTGTCGTAAACAGGACCAAGTTAGCTCCGAGGAAGCTGTAGAGGCTTGGAATATTCGGCTCGAAGAGGGCCAGAGTAGTGATACGTCCTCAACGGAGGAAATTGCGGAGATACAGGAACAATTATGTATTGCCTTACGAGAGAAGGAGATTTACTGGCAACAGAAAAGTAGGGTAACCTGACATCAAGAAGGAGATCAAAACACAAAATTCTTCCAAGCAACCACGAAGCAAAGGCGGGCCCGGAATAAGATAATAGGGATTGTCAATGAGGCAGGGGACTGGACGGAGAATGAGGATGAAATAGAACAGACTACTACACAGTATTTTACTGGCATGTTCTCTTCCACAGCCGTTTCTGACCTGGAGGTGTTGTTATCACATATACGGAGTTGTGTTACATCCGAGATGAATACCACACTTACTCGAGAGGTTTCTAGTGCGGAGGTCAAAGCAACGGTTTTTGCCATACATCCGGAAAAAGTTCCGGGACCCGATGGAATGACAGCTTTGTTCTACCAGAAGTTCTGGCATATTCTGGGCCCTCAGGTGGTAGAGATGGTCCAACGTTTTATGAGGACAAAGATTTTGGATGACAAAAGCAATGAGGTAAACATTTGTTTGATACCCAAATCGGATCGTCCACGGATGATGAAAGAGTTTCGGCCCATTAGTCTATGAATGTGAGCTACAAGATTATATCTATGATCCCATGCCAGCGAATTCGAAGATTTTTACCAACACTAGTGTCTGAAACTCAATCAGCCTTTGTGGCAAGAAGAAAAATTATAGATAATATTTTGATGGCACATGAAGTTTTCCATGCCCTTTCCACGAATAGGGTTCCAAAACGGGACTGTATGGCCATCAAAACTGATATGAGTAAGATATATGATCAGGTTGAATGGACATTTCTTGAGGCTCTGATGCAGAAGATGGGTTTTGCTGACAGGTGGATCTCTTGGATCATGACCTATGTCAACTCAGTTTCGTACAATATATTGTTAAATGGTGCTCCAAAGGGCTCCATAACGCCTACAAGAGGATAAAGACAGGGGGACCCCTTATCCCCCTATTTGGTTATCCTCTGTAGTGAGGTACTTATTGCCAATCTGCAGGCTGCTGAGAAGACCGGGGGTATATGTGGCATTAGGATTGCACCAACCTCTCCCCCCTATCACATTTGCTTTTTACTGATGATAGCCTCTTTTTCTGTCAAACGAGTCTAGAACAGTGTGATAGTATCTTAAAAGTCCTGGAGATTTATGGTAATGCTTCGTGACAACGCATTAATTTTGACAAGTCTGCCATTACCTTTGGTAAAGCGGTCCCGCCTGCTCGGCGTACAGAGATCAAAGCACGTCTGAATATTCCAGAGGAGGGAGGATCCGGGAAATATTTGGGTATCCCAGAACAGTTAAACGGCTCAAAAGCGGAGGTGTTTGTGTATGTCCAAGACCGATTAAATCAACGGATAAACGGCTGGTCAGCCAAATTCCTTTCTAAAGGAGGGAAGGAGATTATGATTAAATCTGTCGCGCAAGCCCTTCCTACATATGTGATGTCAACGTTTCTTCTCCCCAAATGTATCCTCCGTAAGCTTGCGAGTGCGGTGGCTAATTTCTGGTGGCAAACTAACAATCATTCCAAAGGGATGCATTGGATTTCATGGAAGAAGATGTGTCTCCCCAAGAATGCAGGGGGTATTGTTTTTAAGTCTTACGAAGAGTTCCACCAAGCTTTATTGGCAAAGCAACTCTAGCGACTACATCAATACCCCAACTCACTCGCTGCTAGGGTGCTGAAAGGAAAGTATTTTCGCTATTCCCACCCTTTCGAAGCAAGGAAACATTATAGACCCTCGTATGGATGGCGCAACCTTTATAGTGCCAGGAATCTGGTGGATAAAGGAATGCGGCGTATCATTGGCTCTGGCGCTCAATCCTGGTTCTGGACGGACAAATGGATCCCCGATGATCAGCTCAGAGTAGTTCGGAGCATTCATCCCACTCAAGATAGGCATTAACGTGTCTCTAATTTTATAGACCCAGTGTCATCAAATTGGAACGTGGCTAAATTGCGGGATTGTGTTGAGCCAGAGGATATCAAACTCATTCTTACTCTTAGACCCTCCAAGGTTGGGGCTAATGATGGGTTCTGTTGGCATTATACCAAGTCTGGAATGTATACTGTTCGATCAGGTTATGAGGTGGCTCGCCAGAAATCTGGAGGCTGATTTGGTATTCGCCACCCAACAGCCATCGCTGAACCCCTTAAAGGAAAAAGTTTGGAAAATGAAAACAACACAAGATTTGCCACTTCCTGTGGCAGTCACTTTCCGGAGCGGTGGCAGTTAATGAGCGCCTGGCCCATCGACGGTTACAAACAAAGAGAAACTGCCCCCGATGTGGGGGTAATGAAGAGACAATCAACCATGTCCTTTCACTTTCCCTCCGGCGAGACAATGTTGGGCACTTTCACAGATTCCGAATCACCCATAAGTTTTCCCAAGTGAGAACCTATGGGGAAATATGAACTATTTGATGTCTCGACTCCCGAATAGGGCGGAGTTATGGGAGGCTATACGAAGTTTCCCTTGGATCTGTTGGTACATCTGGAAGGCTCGAAACGATAAAGTCTTCAGTAATTTGGGTAGATCACCACATGATACTATGGAATTAGCTAAGAAAGAGGCAAATGAATGGTTTCTAGCAAATGAAAACCCAGCTGAGGATGCCCCAACCCAACGGATTACCACTACTGAAGAGAACTCGACAGTAATATTTCGATGTTTTATCGATGGATTGTGGAAGGAAAACCACACTACGAGTGGTGTGGGATGGATTCTACAGCTGCAGGATGGGACTGCGGACCTTGTAGGTTCACGTGGTTTAATACAAACGTTAACGCCACTACACGCAGAGCTGCACAGTCTACTTTGGGCGATGGAGAGTCTCCGCAAGAAACAAAGATACTGCGAAAATTTTCTGACAGACTCCCAGGAGCTAATTAAAAAGATTGCAGAGCCCGACGGATGGCCCCGCTTCCAAACGGAGTTGGAGGAATTTAAGGAGTTACATATTTCTTTTCCAGACTTTACCCTTGCGTACTGTCCTCGGGAAAAGAATGAAAAACAGACCTTCTCGCGAGGAATGCTCGTCTACGGCAAAGAGTTTTCTCTTATGTTAGCACTTCCATTCCCTATTGGTTCGATGATATCTCGGTATTTTTGTAATCGCCAGACGGAGTGCGTTCGTGATAAAAGAAAAAGAAAGATAAACCTAAGATAACTCAAGTGCTCAACTTAAATTATCCAATGATTAGTCAAAATTTCACATTAATTTGTAAGATTTCATTTTTGTGTCTATTTATTGTTGAAATTTGGTTTATATCCATCATCTCTCTAAACCCAAACAAATTCACATGTTTAACTTAAAATGGTCTAAAAGTCAATAGTCAAATGTTAACGTTAATGTATAATTTAAATCCTTAAATAAATATGGTAATAAATTTAGTGAAACTTTTTCAAAGATATTTTTTTCTCTTTTATTGTCTTACACCCAAAAAAAAAATGTTGGAGTTTGGAAAATCAGATCATGAATGTTATTCAATGTATTTTTTACGTTCAAATAGAAAATGAGAAAGACAAAACACAAATACAATGATATTAAGTCGTGAAGAGTATAAAGAAAAGTAGACAAGTGAGAAAGCGAGATATGGTGACATCGGGCTGAAGAAGAATGATTTATGGTGTATTAATTTAGTACACGTCTAAGTTAAAATTTTAAGGTGAGAGGAATGGAGCCTTGGAGGAAAAGTGTATTTTTTGGATACAGAATGAAGAAGGGCCAAGTATGATTGCAGAAATAAACGGAAGTTGTCGAAAAGGAGAAACTACTAAATCCTGAGATAACAAGAAAAGTTTAGGGGTTTTGAGAGAACTGTTTTGATAATATTTAAGCAAGTATAACATATAATCATGAAAAAACCATTAGTGTTTGACAATGTATCCAGAATTGTAACATGATAGTATTTACATAAATAATTGTAACCGCACATAGTCTTGTATCTTCGCAAATCATGCTTCCATCTGATCTCATACGGGATGCAGTACAAATTTCACCTAAACACCTTTTGCTTCTTACTTAAACAAATGTAAAAAGTTTATCTTTTTCTTTGTCGACAATTCATCTTACTTTTTAAGTTTGACATTTTCAACCTTTTCACAACAGTATAAGTATATTGACTCGGCCAAGGGCTAGGCCGGGACATGGCAAAGCTCTTTGGTAAAGCATGATCATACACAGTTAGTTGGCCGAAAACCTAATTCAAACTCCTCGATGACTAAGCTGTATGCTAGCGGTGGTGACAGAGTTGTGTGTTAGCCACAATGACTCAGCCCATGGATCAGTCGTGTGTGGACTTGGGTCTAAGGAACACCTACGTGTTCTCTTTTTGATTCGCCAGATTCAAGTAGGTACTGGCTTGCGGGTTCATATTAAAGCATTTCCAAAAAAAGCCTTGAGCCTGAAAATGTTGATAAGGTGAGTGATATTTCATGTTCTTGCACTCAAATCATACAGCTCAAGTCAGGTTTCATTGGATAGGGTCTTTGTTCATCACATTTTTCCTCTTTGTACTACATGAAACGAAGTAATATTTTTATATTAGTAGTTCTAATTTCGCTGTTTTTGTTCTTTCCGTTTGTTGGATCATAAAACTATGGTAGTTGATTAGAAAACAAGGGATAGATAAAAATTCATTCATGTTTTTCAGTAATAAAATTTGCGAAATCGCATAACATAGAGCGTAATGGCGCGAAATAGGTCTGGCCAAACTGGGTTTTGGATTTGGATTTGGATATACGGGTTTTGGATTAGGTCTGGATTGTTTGGATTAAGACTCATAATTTAAGAGTTATTGTACCAAATTCAATCCAAACGCAATTTGGATTTGGTTTCATGGGTTTTGGATTTGGTTCAAATTGTTTGGATCACAATTTTTTTAACCAAAGTAGACTTGAATATTATATTAATTAGATTATTTAGGTTTTAGAATTTATTCGGTTATTTGAATTATTAAAAAAATAATAATAACATTTAAAACAAATTCTTAACACAAATTTATTAAATAAAATATTTTCATAAAACTTCAAAATAAAACTCAAAACATTATTCTTTATATCTTAACTTTAAAATAAAATAAATGACTTCAGAAGCCGAACAAAACTAATAATTAAACTCCGAAATTATCTAAAAAAATCCTTGAAAATTCCAAGCAAAACGTTCATGGTGCATTTGGTTGATTGTGAAGCTCTACACCTCCAAGAGAAAATACGAAGAACCTATAAATAATAATAAAAATATTTTTTTTTAAATAATATTTTTATATATATACAATTATATATATACATGTTTAAGAATATTCGGGTTTTGTTTGGGTTTTTCAGCTATATGTAGACCAATCCAAATAACACAAACTCAAATTCATATTTAATATTCGATCCAAATGGATTTTTATGTAAATCCAAATCCAAACAAATCTGGATTTCTTGGATTGGCTTGAATTTGGATAACCAAATTGGCCACCCCTATGTTGGACTACCTCCATGACCTGGACTGGAATCCCAAAGCATGTTGTTCATACAAGTAATCTTCAAGATACATTGTTAACAAAAGTCTATTATGGCTTCTTCTCATGGTCCTTGATACTTGAAACCTTGAAAATCAAATTCTTAAAAGGCCTAGACGAAATGACTATGCATCATGTGTCGCGATTCATTTGTGAAAGAACGAAGCATATCGTGTAGGCCTTTGAATGTATTTACTTTTTAAGGTTTGAAGTCATGAGAAGAAGCCACAATACACTTTTGTTAACAATGTATCTTGAAGGTCATTTGTTTGAACAACTTGCTTCTTGATTCCAGTCCTCGTCATGGAGGTCCAACAAGCGGAAAGAATAAAAAGTAAAAACAGAGAAATTGGAACAAGTAACAACTAATCTAAAAGTACTACTTCATTTTATGTAGTAAAAAGAGGAAAAATGTGATGAATAAAGACTTGGGCTAACTTGATTCAATAAAACTTGACTTGAGTTGTATGATTTGAGTGCAAAAACAGGAAATATCACTCACCTTATCAACATTTTTAAGCTCAAGGTCTTTCTAGAAGCCTTATAAATTTCTATGCGTAAAATTACATTAACATGATTATACAATTATTTGGTTAAAAAGTTAACTAATCATACATAATTTATAGGAAAATTTCATGAAATGCCACAACCCAAATGACACTTTACAAAAATGTCATTAATTGAAAAACATTTGCAAACATCTCACACTTTTTTTCAATATTCACAAATCATCTTTTTCTTCACTTAACATTTCAGATTTTTTTTTTAGATTATTCTTTTGATGTCAAATATTTTCTTCTCAAATCTAAGATCTCATCTCTCTCTTTACCAAATCTCATCTCTCTCTACAAGATCTCATCCCTCTCTCTCAAAATTCAAGAAGAAATTGTTGGTAAAAAAGAACATTGATTTGAGACTCGATCTACTGGATTGAAAAGAAAAAGAAAAATAATATTTAGACACAGAGTTTAGTGTTTTCATTTACATCATTAAACTTCAAAAACTGTGTTACATATCCCTTTAATAACCTTATCACGTTTACCACTAAGTTGAAAGACTTTCACAAAGTCTACCAAAATTTTGCAAAGTATGCCACTAACTACTTAGAATATGCAAAGAAATGGTAGACTAGCACATTCCAATTCTATTAAACCATTCAATTGGAAGACTTTCGTATAGTCTACCAAAACTAATGGTAGACTACCATATTTAAATTCAAGTCTACGACTAAGTTGGAAGACTTTCGCAGAGTCTACCAAAATTTCGCAGAGTCTACCAAAAATAATGGTAGACTAGCATATTTAGATTCGAGTCTACTATTAAGTTGGAAGACTTTCGTAAAGTCTACCTAAATTTCACAGGGTGTACGAAAACTAATGGTAAACTAGCATATTTAGAATTCAAGTCTACCATTAAATTGGAAGACTTTCGCAGAGCCAACTAAAATTTCACAAAGTCTGCCACTAACTACGTAGAGTCTGCAAAAACAAATTGGTGGACTAACAGATTTAAATTCTAGTCTACCATTAAGTTGGAAGACATTCGTAGAGTCTACCAAAATTTCATAGAGTCTGCTAATAATTACGCAGTCTCTAAAAAAAAAGGTAGACTAGCAGATCCAAATTCTGGTCTACCATTAAATTGGAAGACATTCGTAAAATCTACCAAAATTTCGTAGAGTCTACCAAAAGTTTGCAGAGTGTCCCATTAACTACATAGAGTCTACCAGAAAAATGGTAGATTAGTAGTTTCAATCTGCTTTATATAAAAGAGGAAGAATTTCATGCTTCTTAGGGCCTCAACATCAGCAAAAATAATGGGTGAAATAATCAACCAATCAGGTGGCTTCATTTTAACATGTCATCCCCTTTCAAATTTAGAGAGCAGCCCAATATATACAATTTTTGTTCTCAAATTGTAATTTTTAAAATACCCATTATCAAAAACGTTTTTAGTTATCACATTTATTTAAATTAGGCTCAACCCAATAGTTTTCTTCTTTTATGCTCTTCTCTGCAACCAGATCTTCGACGGTGACCAAATCACTTCGAGTACCGTTATTGATGACGATTCAAACTCTCAATCATCGTTAGGGAGAATCGAAATCGATAACACAATCCACCTACCTCATAACACAACTCCCATCTTAAATTTTCATCTTAAATCAGATCAGAAACTACAAAAAATTTCAACTTCTCTCACTCTGAAATCTCCAATTGAAGACTATACGCCGTAGTAATGGCTCCAAAACTGCGACACTCATTCTGTCATATATATATAGCCTAATTCGGCCACAACACACCACTCATTCCTTCTTATTCTACCTTACCTATTTAAAGAAAATGTTCTTAAGTCCAATGAATTTCAGGACCCTTCATCAAGCCATCGTTTTGAGGTTTAGGTTCATATCCCTCCGACTCTTAACATGTTTGATGAGATTGAGATAGATCATTTTTTTTATTGATTTAACGAGATATATCTTTATTCCTTTACTACGTTTCATTCCTCTCCCACGAGTTTTCACTCTCCAATGTGAAGCTAATTTTGGGGTAAACATGTATTTCTATAATAAATATAAATATGACTTATTTTGACAAGCCGTAAAAGACGTGGCTTTTTAGTTTGGTACGAATATTGTAGACAAGATTCGTTCGTTACATGTAAACCAAATACCAAATACTACTATTTGACTTTGACTTTTCAAATCCATTATCATTGATTACTTTATTGCTATGATTTCTTTCTCAAATTCTACTAGCTTTTATTATATCACTAGGGATTTCTCCGGACTACGCCCGGGTTTTGCATAAAACTATTAGAAACTTATTGTATGTCTAAAAGAACCATAATTATACGTATCCTTAGTTTCCTGTCATTTTAACAAACAAACATGTACATCAACTTACTTATTTACTCTCACTTATAAATTTGCAATCTATATTAAATTTACTACAAGTATAAACATTAGGATTGATGATCGTTAATGTTAGCACTAATCTTGAAGATTGTTAATGTTACTAAGAATTTCTGCAAAATCCCATCTAAATTTTTTGTTTTCTAGGACTTTGAATAGGAAAAATCAATCTCTTAAGCCTTATGGTTTAACTTTGATGACCAAGATCAAGAACGTTCACCAAACAAAGCAATGGAAACTCAAGCTTTATTAATTATCATGGAGGATAACACCAATTGTTCCAGATCGAGAGAGAGAATACAATGTCTCTCTATAACAAACACATACGTTTGTTCCTAAATATTGAAATACCTAAAACAATCGATCACCTCTCCCTTTTTCTGTTTGCTTCATTCCTCGTGTGAGCGTCACGTACACTTCTCTTCCTCGTTCTTTGTTTGCCTTCTAATGTAAGCTCTTCCATGCACATCACATCTCCACGGCACATCTCCTCCTCTGTTGGTAAAACCTGTTTTTCTCAAGTTTATTTTTCAAAGATATGTATCATTACATATAACCCTAAACATAACGGCCACAAGAAAAAGTTGTAGAAGAAATATAATTCTCAAGTATGAAGTGGTACCTTATATACACAAAACTCCTTACTTTATTGTTATCGAGATCAATGGCCTCTGACCGCAATTGCTTGACCCTTTGTTTCTTCCATTTTCAGAGTTATCCATTGTAACGAAGCCTCATGAGCTTTTATTACACATAGTCTTAGGTCTCTCTGATTTCCCGCTATTACAAACGAATTCCTTATCTTCTAAATTGTCCATGACACCTACTGGATTGAGCTTCTCATTCCTTCTGGGAACTCGCTCTTCTCCATTAGATTATATGCAAGTATGAGAAAGTAGTTTTTATACACAAACACAAACTCAATTTTTTGAATTAGGAAAAAGACTTGAATACTAACACATATTCTTTCTTGAAACTGGAGAATCATATAACGCCAAAATATTATGATTAATGAAGACAAAAATGCAATCAGTTGTAATAAACTGGAAGATGTTCAATCATACAACTTAGTAAACAAATGATTACCCCATTTTCTATACCACCCCCGAATGCTAAGGACTTTGATCCTTAACTGGTATTTTTCCTCACATGTTCTGAAAATATTGTTTTGTTACACGTACAGATTCAAAATGAAGTTACATGGAAAATCAAAAATTGAGCATTGCTATCAAGTAAACAAAATCATACCATTCTTAAATGCTCGGCTTAAGTTCATACGCCGCTCAATCTCTTGCACAAAATTTATCAAGAGGCATGCCACACGCTTTTGACTCAAAGAATGAAAACAATATTTGTAAACCAAAACCCACAATCTCAAGTCTCAACTCTAACAACCCTTCCCTATCTTCGTGTACGTTGCTGTCATCACTTCTTTAAAACCATCTCTGTCCTCACATCTTTCATCAAGAAAATCTTTGCCTTGCTTGTGAACTTTATTAATTGGCATGTAACCATGATCATTGTGAGCATATGAGTAATTGAGGTATGCATGATCGATGAGATCAAAATTAAATTATGTAATTGAAAGTGAACTTATATTATAGTATTACCTTCCGTAAATAAAACCATAACACATAGAAATCTTTAAAAACTATGACAATAAATGAAAACAAAATGTACAGAAAAATTAGAGAGTTTTCATTTTGTGGCCAGAGGAGTACTCACTAAGGAAAAAAACGAAATCCAATTTGGATAAAGTGAAAGCACATGACACCTGCAACTGCTGCCTAAAGAAAGCCTCCTTTTTAGATTATCAAGCTCTGACCTCGCACACCAGTCATTCTTCTGCCAAAAACCTAAAGAGGAGGAAAATCGACCAAATTTCATTTAGAGGATTAGAGAAAGAGTTAACCTTGTGTTGATTACCTCCTTGAATGTTTCGTAGAACCCTATATCGTCTCACACAAACCCCCACCAGCACGTTCAATATCTTTCTCACTGTTTTTGAGAGAGCATGAGTTAGATACTATCTCTTCATCGCACAATTCATCTTTATATGCTGGTTGATAGAAGTGGAAAGGTTAGAACGTATATTATATTGGTTTGTGTCATCTAAGAATCAGAAGGGGCTTTGCATATGAAGCGATAAACCTAGGCTATGAAGAGATTTGCTTCCCGAAAGTGGATTAAATGGCATAAGATTACGTTGTTGCAAAATTCATCTTGAATTGTTGCGAGAGTGGAAAAAAATTTCAGGGCTGAGAGAGTCTGATGCTATTTCGAGTGTCTTTTGGTTGTGGGTGTAGATTGGAAGAGGATTGTGTGGAAATCTTGCTTATATAAACGATGCAGGGGAAAGTCATGGAGGAGTGGGAAATGACCATTAAAGCCATTGAAGTGGAGTGATAATTAAGTAGAGGAAGTGGTGAAGTTATAACGGTAGTCTAACGTATGATGGTTGGGAAAAGATTGAGAAGAGGAAGCATGAAAGTTTGGAGTTATTATAATTTTGACGGTGGCTGATTTTGCTAGGGTTGGGAAGGGTAATCAACGTGAGATAGAGATGACGTTGGAGTTAGTATAATTGGGCGTAAAATCTTAGTATAATACACATGCTATGGGCCTACGTATAATTCAAGTTCTGATTTGTAAATTAAAGAGAGGAAATGTAAGATTTAATATGAAAGTATAATGAGCAATTGATGCTTACGTGGCAGTTTGATTGGTTAAAAAATCAGCTTTTTATGCCCATGTGGCATGCCTTAGAACTCACCAATTCCTTCTCTTTTATATAAAGGAGATCCCAACAACTTTGATTCTTATGAGTGATTTGTCATTTTATTATATTTTGCAGTTTAAGAACTGTTGAGGATTTGAGTCAATTTGAGCTATCAAACCTAAACGATTATGATCGCACACCTCACAGATCAATCACAAACACGAAATCGGAGCTTTCACAAAGATCAGTCTGAGATACTTCTACGAATGAATAAGAGTAACAAGAGAGCAAGATTTTACCTGGAGCTTCGCCTTCTAGATGAAGAACTACGTGCTCCGGAGCTGACTTCTTCGCAACAATTCACTATCTCCAAGATTGTACAAGATTACTCTTCTTCTCTCTCTGTTACAACAATGGTGATATTCAACGACGAGAGAGAGAGAATCATTTATAGTCAAAGACTATATAACAAGCCTAACAACCCAATCTGTTTTTGGATGAAATCAGATTGAACCGGCTTAACCGACTTCAGATTCAATCCCGCTCCAAACCGGAACTAATAAGATTGAACCAAGTCTCACTACTTCAATTAGAGACTTTATAACACTTAGTATCTTCTTGTACATTTATTTGAATACAATGATTAAAACACTTCTAACAATCTCCACCTTGTTTTAATCTTCAAATGTAAATCTTGTGATCTCCTGTGAGTCATTCTGCGTTACTACCATCAGCTTCAAGCCCTAAGGCTTCTTCAGTTCTTGAGAACTTTAAGGAATTCTAGTGCCTCATTGAACTTGCCCACTGGAATTGCTTTAGTCAACATATCTGCTGGATTCTCACTTGTGTGTATCTTCTGCACTTCAACCTCCTTAGATGCAATGACATCCCTGATAAAATTGTACTTCATGGCCATGTGTTTCGTTCTCTCGTGGAACACATTGTTCTTGGCCAAACAAAGAGCACTCTACGAATCACACCAAATCCAAGCACTATCTTGCTTGAACCCAAAATCCTCTTAGCCATATAGCTTCTTTCACAGCTTCAGTAAGAGCTATATACTCGGCTTCAATGGTTGATAGAGCCACTACATGCTGCAAGCTCGACTTCCAGCTAACCACATTTCCACCAACTGTAAAAAAAATATCTTTTGTGATAGACCTCCTTTTGTCTATATTAGCTGCAAAATCTGAATCACAAAATCCATGCACATTCATCTTCCCAGCCTTTGAGAACACAATCTTTCTGTCTAAAGAACCCTTGATGTATCTCAGTAACCATTTCACAGCTTCCCAGTGTATGTGTCAAAGGTTACTCATAAACCGACTGACAATTCCAATTCCATAAGCTAAGTCTGGCCTAGACCCTACCATTGCATACATGATACTAGCTACAACGTAGGGAGCTACCTCAGTATCAATGCATTCTTCTTGGTCTCCAACCATAGCCAACTTAAAATGCGCACCAATAGGAGTTTGAGCTCCTTTTGCATTCTCCATTCTGAAACTCCTTATCACCTTTTTAAGATATTCAGACTGTGATAGGTATAAAACCTCTTTATCTATGTGTCTAATGATGTCCATTCCAAGAATTCTCCTTGCTGGACCAAGATCCTTCATCTCAAATGCAGTACTCAACTGTTGCTTTAACACTTTAACTTCTGACATATCTGCTGCTGCAATTAGCATATCATCGACATAGAGCAACAAGTAGATATAGTTCCCTTCACTAATCTCCTTCACATATACACACCAGTCATGCTCACTTCTGACAAACCCTTGAATCTTCATTACTTCATCAAACTTCTTATTCCACTGTCTTGGTGCCTGCTTCAGGCCATAGAGTGATTTCTTTAGCAGACATACATATTCTGGATGATGCTTGTCTTCAAACCCCTCTGGTTGACTCATGTACAAGTCTTCTTCAAGCTCACCATGTAAGAATGTAGTTTTTACATCCATCTGTTCCAGTTTCAGATTCAAATTTACCACTATAGAAAGCAATGTTCTAATTGAAACATGCTTCACCACAAGAGCAAACACTTCTTGGTAATCAATTCCCTTTTTCTGAGTAAAACCTCTAGCCACCAACCTTGCTTTATACCTCGGTGGTTCACTGTCTTCAATACCTGGTTTAAGTTTAAACAACCACCTGCAGCTGATAATGTGTCTATCCTTTGGAATAGGCACCAAAACCCAAGTTCTGTTCCGGTCTAGAGAATCCTTTTCTTCATAACATGCTTCAGCCCAAAGATCACTTTCACTACTCTCCATTGCTTCTGTATAACTATGTGGTTCATCAATATCGATTACTCCAGCTGCAGCAAGCGCAAATGCAACAGCTTCTTCTTTAGTTTGTATGTCCTCAACTGATAAAGCAAAAGCAAACTGACAACCATTTCGGTATCTTATTGACTTCACAATAACCCTCTTTTGCTTATCCTGAGTAACTTGAATCTTAGGCTGTCTTGGTCTCTCTACTATGGACTTGAGTCCAAGTGAATCTTTTCTAGACTATCTTCAGCATTACTCACAACCATCTCCTGAACAACTCCACCTCCAGATGTGCCACCATGTTCTGTTGTTTCTCTTAAGACAGCTCCACCTGAATTTGAACTCTCTGGTTGTTCTTTCTCAATCCTCATGTCATTAGCTCCACTTGTGGTTATCTTTTGAGAAGGACCAAACTCTGTAGCTACCTGAAACTTCCCTTTAGATAACTTGGTAGGAGCAGCTATGGTTTTTGCCTTGTCTAAGTCCTTGAAGACCAAATCTTCACAAAACTTGACATTCTTGCTGATGACACATTTCTCTTCTTCAACAAGCCACACCTTATATCCTTTGGTACCTGGAGGGTATCCAATAAACACGCCTTTTAAAGCTCTAGGCTTCAATTTTCCCCTGATCAGTATACACATATGTAACAGCTCCAAACTTCCTGAGATGTTTATATCCAGGCTTCTTACTCAACCACACTTCTTCTGGTGATTTGAAACTTCATTCCTAGCTTAGCCGGAGATGACTGAAACGTGCGTTATCTGATTGCTCAATCTTTTCTGGATCTGGCACAAACTTCATTCCTAGCTTAGCCGGAGATGACTGAGACTCTGGAACCGTTGAGCCATCACCAACACCACCAGACTCAATCGCCACAGGTTTCTTCTCCTCCGCTTTAGTTAACGGAACCTCCATCACCAACTTTTCCTCTGAGATGATATTCTTCAATCCAAGTATCCCAAAGTTCGCCATCATGCGAATCTTCCATGTCTGAAAGTCACCAGATCCATCGAATCTCTCTTCTTCGATCCTTGGGTTTGACATCACGATCGTTATCAATAAGAACCTGAGCTCTTTATACCACTTGTTGAGGATTTGAGTTGATTTGAGCTATCAAACCTAAACGATTACGATCGCACACCTCACAGATCAATCACAAACACGAAATCGGAGCTTTCACAAAGATCAATCTGAGATACTTCTACGAATGAATAAGAGTAACAATAGAGCAAGATTTTACCCAGAGCTTTGCCTTCTAGATGAAGAACTACGTGCTCCGGAGCTGACTTCTTCGCAGCAATTCACTATCTCCAAGGTTGTACAAGATTACTCTTCTTCTCTCTCTGTTACAACAATGGTGATATTCAACGACGAGAGAGAGAGAATCAGTTATAGTCAAAGACTATATAACAAGCCTAAGAGCATCATTACTCGTGATTTTTAGTGAGTATCAGTAACATAATTAGATTATTAAATAATTATTGGGTTTCTTTAAAGCCCACTTTGTATCAGTTAACTGATTCGCTTGCTACAGGAATAAGTGGACACGTGTCGTCATATCACTGGGCCGGTTTAGAGTAAATGATTTTTTTTTTCATTTGCTCGATTGTTCTTCTCTCTCGCAGACTTTTTCTCCAGGGCTATTGTTCTTCATTTGCTCGACGGAGAATTCAACGGCGAATCCAACGACAAATCTTCACATCCTCCTCCTTCGCGATCTGCACCACCGTGATATCCACCGCCACCACCACTGTGAAGGCCGGAGTCGGAGACAGTATGGAGAGAAGCAGTCGGTGTATAAAACATGGAGCCACAAATCGTCAACCATATAATCTTAGGTTACTCTCTTATCCTTTGTGTTTGTAGATTCTCTCAATCTCAAATTCGATTTGTGCGAATCGTATTTGATTTGAAGATTTGTTCTGGGTTTGTTGAATTAGTTTGTATTGTATAATCATATAATCGTTTTTAAAACATGGAGCCACAAATCGTCAATCATATAATCGTTTTTTAATCCGACATGTTTTAGATATGATGACTTTTGGTTTCAAAATCAATACTAAATTTGCATTGCACACAAGATGTTTGATAAAATGTCTGAGTGAAATATTCATAGAGTTTTTCTGATTATTTGAAAATAGAATTCGCTTATGATTTCTCATTGATGGGTTTAGTAGATGGTTAGGTTATTAGGGATTTATATGACCTTGAAACATATTCTTTAGTGTTTAAATGTGGTTCCATGTAAGCTACAAAAATCTCACAAACTCTCACATCACAATCTCTTTTCTTTCTTACAAACCTTCTTTCTTTCTCCGAAGCTATCGTTTTTTGTCACAAACCTTGTTCTTTCTCACAAACCTTTACTTTCTCACAAACCTTTACTTTTCTCTTCATATTCTCATAAATGTTTTCTAAATTTTCAAACAAAAGAAAACCATGTCTTCTTATCCAAACAATGATCCTAATTTTTATGAAAATTATGAGAATTACGAACAAATTTGGGAAGAATCTTTCGATCAAGTTTTTGATTAAGGCTATGAAGAATGTGTAGAAGAGGTCCTTCAACAAGAAACGGCGAAAAAAGAAAGAAAAAGACGAATAACTATCGGAAAAAGACGTGAAGATGGCCATAATCAATTATAGAATGGTTACTTTAGGGACCATCCAGTGTATCCCGCTGATAAATTTCGATTACTTTAGTGACCATCCAGACGAAAAAAATGCATCTACAATTGAAAGCTGATTTGGTGGAACATATTTGGCAAAAATATAGCAGAGCTGGAGAACATACCTGACTTAAGAAATCTCTTCATCATCCTTTTATATGTTTTATTTTTACCTTTTTGTATTTTACTATATGCGAATTTATGTTTTATTTTGTTTTTACGATTTGTAATTGACGTTTGCGAAGTTATGAACCATAATAAATTTGTTTTTTTATAAAATCTTTTATATTTATCTATAATAATTTGATTTTTCTTTGATTTTAATTTTTTAATTTTTTTTAATTTGTAAACATAAATTAGTTTTTTTTCTTATGAACTTTAAGTATCACCAATAAACATTAAAAAAACAGAAATATCATATTGAGTCTCAACTAACAGAATTAATACTAAATAATGTTAGTGATACTCAAAATAGTATCACCAATAATCATGCTCTAACAACCCAATTTGTTTCTGGATGAAATCAGATTGAACCGGCTTGACCGACTTCAGATTCAATCCCGCTCCAAACCGGAACTAATAAGATTGAACCAAGTCCTACTACTTCAATTAGAGACTTTATAACACTTCGTCTCTTCTTGTACATTTATTTGAATGCAATGATTAAAACACTTCTAACAAAGAACGAGGATGGATTATCCATTTGAGATATGCATATGAATTCTACGATAAAGTTTTTGTGGGTTGTTTGTAGTTTCTGCGTCATAACCAACCACCCACACTCGAGAGAAGATGCAATCCAAGATGCATCGACAAAACAGTTAGTCACATGTTAATCCGTGGTAATTTAAGAAGAAAGTTTCGCGGTTTGTCGTGCTTTAGTGCAGACTGATTGTGCATTTTTCTACATTATTGCCTCTGTTATTGCTTTTAACACCACCTCCTCTGCCTTGAAGCATCAGTTCTCAAAAATGAAATGATCACGAGCCTTCCAAAATTGCCACAAGATCCATGGGTACATGGGTTAAAGAGACCAGCTTGGGGGGGGGGGGGAAGGGTTACTTGTTTACGAACTGAGCTTAGGAATTCGTTCATGGAGATGGAGGTCAGGAGGTAGGAACCCTCTGGTTTGAACAGAGTCGGTACTAGACTCCAAACTTTGGTTGCAAACCGGTAATATAGTAAGATATGAACTCTGAAACTTTCTTAACATTCTTCCCGGTTTTGGTTACGAATAGTGAAATAGTTTTTAGTTGGCATTTAATTTATAATTGTTGTTCATATGTTTCTTGATTTTTATTATTGCTCGATATTTAGAATTTCTAAAACTAGTAGATTGTTAATTACTAAATTTACAACATTAGCTGATTATTGTGAAATTAAAACATAAGTTGACGGTTAGAAATTCAAAGCATAAAACAACCAAGTTTGAAGTATTTGCTGTTATTTATTGTATATGTGTCTTATAGTAAGCAAATGAGCACATGAAAGGTTTGGTTTATAGCTAACTTCGATCAAAGGTAGATGTCAACCCAGAGATCCATACTGATTTTGCACTTAATGATAGACCAATACAAACAAAACTCAAGTAGAGGCATAAATAAATAAATCCCAACTGATTTTGCACTTAATGATTCACCACTCATCTATTTCCTTCGGCTTTGTTGAGAGCACAATGGAGACATTCACTACAAGAAAACTGTTTTTTTGTGACTAACTTTTGTGACTGATTTTTCAGTCACTTATTTTGTGACCGATTAATGACGCATTTGCGACGCTTTAACGACTAAAAAAATTCAGACGCAAATTAGTCACAAATTAGAGACGCAAACATTTCATCGTTCAGGCGTCGCAATATAGCGACTATTTAGGGACTAAAATTGTGTAGTCGCAAATAAGCGACGACTTTGTGACGAAATTGGTAGTGAGTAAAGGTAGTCATAACTTCGTCACAAATTTGAGGCTCTTCTGTGACTCTTTGTGGACTATTTGAAAGTGTCACAAATCAGTCGCGAATATTTATGTCGGTAGCTATGTCGGTAAGCAAGTCGGCATTGAGGCAAGTGGTTTGACACGTGATAAATGGGTTTGGTTGGTAAGTTACCTAATTTTTGTGACGCCGAGAAGTAGTCACTAATGCGTCGCAGAATCGTCGCGAAATCGTCATATGAGTGTCACAAATTTGTGACTCGTATTTTGGAGTCACAAAGTAGTGACTAATTTTTTCTATATAAGAGCCACCGCTCCTCTCTTTCTCCATTCACCACAACATCTCTGTTTCTCCATCATACAAAAAGTCTCGTGACTTTAAAAAAAGAAATCCAAGAAAAGAAAATCAAAGAGAAAAAAAAACCAAAGAGAAAACATAATCGAAAAAACCCAAAAATTATGTTTAATTCTAATCGAGAGTGGATGTACAACCGGATTGATCCTCGCACAAATAATCTGTCAGATGAATTTTTGGTGGGTGTACAACATTTCTTGGAGTTCGCAGCTATACAGGGTTCGACACTCAGTAGTGGAGGTATGTTATACTGCCCTTGTACAAAGTGTAAAAATGATAAAGGTTTTAAACCAGCTAGAATTGTTCGGTACCATTTACATAGTAGAGGTTTTATGGAAAACTATTATGTTTGGATGGTACACGGTGAAGATTACAATGTAGTTGGGGCTGGGGTAGGAAGTAGTAGTTATTATGGGAATGTTGATTTTGGTAGCCGTAACCGAGAAACAAATTACGATGGCGGAGGAAGCAGTAGCTACTATGAAAATGCTGATTTTAGTGGCGGTACGCAAGAGTTTAATTACAATGGCGTAAATGTTTATGTTGAAATGGTTCATGATGCATTTCGTGGTTCTGTGCCAATTACTGATAATCAACATGGACATGATCAAAGTCAAAATGATCATGTTTATGAAGAACCTACCCACGACGTCAAACAGTTCTATGACATGTTAGCTGCAGCAAATACGCCGTTGTATGATGGTTGTCGTGATGGTCTCTCGCGGTTATCGCTAGCAGCTCGGCAGATGAACATCAAGGCGGATCACAATGTCGCTGAAGTTTGCATGGATTCAGTGGCGGAAATGATGACGGAGTTTTTGCCTGAGCCTAATAATGCAACTGGTTCTTACTATGAGACAGAAACATTGATGCGAAAGCTAGGATTGCCGTACCATACATATGATGTATGTGTAGATAATTGTATGCTTTTCAGGAAAGAAGACGCGAAGTTGGAGCATTGTAGGTTTTGTGAAAAACCAAGATACAAGGCAAGTGGGGGGCGTACTAAAATACCGTTCAGCAAGATGTGGTATCTACCAATCACTGACAGATTAAAGAGGATGTACCAATCCGAAAGGACTGCAGCTGCGATGAGGTGGCATGCTGAGCACCAGACAGAAGATGGAATAATGGTTTATCCATCTGATGCGGTAGAGTGGAAAAATTTCAATCAAATATATCCATGATTTGCGGAGGAAACGCGAAACGTGTATTTGGAATTATGTACCGACGGTTTCAATCCTTTTGGTATGTCCAAAAACCATTCATTGTGGCCAGTGATCATGACACCCTACAACTTGCCTCCAGACATGGCGATGAGAAGGGAGTATTTGTTTCTAACGATTTTGAATTCAGGACCAAATCATCCTCGAGGCAGTCTTGATGTTTTTCTCCAACCATTGATCGAGGAGTTAAAGGACTTATGGAATCATGGAGTTCAGGCATATGATGTATCGTTAGATCAGAACTTCAACCTTAAAGCTGTTCTCCTCTAGACTATAAGTGATTTTCCAGCGTATGAGATGTTATCGGGATGGACGACACATGGAAATTTAGCATGTCCGATTTGTATGAGTGATACAAATTCTTTCTACTTGCCGGCTGGTAGGAAGACGTGTTGGTTCAACAACCATAGAAGATTTCTACCGGAGAATCATCAGTTACGAAAGAATAAAGTAAATTTTCTTAAGGGAAAGAACGCCGTGGACGATACTCCACCAGAAACGTGGACGGGTAAAGAAATATACCAACGTATATTAAATATCGGGGCGCAAAAAACATCACAATGCTGTAGAAACGGACATGAGACTAAACCTAGTGGTTATGGGAATTGGCATAATTGGCATAAAGAAAGCATCTTTTGGGAGCTTCCATACTGGGATGATCTGAATCTACGAAATTGTCTGGATATGATGCATGTCGAGAAGAATATCCATGATAACATCGGGTATACTTCTATGAATGTCAAAGACAGATCGAAAGATAATTTAAAGTCAAGAGTAGATGTCGCTACGTTTTGTGCTCGTAAGGAACTACATCTTGACGCTCATGGCAAAGCCCCATTTCCTATTTGGCGATTAACAGCAAAAGCAAAAGCTACCTTACTGGAGTGGGTAAAAAATGAAGTCAAATTTCCAGATGGCTACGTATCAGATTTAGCAAATTGTGTAGACATCAAAGGTGGTAAGTTTTCAGGAATGAAAAGTCATGACGCCCATGTTTTTATGGAGCGCTTGCTTCCCTTCATATTTGCAGAACTTCTCCCACGTAATGTTCACCAAGCAATATCATGTATATTTACATTACAATCATCCTTATGTTGGGATTAGATAAAGATTTCAATGTTGGGCTTACCAAAAAAATTATAATTGTAGAACTTGGAGCATTTTTTCATGATCTTAGCAGTAGATCATTGGATGAAAGCCGCCTCGTAGTTTTGAAGGAGAACATAGTGATGATTATCTGTAACTTGGAAAAAATCTTTCCACCTTCTTTCTTTGATGTGATGGAGCATCTTCATATCCACCTACCATACGAAGCACAGCTTGGCGGTCCAGTGCAATACAGATGGATGTATCCGTTCGAAAGATTCTTTGGACACTTGAAAGGCTTAGCGAAGAACAAAAGATACCCCGCGGCGTCCATTGTGCATGCGTACATGAAGGAGGAAATATCTTACTTCTCAGAACACTACTCTCCGCCACACATTTCCACAGCTAGAAGAAGAAGGTAACTAATAATTTACCTTAACATGTTTGTTAATTATGTTGCTCTCTTGCAATCATATCAATGTCATGGTAATGTTTGTTCAGGAACTCTCGGTATGACGAAGGTGAGGTGCCTGAATACAATGTAGATGTACCAGATATATTCAAAGAAGTGGGTCGTCTAAGTGGCCAAAGTAGTAATCACTGATTCGAAGATAAGGAATATGCAAGCGCTCACTCATATGTTTTGCGTAATTGTGAGTATTTTCGGCCGTTTGAGAGGTATTTATAATTCATTTGACAATTAAGTAGAACATATTTATTTTATTTTCCATCCTTATGTTATAATCATGTTTTGGCAACGCAAAATGGTGGACGCACAAATTAAATTGGAAAATCCTGACCTAACTGATGAGGAGGTCAGATCAAAAAAAGATGATGAATTTCATACTTGGATATACCAATATGTATGTATTTTCTACGAATTAACAATTAAATCCTTCTTTTGCATCAACCATTGAATCAATAACGTATAACCATTATATGCAGGTGAATGCAACGAGAAGTCAATAGTTTTCCATTGTGGGTTTACGATATAATCGAAGGTCCTCTAAACATGGCAACATCGTGGCCTATGTATTTTACAAGGGGGTATATGTTTCATACCGAGGAACACGGAAAACACAGGAAAACAATGAATTATGGGGTACCTGTGAAAGGGCAAAATTATTCGGACGCGTCTCAGGAAGATGATTTTTATAGAAAAATTCAAAATATTATCGAGCTCACATATCCTGGATCTTTGAATTTGAAAATCGTCTTTTTCAATTGCGATTGGTATGACCCTACTCCTGACATAGGGACAAGAAAGAGCTCGGTAGGCGTTGCCGACGTCCTTAAAACTGGGAGATATCCAAACTACGAGCCATTTATACTAGGTAAAATTTTCATGATCCCAATTAATTTATCTATATATATTTACTAATCAAAAATTTATTTAATGTCAGGGTCCCAAGCTGATCAGGTTTGTTATCTTACATACCCAAATACTAAACGACCTCGGAAAGTATGGCTATCTGTTTTGAAAGTAAATCCAAGAAATCGTGTTCAAGGAAAGTATAAATTGAAAGAGCTCGTCATTTTGCAACAAAGTTCTGATGAGGGATTGACGTCTACGGTAGGTAAAATCAATGTCGATTCTTTAGTTGATCGAGCACAACCACTGGAAGACATCGATTATGAGATTGGAGACGATGATCCAGAAGATGAGTTTCAATGTAATTTATCATCTTCAGACAAGGAAGATGATATTTGAACCGTGATTGCAACTTATGTATAACACTTTGTGAGATTGTATTTTGATGTTTTTATTTTGCAAGTGTGTTTGGACTTTTGAAAGATTTTATGGTAATGTGTATTATATTTGTGTTTTGTGTTTTCAAAACAAGTATATATAAATGTAAATGTTAGTAGTAAACGATTAACCACAATAGCTCAATGGTTCAATACAGACGTATAATGATACCATACACTTAGAGGTGTTGAGTTCGAAACGCTTGACCACCACATTTTATTTTCTCGTTTTCAAAACAAGTATATATAAATGTAAATGTTAGTAGTAAACGATTAAACACAATAGCACAATGGTTCAATACAAACTTATAACGAAACCATACACTTAGAGGTCTTGAGTTCGAAACGCTTGACCACCACATTTTATTTTCTCGTTTCCAAAACAAGTATATATAAATGTAAATGTTAGTAGTAAACGATTAAACACAATAGCTTAACGGTTCAAGATTCCACACCTTCCCTACCAAACACTAAGAGACCTGGGATCGAGCAGTGGTAACTGCAACATTTTTTGCAAAAATCTTCGAAACTTTTGTGACTCATTTGCGACGAATTTTTGACAATTTGGGGTGTTCGTAAATGTTTTAGGGTTTAGGGGATTTGTTTGCTACTACATAAAATATGTCACTAAATCGTCATATATTACCCACTTATTTGTGACGAATAAACGACGACAAGAATAGTGGTGATGACTTACCCAGTGTTTTGCGACCACCTTTTTCATGTTTCACAAATAAACAACAATAATGTAAGTGTGTATTATTTGTTTCCTATTTATAAGGTACTTAACTCAAATGTAGAAAAAAATATAGATTTTTGTAGTGAAAAATTTTAGACTTGATATTTCACATATCCTTGTCTCCACATCCTTATGTTGTTTACATAATCACATGGAAGTTTAATGTAACATTAGGTATATGTGATGTTTTAAATCAAAATTCACAAATCCTATTATTGTGATTGATATAAGCAAGCAGTCACTAAAGAAATACATTTGGATTTGTTTGGAAATGAAGACATGGAAGGTCATGGAAGGTCATGATGAGGAGGTTGAACACGTTCAAGGTCCTCAAGTTCTTGTTCACGACGAAGCAGCAGGGCAAGACTTCCAGGAGCTGTTGGATAATGTTTTGGCTCTCCCAGGTCGTCAAAGTCTTCCACTCCTGAGTCCAGAACCCATCCCAGGTGGCCAAAAGAGTTTGTGGTAAGTTGAACTTCTAATTTACTCATTTCTGTGAGCTGCGTGCGTGAGTAGTATGTCTGTGTTTCATCCTTGCCTTCTCCGGATGTATGCATCATCATTTAGCTTATGTTTGCATCATCATTTGTTTTTTAACCTATGTTTAATGATGTTTCCACTTGTTTACTAGGTTTACTCGGGACAAAGGAAAACTGACCCGTGTCATAGCTGGAATATTTCGTCACAAGTTCGATGGTCCATTCTACAGCTGGAGTGTGACGCCTATCAACAAGCGAGAGAGATACTTCTGAACTTTCGTGGTAATGTTTAATGCTTCACATTAGTTCCTATTTTCTGTTATTACACTACATTAGAATGTACCTTACTTAACTGTGTCTATTTATGTATAGGGGATGTACAATTGGGATTTAGGAATCACTCCGCTGGTTAGGGCTCATTTCCATAAGATTGCTACAAAAAGGATGAGAGGAATTGTGAGTCAGGTGAAGCAGAAGGGTGTGAGGCCAATCTGGATTGGTGACAGTCTCTGGACTGAAATGTGGGTCTACTGGAATACTCCTCAGACTCAGACAAAGAGCATAACGGCTTCTAACTCTCGCAACTCGCACCGCAATGGACTTGGAGCTCACAGGCATAGATCAGGCCAATCTTCTTACTTGACGATTCAACAAGACATGGTAATCCTTTCATCTTTTGTATATGTTACTAACTTATTTACCTAATCAATCTTATCTAATCTCACAGGAGGAGGAACTAGGACGACTGGTCTCATGGGGTGAGGTGTTTAGGAGGACTCATACCAATGAAGATGGCACCTTCATTGATCAAAAGGCTAAGGAATTTATAGAGACTTACGAGACAGCCCTGCAAGAGGTTATGGATCAGGATGCCGATGCTCCAAACAACTCCGACAATTCTGAAAATTCGACTCAGCAAAATCTGACTGTGGCTCAGAAGAATGCAATATTCCTCAAGGTAAATCTTCTCTCCTACACTGCCTAATTGAATTCTTATCCTCTCTCTTGCTCTCTGTTTTTGTTTGATATGTGTTTTATGCCTGAAAATCATAGCTCAATGTACCACTGCGATCATTGTTGCTTGTTTCTTAGGACTGATTGAACTGGATTAGTATAGTATAGAATCACACTGTTGATGATTCATTCTCATTTGGTTATTTGTTCCTCAAATATTTACTTGTTTTTTAGGACTGATTCAACTATTGGTAGGGGTGTGGTTATTAACTTGGTATTGTTTGGATTTGATGTTCTAAATATAAAGTATATGTTTCACTGCAGTGTACTCAGTTCGATCCGAAGGGCAACCCTTACGGAATCGGTCAGCTGTCACATCAGCTTGAGATTGGCAGAGGGAAAAGAAATGTTAGATATGATGAATCTTCTACGTCTTCTCTGTTAGAGATGCAGGAGGACCTGAAATCAGCTCGTCAAAAGATTGATGAACAAGTTGAAGAGAATAAGCGTCGTGATGCGGAAAATGAGCGTCGTGATGCGGAAAATGAGCGAATTTCTGCCGACCTTAAGGACAGTCAGTCTAGGATCTCAGAGCTGGAGAAGATGGTCATGGCTTTTATGGAGAAGAACAAAATTCTCGAGTCCTCTACCTTGGAGCCTGATGCACAACCCTCAACGACCCCATTAGAAGGCAACACTTGACTGGTTCAATGTTTGCATCTCCAACTCTCTAACTTTCGGTTTTAAACACAAAACTTCAATATGTTATAATCCTTTTTGCTATATGTTTTGTACTCTACAACTTGTCAAGCTTTATGCTTCAAAACTTATTGTTCCTTGTAATATTATAGCTTTTGGCATTTGGATTTTATATTTGTTGGTTTTGAATACTTTAGTTGCAAATGAGTTACTACAAAGAGACCAAAGAGTAACTATAAACATGTTACAAAATCGTAGCTTATATGTGACACATTAATGACTGATTTGTGACTTTTAACCACTACGAAGAGAGTCACTAATCAGTCGCTTATTTATGACTACAAAAAGCGTCACAAATTCGTCATTATTTGATGACTAATAGACGATGTCACGTAAAAGTCGGTAATTAGACGCCGTCGTTAAGTAGTCGTTTATTTCCCACTACATGTATAAGTCTCAAAGTAGTCGGAAATTAACGGCACCAAATATCTCGTCACAACAGTGTCGCTAATTTACGACGACAACAATGTTGTCACAACGTGGTCGGTAATTTACGATTACTTTTTGGCGTCACAAAGTAGTCGCGAATTTGCAACGTCTTTTTGCCAGTGACAAAGGTGTCGCTAATTTGCGACGAATTTGCGACGACATTAATTAGCGACGATCAATTTGCGACGACTTGTTTTCGTCACAAATGTGTCGCAAATAGGTCATTTGTGACTGTTTTGTGACGCATTTGGGTGTAAAAAAAAACAGTTTTCTTGTAGTGATTGTTCTCATTCCAAAGTGTTGGAACCATCTCTTTAAACTTACGGTAATTATCTTGAAATCGTACCACCAACTTCTCTAATGCCTCTGCGTTTTCAAGCATAAGTTTCATGAATGAAACCACGTGGTTTGACCTTACATGGGACCGGTCCTTGTTCCAATATAATTTCCAAGAGTGATCCAGATTGATCAGATTTCTCACCTAGGCGTCAAATTTCCAGTCCTGTACAGCAGAAAAAGAACCATATTCAAACTCGATGGATAACACAGATAGAATAGTCAAGGGAAATAAAAGAGATTTATGGTGTCAATGTGTACCTGTATTATGTTGCTGTAACATCCTAAGTGAAGTGTTATCTTCTTCAAATCAGGTGAGTTTTGTAACATCCTTTTTATACCAGGGTAACATACTGAGAGATCTCTGTCTTAATAACTAAAGCTTTGACCTTGAACATAGGAAAAAGAACACCACGAATCTCGGCAAGAGATAAAATCTAAAACACAAAACACAGATTGAAAAACGTTCCTAAGCTTATATATATAATATGCAAGAATGATCCCAAGACATACCTGGAGAAAGCCTTCCCCCAAAGTAAACTTCTCAACGTTCTGTGACTTTTCTAGCATCTTTAGCATCATGACTTGAAGAAAGTAAGCATTGAATGTACTATGGCAATAGTAAACGTAGAGTTTAGCTTCCGTTAAAGACGAGACATCAAGTAAAGTACATTGTAAGTGAGAGTTCGTCAATTTGAGTCAATGGATATGTGGTGCCACAATCTGCGTTGGTCCCGGTGACCCCGAGTTGTAGCGTACTCGTAGTGTTGTCAGATTAGGGTATTTGCTGAGATCAAGAAAGCTGAGTTCTCTGCAGGAAAACAATGTTAAGCTTTCGAGAATGGGACAACCAGATAGAATCTTAGCAATGGATTCATTAGGGATTTTACACCAATGCAAGGACAACTTCTACAAGGATGTCCAAGAAACAGAGCATTCGGGACTCATACATGGCGAGTGTAAATCAACTGTGAGTTGCTTTAAAGAGGAATTTTTGAAGAAAGATCAGGAAACTCAACAGCTTTATCACACTGGAAATCATAAAATCTGAGGCTAAGGGTCAAATTCTCAACGTTGCGGGACATGGCGAACTCGATCCACCTGTTGACGTTGTTAAAGCTATCCTCGAGGACATATAAGTGAAAACTCACCATCTTGAGAGCCGTGTACCGATTTAGGGTTTCGTTTATATAAGCAGCCTCCATTATCTGATCGAAAGAAAGAGAAGGTGTATCGCACCATACATGCCTCCATCGTTTTGACAAGACCGATGTTCTGATGGCGAATTTGGTCGGAATGAAAGAGAGGATATGTTGGAGAATGTCATCTGGTAGAGAGCTGATTTTGGTTTTGTGGCGGCCACGACGACGACCTTTACGTTGTTGGCTAGGGACAGTGGAGTTGTCGTCTGCCATCTAAATCGTTCAAAAATACATTTGGTAGGGTTTTTACTTTTTACTTTGAAACGTGCGTGAGTCTTGTGTTTTAACGTTTCCTCCTTCACATATTAGGCCCAAATCTTATGCCCCAATCATAGGCAGAAAACAGTTATCAAGTTCCTTCCGCCTCTCAACGCGGACCATCTCACTAACAGGGAGAGATCTCCGGTGACCCCGTGGTGTTTCTCCGACAGACTATTCATCACCCCATGGGCTTGGCCAAACTTCTCCTTACTGGGCCTTGAATCCTATCTCAGCCCATCATGGCCATGCCAAATCGTGGTAGAGTTTCTAAACTTCTCCACCTTAGAACATCATTATTGGTGATTTGTTATGAGCATCATTATTGGTGATTTGTTATGAGTATCATTAGGATTAGTTTAATAATAATTCTGTTAGTTGAGATTTAATATGATATTTGTAGTTTTTAAGTGTTTATTGGTGAAGTCAAGCTTCCTTCTTCTGGTGTGAATTCTAGTGGATTCGTTTCAGTCTTTTGGTCCCGTTCGTCTTTTACTATCATATTGTGCAATATGAGACATGCTTTCATTATATTTTCTATTTTGACATTATCCCAACTAAGAGTTGGGTTTTTGATAATTGCAAATCGAGCTTGCAACACTCCAAAAGAACGCTCGACATCTTTTCTGACACATTCTTGATGAGTAGCAAACAATGAAGCTTTTGGACCTTGGGGCTGAGAAATCGATTGGATGAAAGTTGTCCATTGCGGATAGATACCATCTGTGAGATAGTACGCCATATTGTATTGGCGACCATTAACAGTGTAGTTGACCTCTGGAGCTCGACCTTCTAATATATCATCAAACACTGGTGAGCGGTCAAGAACACTGATATCGTTAAGAGAATCTGGAAATCCAAAAAACTGCGTGCTAAATCCAGAGATCTTGTGAAGCCACTGCTTCTAGCACGACTGTTGGTTTTCCATGTGCTCGTGAATATTGTCCTTTCCATGCCGTCGGACAATTCTTCACTGCCAATGCATACAATCAATGTTTCCTACCATCCCAGGAAATCCCCGAGTCTCTTCATTTTCCAGCAATCGTTGGAGATCCTCTACTGTTGGCCTTCTTAGGTACTCATCTTCGAATAAAGTTATAACTCCATCCACAAATTATCCGGAGGTATTCATCCATCGCATCAACTGACAGACCATATGCTAATCTTTGAATCGCGGCTGTACATTTTTGTAGAGCATAATGACCAGGCCTTCCGGTAGCATCTGTTCAATGTTCAAAGTATGGCACCTCATTGGAGAATCTATCAACAATACGCAAGAACAATGGCTTGTTCATTCTAAAACGTCGTCAAAAATTTATCAGCGGCATAAACTGGATGGTCACTGAAGTAATCATTCCATAATTGAATATGGCCATCCTCGCGTCTTCTTTCGATAGTTATTCGTCTTTTTCTTTCTTTTTTTGCCGTTTCTTGTTGAATGACCTCTTGTACACATTCTTCATAGCCTTGATCAAAAACTTGATCGAAAACTTCATCCCAAATTTGATCTAAATTTTGATCATGAGACATTATTTTATTTTGTTTTGTAATATTGAATAGGAGAAAGTTTGTGAGAAAGAAGAAGTTTTGTGAGAAACAACAAAACTACTGAGAAACAACAAAATTATTAAAAGAGATGAAAGTCTATTGAAAGAGAGGAACTTTCGATTGAAAATTTCTAATGTGTGAGAGAGATAGAGAGATAATGTGAGAAAGAAGAAAAGACATACACAAATTTATATTACATAAACTTTAGATATTACAACAACCACAACTATAAACGTGGCTTTGAATACAAAACAAACCGACATACACTATGCTTCTTGTGAAGCAAACTGACAAGAAGTATGCTTCATCCGAGTACAATACAAACACATATGTAAAAATCAGACAAGAACTACTATGACCTTGTGAAGCAAACAAACAAGATCAGCCGAACACTATGCTTCTTGTGAAGCAAACCGACAAGAACCTTTATCACTTCGTTCCTACATCTCACCTTCTCCTCTTTCACTTTGTTCCTTCTGCAATTTAACTGCGATCAAACAACAAGAACATTAAACCACATTTAAAAAAACATAACCGAAAAATAAATAAACCAAAATGAATAAGCAAACAGTCTACTAAACTAACATACAATAGTCTACTAAACTAACAAGCACTAGGAAGAAGAAACTTACGTTGTGCATTATACATCTCAGTCATGAGATTGTTCTTGAGATTGTGTTCTTTCTCGGACAGTGGTTCAGTTTTGCAAATGAGAGAGTCAATGATTTTCTGCTTGGAGATTCTTTCTTTCCTTTCCAACTCCTCCTTTTTGACCTTCCACATCTGACCAAGCACATTTAGGGTATGAGAACTCCCCTTTGCTTCTTCAATCTTCCCCTTACCTCTCTTATTCTCTTGCATCTTCGCAGTTTTAACTCCCAAGGGCCTCTCCTCTATGTCATCGTCCCCATCAAAGACCGTGTTTAGGGTGGAGGAATTAGCTAGCTTACTTCTTTTGGAGCTTTCACTGATCAAACTACACAACTTATGCTCGTCTTTTAGCATTTCCCATACATGTTCCAAGTTGAATTTCACTTTCTAATTAGCATAGTACATCTCGTTAGCTACGTCCATATAGCTCTTGTCATTTCATCCACTATGGTAAGTACGGTTGACACACTCATGGCAGCCGTTAAACTTACTAACCATCTCATTCATTTTCGTCCACTTCTGCTTACACACATTGGCCGATCTCTTTCCACTTACTGCAAGATTTTCAGCATAGCATGCTGCAACTCTTTCCCAAAATGTCCCTCCTTTCTGGTCATTACCCAATATGGGATCTTTAGAAGTGTTTAACCAAGCACCTACAAGTGCTTTCTCTTCAGGGACTTTCCATCTGACCAGAGATTTCTTTGGCTTAGTTGAATGTGTTCTGCTAGAAGGGGATTGTGTTTGGTTGGAAGGGGATTGTGTTTGGTAAAAAGGGGATTGTGTTTGGTAAAAGGTTTCTAGAGAGATGGTCTCAGCTTGGGTGTTCAATAGCTCGGTGAAGCTCAATGTGTTTACATGGTTTTGAGTTTGAGAGGACCTTATTGAATTGGTAAATCCATATTCATTTTGGTTAAATTGAAAGAAGAAATTAAACAAGAAGAAAATAACTTTTCTGAGGAATTAAACAGATGATTCGGTTATTACCAGTGACTTGAAGCACCAAATCAGATACGATGTGCTTATAAACAAACAACTCAGTAAATGACCAAGTTGTGTATTCATTTTGGGTTAGGTTTAATGCTTCAAGTCACTGCCTAACGTCTCCATCACCATTAATTACTATTAAGTTTATTTTAGCTTAACTGAGTTCAATTTTGTAATTTTAGTAATTTTAGTTAACTTTTGTAACTGAGTTCAGTTTTTTTAATGAACAACAACTAACACACAAGTTGTACTTAACTAACTCTAGTTCTGGACCAAACTTAAAATTAAATTACACAACCAACAACACTCACCTGTTTTTTAGTCAACTTTTAATTAAATGAAAACCTCAATATACACACAGACGACTACACAAAGATCATACATGAACACAGAAAAATCATACATGAATGCAGCGTAAAGATTACTAGTAATGTTGGGTCAGATTAACTTCAAAGTCACAACAAAATCACAAACACTCCAATCACTAACTTCAAACTTATAATGTTGGGTCAGATTAACTTCTAGACGAACCAAGTAAATGCTCACTCTCACTAAATTATCATATTTGATCAAAAGAGTCGCAATTTCCATAACCCTATTTTACAATTTGTATGCAAAACACATGGCTTCAATCTAGATAAAAAAACAGTACCTGTTGTCTGGACGGATATTGACAAGGTCATGGGAAGGATGTGGGATGCTGAATTCAGCAAATTTTACTCTTGGCCTGCAAAAATTATAAGCAGTAATGCTTAGTAACATAATCTTGGACTACACACGCATACATGTCCAATATCAAACATCATTAACCCACATGAGATAAACGATATGACTATTAGACAATACTAACTAAATACAAGGAGAGTCTCTAACCATATACATGAATGAATGTTGGTTAATGGGCACAAATCTCTTTACCTTTCACACGAAATCTCAAACTGTCTAAACTAAAAACAAAGCTGGTAGCTATGGCACATACAAGTAACAACATATTGATTCTTAATAAGAACCCATTCAACATTATAGTATAATATGAATTAGAAGATGTATAATAAGAATCAAATGGCTTCTACAATTTTAAATCGCATCGAACTCAATCGAAAATATGAAACAATAGATCAAAACATATGGCTTTTTAAAACATTAAAAACATTAATTGCAGTATAGAGTAAAGAAGATGAACGAAAACATCAATTATTTTGCAAAATATGAATCGAGAGATGGAGACTTATCTGTTAAGGTTTGAAGAGAAGACATATCGACAGATGTAGACTTGTGAGGAGGAGACAGATCGAAGCTTCATCGATTACTCTGAAGAGAGATGAATCGACATGCAAGGTTCGATTCGCCACATGCCTTCTCAGATTCGAGAGATCGTATAGAAGAGAAGAGAGTCGAAGATGAAACAAGCTAATTGAAGAGGATCGAAGATGAAACAAGATTATTGAAGAGGATCGAAGAGAAGAGAACGATTCTCCATCGAATTAGCGAACAGAGTCGTTGTCGGCGTCGCCATCGTCGAGAGAGAAAGAAGAAGGTTCGAGAGTCGAAATCGCCAAATGAAAAAAAAAATCTTGTTTACTCCAAACGTAATTTCTCCGACCAATCTCATGACGACACGGTCTCCCTTTTTCATGTACAACTCGAATCAAAAGACTGATACAGCTTGAAAGAAACCCAACTATTATTGTTTAATCTAATTAGCCCATTGATACTCACAAAATATTACCAATAATAATGCTCTTAGTTTTGCTCAACAAAGCAACTTCCTCCTATATGGAGAGATCATGTTCACGTAAGTACTCCATCACGGAGAGATCAAATCTATCAACTTCCTCCTTTTTGGAGATCACTTTCATCACTTTCCTCCAATTTGGAGAGAACCATTCCACCAACATTCTCTTGTGAAAAACGTCTTTAAACGCTCGACCTTTAAGGATCTCAGAGCTAAGAATCTTGTTTGTTCACCTTTATCGGTTGAAGAACTAACCCTTTCAAAGGAGCTTTCGGTTATTATCTACAATTGTAATCGTTTATCTTTATTTTTCGCATGTATTGTATTTCAATTATGTGTTATGATCGGACTCCTTGGCATCGAGTTTCCGACTTTTTCCATTGTAACTGCAGTTTAGATTAATATAAGTATGTTGTTAATATTTGAAAACTATCATTTTATTTAGTTTGAAATAACATTTTTGTCCTTAATTAATCAGTAACATTCTAATTTCTTTTCTAAAATAACTGAATTTTTCAATTTTTAATAAAAAATACTTCATATAATCTAAATAAAAATACTAATTTTTTTATTATAAAATAGTTACGAATTTAATTTTGATAATTTAAAGCTAATTTTATAATTTCGAATTTAATTAATATAGATAATAACTTATTAAATCATTGCACATATTAACTAAGTCATTGGTTTAAAAAGTCGACAAAGTAAAAAGTCAACCAACAATAATATAAATCGATGAATAAAAAAAATTAAGTCGACAAACGAAAAAAAATTAAGTTAGTGGTTTAAATTAGTCGAGGAAGTCAAAAAACAACTAAAAAAAATATAAGTCAAGAGCTTTAAATTAGTCAACGAAACTTAAAAATAAGTCGACAAACAAAAAAATAATAATCAGTGGTTATATAAATCGACAAATAAAAAGTCAGTCAATACAAATATAAATCAACAATTGAAAATAATTTGACGAATCTGAAAATTAAGTCGACGAATATAGAAAAATTAAGTCAATATTTTAATTAAATCAATAGTGTAAGAAATACAAATATAAATTATCTGTGTAAAATAAGTCCACCTATTTAACTTAAATTTTAGCTTCTAGATAATAATTAATTAGCCAAATATTTATTTTTGTTTTAAAAAATAAAAATGAGTTATTTAAAAATGAAAGTTAATTGTAGAATTCATGCTAAATAATTTTTTACTGTTTTAGATTTATATAAGAATTTATTAAATATTAAGGGTATTTACGTATTTTTCTACAACAAAAAGGGTAGTTTTCCAATGTTGTAAAATCTAGTATAGTTTTCAAATATTCAACAAGTTTGGGGGTATACAATCCAATTTTCCCATAAATTTTTGTGTCTCACATAATTAGTGATTAACACAAATAGTTAAAAGGTCTCCGATTGTCTAGAATCGATCACGACCAAACCCATATAATGGAACTAAATGGCCTAATGAATTGGCATATACTAAAAGCATTTGGCCACATAAACACTGTTTGAAAACCATGTCTAATCGTCAAAAGAAAAACAAATAGTAAAACCATCACAACTACGACAATCTTACACTGCATTTGTGGATCATAGCATGTTGGATTTTCGATAATGGCAATTTTCCTTTCCAAACGCTGAAAGTTCGTTCGATCATAAAATGCAAAAAGGAATGACATTTATTTCATTCTCATTTGTTGGTGGTCCTCTTTTCTATTGGTGCTGATGAGATCGAATTCGCGATATGGAACAAGGTATCTTTTTATGTAAGGTTATCCTGAATTAACGAGGAAATATGTTTTTATTGAAGCTCTAGATTCGATCGAAATATCAAGAACAAGAGAGAGAGAATTGAAATGGAAAAGTTTGGTATTGATGATTAATGAATCTTGTTACAACGTCTTTAACCATAATTCTACTTATATAAAAATCCTAATCCGGTTAGCTTGGTAATAATCGGGAATAATTGTAAACCGGAAACAGGTACATCTAATACCCTCCCCTCAAGATGGAAGATAGAGGCTATGAATACCCATCTTGAGTAGTAAACTCTTGAATAGACCTGGTTGTACAGCTTTTGTAAAGATATATGCAAGCTGATTATCTGTTTTGACATCTAAAGTCTTCAAGAATCCACTTTGTAGTTGCTCTCGAACCACATGGCAATCAATCTCTATATGTTTGGTTTGCTCATGATAAATTGGATTGTATGCTATGTGAAGAGAAGATTTGTTGTCACAGAACAAAGTGGCAGAGGTCATTGGAGGACAATGAAGATCTCTGAGTAAGGATGTCAACCACACTATTTCACAAGTAGCATCTACCAGTGATCGGTATTCAGCTTCAGAGCTACTGCGGGATGCAGTGTGTTGTTTCTTTGATCACCAAGAAATCAAAGAACTTCCTAAAAACATACAGTATCCAATAACAGAACGTCTCGTGTCACGACAAGCAGCCTAGTCTGCATCAGCATAAGCATTAAGTTTTATCTCAGATGTTGCAGAGTAGAATAGGCCTTGTCCAGGATCATTTTTAAGATAGCGCAAGACTCTGTTAGCAGCGTGAAGATGAGTCGTAGTAGGAGCTGACATAAATTGAATAAGCTTATGAACAACATAGGTAATGTCTGGTCTAGTGTGAGTTAGGTATAACATTCGTCCAACGATTCTCCTGTACACAGAGGCATCAGGAAGAGGATCACTATCAGTAGCAGCCAGTTGCACATTCGGATCCATTGGAGTATTGAATGGTTTACAACTAAGAAGCCATGCATCTTCAATAAGCTCCAATGCATACTTCCTTCGATTAATTGAAATACCTTTCTTACTTCGAGCTATTTCAAAACCAAGAAAGTACTTAGCTTGACCCATATCACGCAATTTAAAAGCATTTTTCAGATTGGTCTTAAACTGGTACACAGCCTCATCATCCAATCACCAAAATGTCATCAAGATACACAAGAATAGCTAAGAATGTATGTGATGTATGTTTCACAAAAAGAGAATGATCCGCATGAGCTTGAATAAAACCCTCAGCCAATATAATTGTTGATAACTTCTGATTCCATTGGCGAGAAGCTTGTTTCAAACCATAGATGGATTTATGTAACTTGCATACTGAATTCTTAACATATGATTTTCCAGTTAACTCAAAATACATGGAGGAATAACCATGTATATTTCTTGATCAAGATCGCCATTCAGAAATGCATTGCTTACATCCATTTGTGTCAAAGACCAATTATTGATTGCAGCTAAAGCAAGAATCATTCTGAAGGTTCCCATCTTTGCTACAGATGAAAACGTGTCTAGATAATCCAACCCTTCCAACTGAGTATATCCCTTAGCTACCAACCGAGCTTTATGTCTTTCAACACTTCCATCATGATTATATTTCAGCGTAAAAACCCACTTACAACCAATTGGATGCTTATCATCAGGAAGATCACAGATAGAAAAAGTTCCACTACCCTCTAGAGAATTCATTTCAGACCTAGGAGCATCAGTCCACTCCACAGATTTGAATGCCTCTTTAAAGGTTTTCGGTAAAGAGGTAGATGAAAAAGAAAGAACAAAGTTTTTATATGTGGGTGAAAGATGGTCATAAGTTAAGAAAGCTGAAATGGGATAAGAGGTAGTGTGTGTAGGGTGTGCTGGAAATTCTTGATCTTTACTGGGTAAGTAACAATGGTATTCTTTGAGATAGGTAGGGGCCTTCACTTGTCTTTTATTTTTCACTATTGGAACTATTCTTCCTGATGGATTAGAAGAAGGAATCGGAACAGGGGAAGAAGAAGAAGGAGCTGAAGTAGGAATGGTGGAAGAAGAAGGAGCTGAAGTGGGAATAGTGGAAGGAGAAAGAGAAAAAGAAGAATCAAGAGATGAATCATGAGAAAATGATGCATCCGAGAAAGATGGATCAAAAAGATTCTCATTCTGATAAGTACTAGAAGAGTAATCTATGTCAATATTTAAATCCATGTCCGTACTAACATCAAAAGATGCAGGAAATATATCATCTGGAATAGGAATAAGAAGAAGATCTTGAGGAAAGATATCAAGAATTGAAGAATCTTTGGAAAAGGGAAAAGTAGATTCATGGAAAACAACATTACGAGATATAAAAACTTTACTAGTTTCAATATCAAGCAACTTATATCCCTTATCCTGGAGGATATCCAAGGAAAACACAAGGCATAGCTCTAGGACACAATTTGTGTATGTCCTTTAGAAGAGTAGAAGCATAAGAAAGACAACCAAACACCCTAAGTTTTGAAGTAAGTAACTCATAAGGTGTTTTATTTTGAAGAATAGGAGATGGAGTTCTGTTTGTAAGGTATATAGCTGTAAGAATACAGTCTCCCCAGTATGGTAAAGGAATATGAGACTGAAATAGAAGAGATCTTGCAACATTAAGAATATGTTGGTGTTTTCTTTCAACCACGGAATTTTGTTATGGTGTGTATATGCAAGAAAAATAATAGATAATGCCTTTAGATTTGAGAAGGGAAGAGAAAGATAGTTCAAGCGCATTATCCGTTCTAATAGCCTTGTATTTGGTTTGATATTGAGTTTCAACAAGTTGTAAAAACTCAGGAAAAACGGTACTAAGAGAACTTTTATTTGTCATGAGATCAACCCAAGTGACAGGAGTACAGTCATCTACAATAGTAATGAAATATTTATATCCTTCTATTGTATGTTCATGAAAAGGATCCCATACATCCAAATGAATAAGATTAAATGGAGAGAAAGAAAGATTATTTGTAGAAGGAAAAGACAAACGTTTTTGTTTTGCTAAAGGACAGACATTACAAATAGAGTTATGATCTGTTTTTCCAGAAGGTAATTCAAGAGATTGAGAAAGAAGGTGAACTTTTTGTTGAGAAGGTGAACCTGTCTCTGATACCATATTGAATCTCCAGATTCGATCGAAATATCAAGAACAAGAGAGAGAGAATTAAAATGGAAAAGTTTGTTATTGATGATTAATGAATCTTGTTACAACGTCTTTCACCATAATTCTACTTATATACAAATCCTAATCTGGTTAGCTTGATAATAACCGGCCATAATTGTATACCGAAAACCGGTATATCTAATAGTTTTTCAAACGAAGGTAGAAATATATGTCATTTTGTGCACAATATGTCAATATATTCGAATCGTGTGATCTTATAGGTGTCCCCACACATGTATAAATAAACTTCATATTGAAGTTATAGATTACAAACACGTTCATTGGAGGATTTGCTATCCAATACTTTTCTTCTTATCATTTCCAACTCGCATTGAGAGCTCCTATGCAAGCACTAAAAAAGGACTATCTTCTATTCACCTGAAAGTTCATTTTATCCAAGTTTTATGATGTCTTGAGATATACCAATAATTGCATCCAAAACTTCATAAAATTTTCTATTTACCGCCTCTTGATTGCGTTAATATCGTGTTGCAATTGTTCTATGAACTTCATCATGCACAATTGTCTCAAGAAAAATTGCAACAACTTATTTTAATCCATATTCGCGTGATTCTAATTATCCATAATCATTCTTCAAACTCCTACATAAACGTCTAAAATTATCTCGACGCATTTGTAAAGTTTCATAACATTCATGATTATGATCATTTATTGATTCCCGGACCAGACCAGAATAAGGTTATATACATTCTCATTATGAGAAGGGGTTGTCTGAGCGTATCGAAATAGATAATGTGCTCACATAGGGATCCCTACGACGTTACATTCCGAACAATTGCATGGTATGAGCATATTAATAACATGTTATCTGAGCTTAGTCTCCCGGAATAAAGCTAGCTTGAGTTGGTCCAATTAGCTTATTAATAACCTGCTTAAATCTCCCCACCATCACTTTAGTAATAGTCTTAAACAGCATATTGCACAAGCTGATTGGGCAAAATTGCTTTATACTCTCTGGTTTTTCCACTTTAGTTATCAGAACTAAAACCGCATCATTAGTATCTTTAGGCAACTTCCATGTGCTAAAAAACTCTAATACAAACCGAATAACAGAGATTCCAACCACATCCCATCATTGCTGGTAAAACACCGGTTGACAGCCATCAGGCCCCGGGGCTTTGAGTTTTCCCATACCCCTTATTGATGCCTCTACTTCCTCCGCCAAAACAGGTTTATGCAGCGCCTCTGTCTCTTGATTCGTGAACGGCATAAAACCGTCCTGTGGCAGCCTATCTACCACTGCATTCACATCCTCCAATGAATACAACCTCTTGTAGTATTCTAAAGCAAGCTTTCTCCAACTCATTCGTGTTCGAAATCCAACATCCTTCATCATTTTTTAGCATTTCAATATGGTTCTTACGTCTACGGATAATGGTGGACGTTGTGGTGGTGGAAACCTGCACAGTTGAAATAGTCAATGGTCTAGGTCTGAAAGCTCTGAGATGAGAAACACTTAGCGAAGATCTCAAGAGAGTTTGTTATTAAGCTTTTGCAATCGTTACAAGTAGTTTCAGTGTAAAATTCCGGATCCCCTTTTTGGAGGTATCCTAGGTCTATTTATACAAGTCTAAGTCGGCCTAAGTCTACGCCTAAAGAGATAAGCTCGAATCCCTCAATCTTCGGGATTCTCTCCCAGCGTAGTCGGCGGCCGCCTTTAGGTCTTGACCGTGTCCTCGTCATGGGCCCAAATCTGAGAGCTGGTCTTCTAGGCCCAGTCTTGTAGTAGAGGTCGGCGTGACTTGTTACTCGTGGGCTCCTGACTCGTTCTTTCCAATGTGGGCCTTCTGAGCTCGGCCCATTCCCTGTCTCGGAGTGAAATGGTCGCAACGGTCTCTTGAAGTCTAAATGACCGCTATAGACGTTGTCCTGGAAAGGTGCCGGTCCTAGTCCCAGTTACTCTGAAGAGCCGGTCCCAGAGACAGAGCTGGTCCAGATAACTGCGCGCCTACCTCTGGTTGAGAGCTCGTCCCAGAAAGTAGGAGAGCTAGTCTTGGTCCCAGTCACTTCGGAGAGCTCGTCCCAGAAGACATGAGAGCTGGTCCCGGAAACAGAGCTCGCCCAGATTACTGCGCGCCCACCTCTGGTACTTAGTCATTTTCTTGACGATCTCTACCGGAGTGAAATCTGACCCCAACAGTTAGCCCCCCAGCTCGGTAGTATCAGTTCTGATGATGCCGAGGTAAAAGAGTCGTAGTGAGGTTTTCAAGAAAATGTACTACTTGGCATGCGTCTGACGAGACGAGATTGTGAAAACTTGTACAGAGGACCTGCTGACGTTACTGAGCTTTCGTGTTCATGTTTAACGCATAGCCCAGTAAGGATTTTCAATAGACTTGTGCTTCTGAATTTGTGTTATAAAGTTTGGAGGAACTGATCCTGTAAAGTTTGTAGAGCTTGTTCTCGTTAAAGCTCGTAAAACTTGTTTGTCTTGCCCAACTCTCACATGTTCACGTTAATGCTGAGTTTGGCGTCATGTTTCTGTTTAGCTGCTTTCCGGACTTAGTAAAGACCCGGAAGCTGAAAATTTAATTCCCGCGCAGGGTTTTCGCAGTAATGGCTATAAATACTACTCTTCCTTCTCATTCCTCCATAACTTCACTCCCCCAAAAGAAATGTACTTTCTCTTTCCTCTCTCCTTCTTTTATTTTTATTTTTTTAATGCTTTAGGGTTTTAGAGTCTCATCTTCTTCTTCCTTGACCATCGCCGCCGCCGAGCATCACCACCTTCTCCGGTGTGATTTTGTTTATGCTCGGACCTGCATCATCATCATCGGACCTGAACAAGTACCGCCGCCGACGATGAGTCTTTGTTTTCGCATCAAGCGACGACCCCGTGGTCTTGCTGAGCTTGTGGAGGCGAGCACTCATCAATTCTTGGACGAGATCTTCACGCCGTCGTCATCACCGAATAAGGTTCAGATCTGCGTCACCGACCTTCGTTGCTCCACGCCGCCGTCGTTACAAATTCTTTGCAGCCGACGCTTGAGCGCTTGAGCGCTTGAGAGGAGACTTTGAGTTGAGGTGTCTTCGATCTTGCTCACGTTCTAGTCGGTTTCACCGCGGCTTGTTGACTCTGGTTCGTGTTGAGGCGGCTGTGAAGGAGTGAAGTCGTCGAATCTGGTTCGAAACGAATTTTGCTTGCTAGTAGTTTGTTGTCGGAGATTGATTCCGAAACGGAGGAAGACGTCGAGGTCTCTCGTTGTCGATGACAGGACCAAAACTATCCTATGCCGCCAATCCCAGCCGAGAGGTCTGGTCATGTCTCAGCATTATCATCGCCTCTGTTATGCAGGTTTGAGCTTGCTTTTCCGACGTCGTTCTAAGGAAGCCTCATCGAAAGCGGAGCTTTGAGCTCGTTGACACTCTCATGACCCTGCCATTGACAAGGTTTGGGTTAGCTTTAGGTGGACTTGAGTTTTGCAGACCGGTCGTAACTTTGTCTTAGAGAAACGGTTGTTGACGAGTTGCTCTGTTTTTGTGGTTCGTCGTTACTTTGGTTCGAGGCTGAGACTTAGAGATCGAGAGGAGTCGTCGTCTTCAAGGTCTCGTCGTCGTCCAAGCTAGATCTCGTCGTTTCTGGATAGGAGGTAAGCACGCCGTTGCAAGTGGTTCACCGAGAGACAGAGGGAAGCTCACGGAGACATCGTCGCAAGTTTCGTCTTCGGTCGTCGTCTCCATTTTTCCGGTGAAGATATCGTCGGACTTTTTTTGGTTCGTCTCTTTCCCGGTGAAGCACCCACGAGTACTCGATTTCATACTGTGCACGGACTTATGTTTCAGATCCACGGATCCTCGTTCTTCTTGTTGTCTTCCTCTCCATTTTGCTGAACTCGTCGTTTTTGGATTAGATCTTTAAGCCGTCGTCACTGCCGGAGCTGAACCTCTGGTGAGTTTGCAATCGTCATTGTCGCCCCTAGTGCTCGGCGTGAACGTCTGTGTTTCAATTGTAAAGGTCCCATTTGCAAGTTGAGGTCTTGTCGGCGTTCTTGAGGAGTTGTCGTAGTCATTCTCAACGCCTCACCGTCTTCAATCCTGAAGCTCTGCCATCGTCGTTACTTGAAGCTTTGCGACGAACTCAGGAGACAACAGAGCCAACTCTCTTCAACGACTGGTCACCACTTCGAATTCATCGCCAAAACCGAGTGTTAGCTTCGTGATGAGCTTCAAGCCACATCATTGACCCCGAGAAATCACCGAAAGTCTCGACAAAAAACCCTGCCAAGTTCAAGTTTGAGCGTCATCTTACTTCTGGAAGAACTTTATCGAAAGCGGAGCTTTGACCTCGTCGTCATTCTCAAGACCTTGCCCTCAATACGGTTTGTGTAAGCTGGAAATGGACTTGCTTTCGAGATTTTAATGTTAACGATTCTTCTTTGACTATTGGAGCCGACTTCCACACTTAGTTGATTTTACAAGGTCACTTCAATGTTGAGTCATACGTCATCGTTTGAGAAATTCTTAGAGTCCATTTCGAAGCTGAGGACAACCAGTTTGGAGAGCCTAGGACCGAGCTTCAAAATAAACTGTTCTGACGCGGAGCTAGGCTCCGCGTTTCGTCCTTGTAAGGATAGAGAAGTGACTCGAGTCCTGGTCTCAGATGCGAATGATGCAGCGAATGCACAGAGTCTATCTCTCGTTGATGAGCAAGTCGTCGATACTCGTATTTCTCAGAGAAAACGCTGACTGCTGCATATGCTCTAGCTGCTCCCACTACTACGCCAGCTCTAGCTGCGCCCACTACTGTGCATGTTTTAGCTGCGCCCACTACTACGCCTGCGCCCACTACTGTACATGTTTTAGCTGCGCCCATTACTGCATATGGTGAAGTGGCACCCACTACTGCACCTTCTACCACGACGACCACTACTCTACATGCGCCGACCACTACTCTACATGCGCCGACCACTATTTCTGCTGCCAAGATGAAACTTGTTGTTGGTGAGCGAAGTTGGCAAGTTGTACAAACTGGCGAAGATGGGGCCGAGGTGACCGTGACTAGGATCGAGGACATCGTTAAGAAAACTAGGATCGACGAGCCTTTGAGAAGACCAAGACTAACGAGATCTTTGAGGAGACCAGGACCGACGAGGTAATTGAGGAGACCAGGACCGACGAGCCTTTGGGAGTTGTTGATGATGAGGGGATTGTCCCTTAGTTGCTTTGCGCGCCTATTAGTGCTACGTTTTAGACTTGACTTTGATTTCGCGCGTAGATGGCTTGTGTCTATAAAAAGTGATAATGAATGAAACTTTTATTTTGTTTCTGTTTTATGTTAAGTCCAACTTTCTTGACTTAGACTTCAGAAAGACAATTAATAGTGATGAATTGTATCCTTGTTGAATCTATTTTTAGGATGCATAGTTAGTCTGGTCCAAATGACTTTGTTTAATAATCCATAAGAACAACCATCATGATTGAAGGCGTCGTTGCTGTATTTTGGTGCTCGTCCTTGTTATAGGAGTTAGGTCATCGTTGACCACCCAACTTCAGAAGTGAGCATGTTACGTTGTTGCAACCAGCGTTAAGGTTTGCTGGGTTATTCGAATGATCGTTTAGGTTTACGACCGTGTCACTCTTTGAGCACGACCGCTCCTATAACGATCATTAGCTTTGGCCAACGATGTTGTTGGGTTTTTTGAATGGTCATTTGGGTTACAAGTGTGCTTCTCTCTAAACACACCTGCTCCTATAATGAACCATTGGTTTTGACCAACGATGTTGTTGGGTTTTTTGAATGGTCACTTCGGTTACAAGTGTGCTTCTCTCTAAACACACCTGCTCTTATAATGAACCATTGTTATTTATATAGCGCGTTTATCCAATGGTGGATGTTATTGTAAAGATCTGCAGAAATTTTTTTGAACGGTCACCGCTGTGGCCAGCAGCGGCGGTGGAAGGTGAGATGGTCGTTTAAGTGAGACCCTGAATTATCCGTAAAGGATGTGATAGAGATAGTCGTTTTGACAAGTTTTTGTAGCAGGTGTTTATTCTCATAAAGGTTTGCTACAAAGAGAGGTGGGAGTATACGAGTATACGTACCCCACTCCCCCCCCCCTTTTTGGGAAGGGGGGCAACTGAACCCATCTGAAAATGAGCTGCCTACGTACCCTTTGCAGGGATCAAGTCACCCGTAGTTCATGGTAAGTGATTGAGTGGTGGACGAATGACGGTAAGGTTGCTCAATGGTAGTACTTCTTTCTTGGTCGACCTTGTGCCGAATCGTCGTTTTGTCTTCCGCGTTTAGGCGGTTCTTCATTGATCGGCGATACTTCCACGTCGTTTTCCTCTAATTCAAAGTCTTTGAGGTTGAATTTATCGCCGAGTTCACCGTCTAATAGCTTTTGGGCGAGCGCCGAGCCGAGAGACTGGCAGTTTACTGTCGAGTGCCCATGAGTGTGATGAATGTCGCAGTATAACGACTCGTCGTAAGTTGAATTACCGGTCCACGCATTAGGAAACATTCTTCTTGGCTGTGCCCATAGCTAGGAGAATCCACCTGATAGTTGTGGGCTCCTTCGTGTTGGACGAAATTTCCACTACGGGTTTTTCGCGCCTGGATTGGCTGGTGGTCGCTGTCATTTTTCTGTTTTGACTTCCCATACTTTTTTGCGAATTTCTTCGCTTCTTCTTCGCTTTTGGCAAAGTTCGACGCTCGATGCAGAGCATCCTGGATAGTCGAAGGCTCGTTGAGAGATATCTCCTTCCAGAAATCAGATTCGTGCCATATGGCTCTTTTCAGCGTTCGGAGTGCGTCCGAGTCCTCTATCCCTTTCACTTGTGACAGTACCAGCTTGAAACGCTCAATGAAAGTTTTGAGGGACTCGGTTGGTCCTTGGTTCATGGACCACAAGTCAGCGCCTGACGTTTGAGTCTCAATGAAGATGGAGTAGTGCTTGATGAAGGCCTCTGTCAACTGTTTGAACGTATCGATGGAATTACTTTCGAGCCCTTTAAACCATTTGAGAGCTGGTCCTTTGAGGTTTTCTACGAAAAGCAATCACTTCTCGACGTCCATCTCTTCCTCTTTAAAATTCGATCTTGTCATAACCACACTGAATTCGTTCAGGTGGTCAGCTGGATCTTCGGTCCCGTCGTAGGTTGGCACCCTAATCTTGCATGGGTCTGATACTCGAGCTTTAGTGATGCGTGCCGAGAAAGGAGTGTGCTGACCTTGCTCCAATATCAGATCGAGTTCTGGTGCCTTGCTAGTGGCACGATGCATCTGCAAAAGAATAGTCTTCAACTCGGCAGTAGTCTTGCTTAACGAAGCTCGAAATTCGGCCATCTAGTCATGCTGGGCTTGAAACGCAGCTTGTTTCGCTTTAGCATCCTCTGCCTGTTTTACCCACTCGATATTTTCCTCTTCTTTCGAAACATGTCTGGCATATCCATGACCGGTCTCATCGTTGAAAGCGGAGGAACGTTATTGGGTCGTCCTTTGTGGGTCGGCATGTTTTTGCCTCGTAGTGGTTCGCCGTGCCACTTCTTCATCTGGGAGATCAGTGTTGCGTGTGACTCTCCTCACGGGGCCATCGTCTCTGACGGTGGAGAATTGTTGTGAAGCTATGTGTTGAGGATCATCATTCCTTTCCTTGGCCATTCCCTGCCGATCTCTCGATGTCTCGGTGAAGATTGTTTCAGGAACGACTCTTCTAGCCAGGTCCTCGTCGTCGTTGTCGAGGTCTATTGGCTCGTCGCTGACTTTCGCTTTCTCTCATCGTGCCTGGGCTAAAAGAGCGGATCGTTCATCGTTTGCGGCGGTTGATGGATTTTGGTGCCGAGGTCGGTTCGACGACCCTCCTGGTGTGGCGAAGTTGAGTGCCACCGGATCGATTCGTGCTGCTGGTTTTCTGAACTGACCTGGCTCGAGGGGTCGTGCGCGGATGTCTGCTCCTAAAGACCTGAGCTCGTCAGTTATCATCCCGTTGCTTCGGTTTTGCCACTCGGCGCTCTCCAGTAGAGCGTCCAATGTCGTGCTCATCTTCTGCAACAACTCAGGAAGAAGCGAGCTCGCTCTCGGGGTTTCCTTCGACTTCTCGCCAGGGAGATCGGCGCGAGCTGTTCCTGCTGGTGGCGGATCGTCACGATCTCTCGGCGCGACGTCTTTCGGATCAACGATACGTCGTTCGTCAGTCATCGTGTCCTGGATCTCTTCGCGGTGGTTCTTCGGAGTAAGATGCTTTCAACCCCCTCCTTCTAGCGCCAAACTGTGGTGATGGAAACCTGCACAGTTGAAATAGTCAATGGTCTAGGTCTGAAAGCTCTGAGATGAGAAACACTTAGCGAAGATGTCAAGAGAGTTTGTTATTAAGCTTTTGCAATCGTTACAAGTAGTTTCAGTGTAAAATTTCGGATCCCCTTTTTGGAGGTATCCTAAGTCTATTTATACAAGTTAAAGGCGGCCGCCGACTACGCTGGGAGAGAATCCCGAAGATTGAGGGATTCGAGCTTATCTCTTTAGGCGTAGACTTAGGCCGACTTAGACTTGTATAAATAGACCTAGGATACTTCCAAAAAGGGGATCCGGAATTTTACACTGAAACTACTTGTAACGATTGCAAAAGCTTAATAACAAACTCTATTAAGATCTTCGCTAAGTGTTTCTCATCTCAAAGCTTTCAGACCTAGACCATTGACTATTTCAACTGTGCAGGTTTCCACCACCACAGACGTGTGAAAGAACTTAGTATTCCTGTTCCCCATAGGAATCCATCTCTCTCAACTTTTGGAGCCATATAATCTTTTCCTTCTCCAATACTACATCTAACTCCTTGAGTAGCTCCCCTTCTCTTTCCAAAAGAGCATTTATTGGAGCCAAATCAAGAGTATCTTGAATACCTTTAATATCAGCCATTAGACCCTCCTTGCATTTTTGGACCTCTCCAAATACTTCCTTGTTCCACTTACGCAACGTATTCCACAAGCTTTCCAAAGCACATGGTGGGCTTACATCCCCATTCCACGATGCTAGTAACAAGTCTTTGAAACCTATGTGTTGCAGCCAAGCTGTTTCAAATCGGAAAGGACGTCTCTTCATATTCCCCTTTATCTCAGGGGAGAGTTGCACATAGAGAGGTGAGTGGTCAGAAGATAAGAAAGGAAGGTGTGTCACTCGAGCCTCCTGCCATTTCAGTCTAGCATGAGCACAACATAATACACGATCCAATCTTTTAGCCACAAAGGTACTTTCAACCCTCCCTCTTCTCTAGGCAAAGTGGTTCCCATGAAACCCCATATCAATGAGTGACATATCACTGATCCATTCTCCAAAAGCGAGAGAGTCTGCTGACAAACGACAATTACCACCAACCATTTCATCCACTCTAACTATGGTATTGAAATGACCTCCGATGATAGTTGGTCATGTCACCGTGTCTAAAACCTCCCTCAACCATTCCCAAAGACCGTTCCTTTTACTCACAGACGGTGCTGCATAGACAACAACCAAATTCAACAGATTCCCTTCGTTATTCACCTTCGCATGAATGAACTGGTCCGATGACGAGATAATCTCCACATCTCCAATTGCGGATCTCCAGAGCAACCATAAGCCACCACTCTAACCCACTTCATCCACTCTAAAAGAGTTCTCAAACCCCAAGCCTCTACAAATTTTGCTCGCCTTATCTTCTCCTGTGCGAGTTTCAAAGAGCACCAACACGTCCGTGTTAAATCTCTTCAAAATATATCAAATCGATCTTCAAAAATTGGATTTATTGGCTCCCTTCCCCCCCCCCCCCCCCCCCGTTCCTTTTACTCACAGACAGTGCTGCATAGACAACAACCAAATTCAACAGCTTCCCTTCGTTATTCACCTTCGCATGAGTGAACTGGTCCGATGACAAGATAATCTCCACATCTCCAATGGCGGATCTCCAGAGCAACCACAAGCCACCACTCTAACCCACTGCATCCACTCTAAAAGAGTTCTCAAACCCCAAGCCTCTACAAATTTTGCTCGCCTTATCTTCTCCTGTGCGAGTTTCAAAGAGCGCCAACACGTCCGTGTTAAATCTCTTCAAAATATATCAAATCGATCTTCAAAAATTTGATTTATTCGCTCCCCTCCCCCCCCCCCCCCCCCCCCATGACAATTGCAGAATAGACAATTCATCAATTCTTTTTTATATAAAGTTAGAGTCACCGGGGAAACCCATTATTGGGTTCAACCATCCAACAACAACATTGCCGCCTCTCCTTCTGACGACGAGCTTCGCTGAGCATCAACTGCTCCTTTATCATCACCACTTGCTCTAATTGAGCATGCATCTTCCTTCGGAATCCCCTGAATTTCTCCTCCTTTCTCCTCCTTTCTTCGTCAAATCGCCACCGTGATTCACAAAGGGACCACCAGATCGACCCAAACTCTCCTTCTCGACCTTCAGCCTTTTCCCATTCGAAGACATCGCCAACTCTCCCATTGATGGGCCGAAAACCAAACCTAGAGTGGGCTTATTTTGTTTCCCTACTTCTGTTCGAGCCCCATAGCCCTTTTCTGTGGGCTTATGACTTCCAGCCCGCTTCTCCTTCTCCACATAAACACGAGTTTGAGAACCCCTATCTTGCTCAATACTCCTCACATTACGCACATTAACGTGCAGATCCTCATTTTCCTTATCATCCTTGGTCATACTGCTTCTTCCCTTATCTCAGTAGATACCATATCTTCCTCCCAACTTCCAAAACTGTTTGAAATCCTGAGATTCGCTGGATCTTGTTTCCTAATCGGTGCTTGGTGATTCTCCATTGCGCCTCCTCCTGAACCACCAGCTCCAAACACCACTCGAGGCACAGTCTTATCCGCTCGCCTCCCATTACGTCGAACCATCGTAAACTCATCTGCCATTGGTGATACCACATTTGATCCCACTCCTCCCTGATCACCTGGAGAAGGCCCCTTGACATCTCTCTCATGTGTTTCTGACGGAAACTCCAACTGCATTCTTCCTCCATTTCGATTTTGTGTACCAATTCCCACTCCCTGTTCCTGCATTCCCTTTTGACAAGAATGGACTAGGTGGCCATACATACCACACTTTGAGCAACTATGTGATAAACCCTCATAAAACACGAAGTAACGTTCCCCATTGATCACCACTGAACCTTTAAGGGGTTTCTTCAAATTAACCTCGACATAAACTCGAGTGAACCACGCTCTCTCAAACTTCACAGTAGTAAGATCCATTTTGATCGGTTTCCCTAGTCCTTTAGCTATCCCCATCATGATCGTCTTATGATATAGATTCACTGGAATAAGTGATGCCGGATCCACACTAGAGTTGTGACTATTTCATCTTTCAAAGGATCGAAACTTGGTGACCAAGCTTGTACCATAAGACAGTTTCCGTACACCTTCCAGGGACCTCCCGTCAACGCCGATAAGTACTCACTCTCTACACAAAATCTTATCATACAGTATTAACGAGGTAGATCCATAACATACATCGTGCCCGTTGGTCTCCACAACGCCTTCAGTTTGCTACTTAGCACCGATACCGAAACACTCCGCCTTAACACCTCCACAATCATGCAGTTCCTCCACAACCCGTTCATCGCCGCTAGCACCTCATCCCCAATCGTTATCACCAGATCACCATCCTCCCCATCCAGAAATTCCAAACACAATCTCTTCTCCACAAACTTCTCGTCCAAGGTGCTAACATCCCACCCGCGTTTCTCGCAGACACTTTCGCAACCCACGTTCCAGTGCCATCTGGAGGATCTCTAGGTGGCCGATCTTTATCGCCGACATCAAGCATAGTAGCATCTTGAGACGCCGAACCCGAAACCCTAGAATTGCCTATCGCGGCTCTCTCCATATTTGAAAAGTATTATTGTTGAAAGAATAAACTTCACAAAACATGATTGAACAAATTTTGTTTTTGGTAGTTTTCCAAAGTGGAAGAGGAAATAGTTTAATGTTGTCGTGGACCGGCCCGAGATTGAACAAAACAAAACCGGGTCCTTAATAAAAGCCCTTCAATTTCACAAATCTCTCTTTGACCAATCTCTCTCCCCACACGAGCCGCCCAGAAAAAACAACCAAGTGCGAAGAATATGGCGACCACCGATGCTCTTAACGAAACCATTCCGGCGACGGAACTCCCGGCGGAGATAGAGGCCGAGAAACAACCTCACAAGCTCGAAAAAAAGTGGAGTTTCTGGTTCGATAACCAATCCAAAGCTAAGGCACAAGGCGCCGCCTGGGGAGCTTCCCTTCACAAAGCCTTTACCTTCGATACCGTCGAAGATTTCTGGGGGTTTGTTTTCTGACCTTGGATCTGTAATTTCTGTTTTTCGATCTACTTATGTTGTTTCCGGATCCAGCTTGTTAATGTTTTGTTTTGTGTGGGTTTTCTGTAGATTGCACGATACTATATTCAAGCCTAGCAAATTGACAGCGAATGCTGAAATTCACTTGTTTAAAGCTGGTGTTGAGCCAAAGTGGGAAGATCCTGAGTGTGCTAATGGTGGAAAGTGGACATGGGTTGTTACCAATAACAGGAAGGCTGCTCTAGACAATGCTTGGCTTGAAACTGTAAAGATTTCTTAACCTTTTTGTTATTGTTCTGTGTTTTTAAGGATTTTGAGTTGCATATGGTTAATGGGGTCTCTTGTAATTTGCAGTTGATGGCTTTAATTGGAGAGCAATTTGATGAGGCAGATGAGATTTGTGGTGTAGTTGCTAGTATTCGACCTAAGCAAGACAAACTCTCCTTGTGGACTAGGACAAAATCAAACGAAGCTGTTCTGGTATGTTCTGTCTTTCTTCACTTATGTGTACATTGATGTTGTTGATTCATGATTGTTGTTTTTCTTCTAGTTGTAATCTGGGGGGATCTCCTTTGGTTATCTTGTTCGATTATGTTTGCTAGTGTTGTGTACACAGAGGTGTGCTTAAGAATAATTTAGCTTAGTTGAATGTGTTTGATTGCTTAGTAAGTAATAAAAAAAGCTGAACTTGGTTAGGAATTCTCAACGATACATAGCAACTATTATCTTCTTGATTTGTTGTCTGTCCATGGGAACTTGACCAGCTTTTGATGATTAAGAGACTCCTACTGCTTTGGATCATTAATCAAGAATGAAACTGTTTCTTATACTAAAAGCTATATGTTGCGAGTTTTTTCAAGATGTATCTAGTTAATTGGTGTTATAAACATAGCTACCTTTGCCAATGGACATCTGTTTAGAACTTAACACTATATTTACAACAGCGTTGTTGATTAAATTATTGATTGTTTGTTTGTTATTGTATCCAGATGGGTATTGGGAAGAAGTGGAAGGAAATACTTGATGTCACCGACAAGATAGCTTTCAATAACCATGTAATTACTTTTCCTATCATCTTTGTTCTAGTTTTGATCCTACCTCATGTGGCTTATTGAATCGTTGTTTATTTATATGCAGGATGATTCTAGAAGAAGCCGGTTTACTGTCTGAAGACACCAGTGTGAGATCCGAGGGAGATGCAATATGGCTTTTTCTTGCATTGTTTGGTTGGTTTACTCAAATAGCTAAGAACCTTTAGGGATGGATGCTCACTTTGAGGTGTAACTCTACAAGTTCTGTTTCATTTACAAGATTTTTGAAAAAAAAAAATGAAGTTTACAATTATATAATTCTCTTCTGAAAGCATCAATGTTTTGACAACTAGAGAGGCTACAACGAATTTCGGGTTTAATCCCATTAGTTTGCTATAAGGGTTTGATCATCAAACTTAGATGGTTTAAAATACTAATTTTTTGTATTTTGTTGGGACATTCATTGCATATACTTAGCATCTTGTGTGTTTACTATAATTTGTGATCTTCGAACTTTTTTTTTTTCTATCCCTTTTTCGGAATAATAATTTTTAGAATATAGTACGTTGAATAATTATGCGAGAAACTAATTAGTTGTTTAAGAAAAAAAAATTATACATATGAAAATGCATTAGATTGCGTAGAACTAAAATATAGAGAATATAATGTATAAATTCAGGTCGTGAAATCAGAGCGAATTAATCGATTTTTCTGAAACGATCAAAGAAATTTGATGGTGTTCCAACGCCATCTCAAACTTGTGCCTTTAATGGCCATCAATCCGATGATAATAATTTCTCTAGTTATTGTCTTCTTCCTCTTCGTGTTCCTCGCATCGATTCGAGGTAACGGTTTATTCTCTCAAAGTAGAGTCTTTCTTCTCCAACAAAAACAATGTCATCATGTGGTATTGTCGAGAGATTTGGTGGATAAAGACAACCAATTGTTGGTTTGCCCCAAATTTTTGTTAGAATCCCTTAATTCCTCTCGGTTTTCTTATTTGCTTTTGTTCGATGATTGGTGTTGCATCTTAACAATTAAAGATAGTCTTTCATCAGTAATTTTTAGCAATTGCTCTCTATCGGATTCGATTTGTAGCGGTTTTTGTATTCTACTCCTAATAGCTTTGCTTTGGAAGCAACCACCATGGAGAAAGTGGCGATTCGAAGACGAATATACATTTTCTTTGTTGTATGGCGATATCCGTATAATCGTTGAAAATTGGCAGTTCGGAATTTTATTTCTATCGGAAGAATCATTATATTGGGTTCTTACTCGAAGAAAACTTTTAGATCTAACTCCGGAGTTGGTCAAGGTAATACAACAAAGAACTTTGGTGCTTGGTTATTTCACCGTTCCGGTGATTACCAAAGATGAAAATCACCTTTGGTTGAAGGTGAATTTGTGGAAGGAAAATAATAGAGTTGATACTTTATTAACGAGTAAGACTTTTCGGAAAAAAACATCGTCGAAAGTTTCTTCTTTGGTTATTCAAATGTTTATTTATGTAATTGGTTGTTGTTTTGTTATTTTCAGTATGTATTATGTAAACTTCAGTTTTATATAAATAAATTTAGATGTAAAACAAAAAAATCAGGTCGTGAAAATTTGTAAATTTGAACTATATATATTTTTCGCAAATACAAATGGTACGAAACTTAATCTAGTCGGCAATATGAGTAATATAATGTCTGGAAGCATCAGAAAATATGAATATGTTCTCCGACATCAGTTAATGATTACATGAACCATGATACAAAAACATATTTATTTCAAAGATTTTATTAAGGCATTTGAAAGCACTTGCAGTCAATTTTCTCTCGATGATTTTGTTTTTGTTTTGACTTCATCCTTGTCTTTGTTTGCATACATCAGCCACTCTAGCCTTTTTTTTTATCTAAAATAAAAACATAATTTTGCGAAAATTCTTCGATTGGATTTATAATGAGATAGAAGCTTGTAAAGACGGTTTTGGAATGTGACATTAAAATTGATGGTGAGTTGAAGAGTTCGGAGGAGAGAACAGAAATTTGTTTTTGCCGTGAGAGCAGAAATTTTAAGAAGATTAAGATAGTTTTTGTCAAAGTAACATAAAATAGCTTGCACATGTGTTAGTTTTATATGCTTGTGTATTACTGTTAAGTTTTGATTTGTCTTAAATTTTGATGTGGTGCCATCTTCTAAGAGAATAAAAGAGCTTATGTATCAACTCTTTGATAGACTCTTTGAATTGATTATTGAGAAAATTGGATTATAAACCTTAAAATTTGTTGAACATTGGAAAAATATACCAAATTTTACAAAATTGGAAAACTACCTTTAATATTGAACAAATTATCATATAAAATATGTTGATAATTAAAAATTATTTAGTGTAAATTTTAAAATTAAGTTCAATTTATTAACAACTCATATTTATTTTTAAAACAAAAAAACTATATGGTTAATTAATCATAATTTTTCCAACTAAAATTATAATTAAGTAAGTTGATTTATTTTACACAGTTGATTTATATTTTCTTCGTTGATTGTTTGCTCTATTGATTTATTTAAACTACTGACTTATTTTTTTTATGTTCGTCGACTTAATTTTCAACTTGGTCGACTTATTTTCAACTATGGATTTATCATTGTATTGGCTGATTTTTTTCTTTGTCGACTTATATAACCATTGACTTATTTTTTTATGTTCGTCGACTTAATCATCAGATTCGTAGATTTATTTTCAACTATGGATTTATATTTGTATTTTGGTTGATTTTTTCCTTTGTCGACTTATATAACTATTGACTTATTGTTTCTGTGTTCGTTGACTTAATTTTTAGATTCGTCGACTTCTTTTCAACTGTTGATTTATATTTGTTTTGGTTGATTTTTTTCTTTGTCGACTTATATAACCATTGACTTATTGTTTTTATGTTCGTCGACTTAATTTCTTGTATTCATCGATTTATTATACACTATCGATTTATTTTACACTATCGATTTATTTTAAATATTTATTAATTTTAAAAATTATTTTAATTTTTATTTAAAACTGAAAAATCAAATTATTTTGTATTACAAAAATTAGATAGATTAATGATTAACTAACAGCCTAATAGTAAAAATATCATTTCAAACTAAAAAATAGGGTAGTTTTCAAATATTAACAAATTTGGTATAGTTTTCAAATTTTCAAACAAATTTAGGGTACTTATCCAATTCTCCCTTGATTATTTTATCATAAAAAGTTTAAACTCATATATAGGGTTATTTAATGATACAGAGATGATTAAACAAACAATCATAATTTCGAACAATGTGTTCTTGTAATATACAAGCCGCCACAAAATTATTTATCTTCGAGAATTTTCCGAATATGGAGATGAAATTTGTGAAGAAGAACCATCAGACACAGAAACTTGTCCACTGCTTGTTTGACTTCCAGACCCAGAAGAATTGCTAGAAGTGTCACTACCGCCGTCAACTTTCGGCTTTCCACAAGCGCGTAGGTTTCCCATACATGTCCCTACAAGTTTTTGTAATGTTAGAATTGCTAAATTATGTGTTTGACACCGTTTCCGCATAGTTAATGCTTTAGAATTTTTTGATTGAAGAGATGAAAACTCTGAAAAAACCGATTCATATTAGAAGAATATCACTACTTTTTCCATCCTCAGATATCCGAGAGTTGCTAGAAGTATCGCTTCTTTCATATTTGGGCTTTCCACAAGCACATATGTTTCCCATGATCCCGTCAATGTTGGAGACCTTGACCTTCATACAAATGTATATTTTAATCGACGTTAGGGTTTCGTCAAACCAATGTTTCGAGTTTTTGGAATTTAGTTTGACTATTGCCTTCAAGGTTAAAAGATGTTAGAATTGCTAAGGTTTTTTTCTGAAACATAGAAAGGTTTGGATCAACTAGTTTTACGAATACAACGATACACATTCACTTGTGTTTAAAATTAAGTATATAGTATACTAACGTACCTTAAATCTCCTTAGAGTTTAACTCTTTTGCAAATGAACAGTAAACAATACAATGTTTCGATTATTATTTGTTGATTATCTACACAATACTCCTTTTTATAGCCAGAGAGTTAATTATACCTCAATATTTAATCCTTTAGTGTCTAATTACTGTTTCATTATTTTTATTATTTTTTTATCTCATGATTAATACTTTGATATCATCTAATCTATTTTCAATGGTTTTGATGTTTATCTTTATCTGAAAGATATAATTGAAAGAGGAAAGATTAATAAAAAAACCTTATGTATACACAAAATTGCTTAAATAATGGATTATTATAATAAATGTATTTTGTAATAAAATTTTCAAAATCTGTATACTAAAGTATAGTCTATAGAATATAATCTAGAGAATGTAAATAAATATAGAAAAATGAGGATATAAATTAATACAAAATCTATAAAAATAAATAAATGGTGTAACTTTTTTGAACAAGCTTAAGTATAGATAAAAAAATTAGGAAAAATATTTTAAAAAGTGATTTATATGGAAACAATATATGAAGAAAATGAAAAATTGATTTCAAGAGTAAACAAAATCTGATTTGAAACATTTTAGTTAAAAGTTTGAAATGCTTGATCATAGAGTGATACTAACACATTGCATTACACAAACTTATGCTGTTTAGACACGTACTCACAAATTTATAAAATTTGAGTAATATAGTATCAATTTTCAAAAATAAAACATTGTCATATAAATATAAGAAAAATTCACATAATGTCATTTTGCGTTTTAGTTATAACCACAACAAGAATTGGTTAGCATAGCCTATTAATTTTTTTGGAAATTTTGCTACTACCCAAATGCCATTTTTCAAAATACCATATTTTCATTTTGTTTTTTGCTAAAATATCGCTTTTTGAAATATCATTTACTTAAAATATCAAAAAAAAGCATTTGGTAGTTATCTCTTCTTCTTCTCTATCCAGATAGGTCTCTAAAGGAATCTCTCTTTTCTTTTTGATCCCAACTCATGTGGATCTTTGGAGTAATAGGAGCTATAGGGCGTTGCATGGGTAATGTGAGTACCTACATGTGTTCTCTTATATGTAGTGTCTCTCAGGGTGGTACATTCTAGGGTGTTCTCTCATTCTATGATAGGTAGAGACAGTACGTAAATTCAGAATTTTCCCTTGAATATCTGTGGGGATTTCTTTGATCTTGATAGTATCTTGATATGTGCACCTCCTTCTCTCTTACAAGGTGCAGATCTTAGACCTTCTCTCTAACTTCAGATGAGTCATCTATCCGCAGAGGGGTACCTTTCTTAGCCTCAAGACAGACCTTGCTATCATGGCCCAACATGAATCACATTGAGTAGTAACTTCCAAGGTTGAGGAAGTTTTCAATGGTTTGAGTCCATTTATTAGAACTCGCATCCTTGTTACAGCTTTGGTGATTTCAGAGTATTTATAGTGACCTATGTTTGAAGCAAAGCTAAGGAGTGTTGCTTTAGAAAAGAGATAGTTGGGAACTCGGCAAAGATAAATTGTAGATTTATAAAATTGTCAAGATTTTAATGAAGATTCGTCCTCGAACTTGAAACTCTAATGTAAAATTAAACGACTTCCGTTGAATTAATTATCTATGCATAAACCCTAGAAAACCAAATTCCTTTGTGAGTTCTAACAATCTAAGCAATCATTAAAGTTCAGTTTCAATTGTTCACAAAATCCCTAAACCAAATTCCTTTGAGAATATATGATTTTGCTCATCTAAGATTCTAATCAGGTTATCAATTGATGCTTCCGCTTCTAATTAATCAACCTATGATGTCTAGTTCAGAGTGATCAATCCTAAATCAGAATTAATGCAATCTAGATGAAGAACTATAAGATAATCCTAACATGAATTCAATTCTAACAATTCATCTCAAATCCTTTGAAAAACCCTAAACCTAACAAGTGAATTACTCAGACATAGATGCAGAAACATGATGACTGAACAATATTGCGTTAAATAAAGATAGAGAAAGAGATACATAAGGGTTGGAAGAAATCTGAAACGTCTAAAAACTTGTCTTCCTAACTCTCAAAATCTCTCAAAATCTCTAAGTCTTTGAATAATAAAAAGCATAATGAAAACTAAAAGAAAACTGAGTATTTATAGGCTAGGATTCGTGGTGGGCTTTATTTGTTAACTTCTGGAACTTCTAAGGCGAAAGGAAATCTTCAGAATGGAAAAATCCTCTTTCTTCGCGAAATAACTTTCTCCGTCGATCGACGCACAAGGCCTGGCGTCGATCGACGCGCCAATTTCATGGCAATTAAAAATCCATCCTCGCGACTTCAGTTCCTCTTTCTTTGATGCTCTAAAATGCTCCATAATCACCAATTAAGCTTCATTCATACACAAACCTGCCAAGACTCTAAAACACTAGAAAAATACCAAAAAGACTCGATAAAACCGGGTTAAATCATGACCAAAATATGGTAAAAACCATGATATATCAACTCCTCCAGACTTAGCTTTTGCTTGCCCTCAAGCAAACGAGAGACTAAGAATGAAGTCGAGGTTTGAAAATCGCGGGAACTCACTTATCCTTTGGAACATTGCTTTCGCTGCATATAAACAAAGTACTTTTAGCGGTCACGAATCTTAACCATCATAGGTTGGGCCTAAAATCTTAGCCTGCAAACCCATCAATTTCACATCCTCCTAATTGTCGCACACTTGATCAAAGTGATGATGGAATTCTCTCTAATGATATCAACCAAGTAAAAGGCTAGGTATTATGTAAAAAGGCTTTTGGTGTTTAGTGGAGTTAAAGGTGTTTAGGGTTACCATGTTTTATTTGGTGGATGCAGACATTATGCATAATCACAAGAGAGAGACCGGTCCAGTTGATGCCCAAAGTTTCTCATTCACATTGCACTCTCTCCTCCAAATCGTAATCAGGAACCAAACATCATCATGTAGCACAAAAATCACAAGTTCTACTACTCACATCCATCCACTCCATTCCTTGGAAATTTTGTAGAAGCTAGAGATTTATTGAAAATGATCATTCCCTTTCCCTTATGAAATTTTTGTTTGTTTTTTTTTTTACTAACAAGGGGGGAAATGATCTACATAAGTGTTAGTCTCGAAAATTACCATTGTAATGCATAAAATCCCAAGGAATGCTTAGCATTGTTGCTCGTTGTAAAGTACTTCCAACCGAATCCTCATCCTGTGCATTTTTGTGAATGAAAAACTGCGTCGGACCTTTTTCTCTCCGACGTTTATACACATGCCTGCACATAAAATAAAAGGGAAAAAGAACGCATGAGGCTTGAACAAAAGGTTAAGGCTAGGGGTTGGGAACCAACTAAAAATGAGCTGGCCATTCAGGATCAACAAAGAGTGGTACAGTGAATAAGGAGTCCTGAATGTTGGATCGATTACCTGTCGTGACATCATCAGAGAGAATATAGCGAGATGGAGATCAAGTGTGCTAGTCTGGAGTTTGATCTACTTCGTTTTGAAAACTGCGATAAGAGGAGAACCTGTACTATCATCTGGTTTTAAATTCGCTCCATCCAAAGGCTTCGGCGCAACAGCTAAAAGTCGCAAAAACTGAGCGTTTGTTCCTTAGGAAAGGTAATCATCCCCTACAAGTTTTGACTCAATAAAACATATTTTGACTCAAAAATAGAAAACAATGTTAGCAACTACCTCCCCCAGACTTAACAACACTGTCTCCAGTGTTAATCAAGCCTGAAATTGGTGAAAGAAAAGAAAAATAAAAAGTTAGAAAATTGTGAAAAAGTCGGACCTGTGGTTGTCTACTCGTCGATCGTTGTAAGAATATCCCGTCGATCGTTGGAAAAAACATTCCGGCGATCGACGACCTATCTAAAAAATTGATCGCAACGTTGCTGTTTTACTGATTTCATGGCTGCTAATTTCAATGATTGGTAACTGCAAAATCACTTAAAACAGAAAAAGATTAAAAGCACCAACATCATATTATCCAATCAAGTTCACAATTCATAATTTCAAAAACAAACTGACTCAATAAAAAGAAAATAAAAGAGAAATAAAAAGACTCACAGGTGGGTTGCCTCCCACCAAGCGCTTGTTTACAATCATTAGCTTGACTATGTCGGGGCTTAGGTTGGAGGTGGATCTCTGAAGTGCACTCCCCCAGACTTGCAAGGAACAATACCAGGAAAAAGCTTCATAGTCTTATTTACCATCTCCTGGATAACTACCTCTCCTTTCTCCTTCAACTCCAAAGGTAGGACAATTCTGAACTTGGAGAATGGTTTTGAGGGCTTTATGCGCTTGACTTTGGGGATCTTCGTGCACTTCGAACTCGCAGGATTGTTGGCTTCATGATGTGCAGTGGAAGGAGCAACCTTGAGGACGTTCTTAACCTTCTTCATCTCATCTCCATGGTCTAAACCCACCGTATCTCCAACATTGACACTCATACAAGAAGTCTGTGTGACAAGAACGGCAAGATAGAAGATATTCTTGTTGATAATCGAGAAGGAGATTCGATTATTAGGAAAGTCCACAATCGCTCCCACTGTTGCAAGGAATTGTGCACCAAGAACCAATGGTTTACAGCTATTATCCTTGGTCTCAATGATGTAGAAGTCCGTAGGAACAAGACAATCTCCTATTTGAATCAACACGTAAGGAATGAAGCCTTTGGAAATCGTAGAAGACCTATCTATAAGCTCGATATATGTCCTTAAAGGTTGTAACTCCAAAATCCCTAGCTTCTTTGCAACAACCTCACACATAACATTCACAATAGCTCCTGTGTCACAAGGAGAATCCTTCAACTCCACGCCTTTGATTGAACACGAAACAACAAACATCCCCGGATTCAACAACTTTGGTACCTTCCTCAATGATGGTGGAGCTTGTTTTCCTCCTTCTTCATGTGCTTTGTCACTGGCATGTTTGATAGGTAAAGGATATGAGCTCCTTGGATACAGAATCTTGGGCTTGTAGACTCGTTCATTGGCGATTGCAGACTGATCTTTGGCTTCGCTAATGGCAGAACACGAACTCTGTCCGTTTTCACCTGACGTCGATCGTTGCACAGCCTTGGCGTCGATCGACGTTACGTCTTTTTCAGCTACCGTCAGATTGGCGCGTCGTTTGTTGAAAAAATTTTTTCCGTCGATCGACGCTGGGGTCTGCAACCTCAATTTTTGAATTTTCTTCATGACCCATGAGTAAATCCTCATCTTCATACTTCTCAATTGCTGGAATCACATGTTCTTCACTCTTCAACGTGATAGAATTGAAGAAGTGCCTTGGGTTCATGTCCGTTTTCCCTAGAAGAAAACCTTCTTGTCTCCTCACACTTTCAGCAGTTTGAGCGAACTGAGTATCAAGCTTCTTTGAATGTTCATAGCCTCAATCTTTCCATTTAAATCAGTGTAGATGCTGTCCATCTTTCCATTGAGATTAGTGTAGATGTTGTCCATCTTCCCATTGAGGCTTACTGTCAACTTTTGCTGTCCCTCAAGAAGCTGCTCTAACAACACTTTTGTGTCACTCTCTAAAGACTTAGCAGGAATTGGTTGATAGGATGAAGATCCATAGGTTCTTTGGCTGCTGTTGTTGCTGCCATAAGGTTTCTGAAAATTCCCCTTCTGATACTGAGACCTCTAAGCATAACTTGGAGAACTAGGATTTCTTGAGAATGAGCTCCTCTGATTATAACCATTGTACCCCCTGTTCTCTGATTGATTCCCATAGCGTTGATTATGATAGTCATTCTGGTTGATGTAATTGACATCTTCCTGCTCTATATCTTCATCCTGAAAAAATGTATCAACTTCCTGTCCAAAATGAACCGACTTCTTGTTCACTAGAATATTGTGAACCGAATCAAGCTTGGCCTTCACCTCAGCAATCTCAGCTCCACCTGACATACCTGCTTCTCTTCTTCTTTCCTTATCAATCTTCTTTGTACTGTTGCTTGAAGACACATTCTTTATGAGCTCGAGACCGTCAGTTGGTAATCTGGTTTTGAAGTTTCCATTACTCGAAGCATCTAAAGCCATCTGATGCTTCCGATCCACACCTTTGTAGAAAATACCCAGTAATTGAACCTCTGTAAACCCGTGGTGAAGACAATCTCTCTTATATCCTTTGTACCTTTCCCACGAAGCCTTGAATGCTTCCGTTGGACCTTGAACGAATGTGGAGATCTTAGCTCGCAGATCCTCTGAACGCGACTCATCGTAAAAATGGTTCAGGAAGGTGTTCTTGATATCACTCCAAGTAGTCAACGAGCCTGGCTCCAACTGTGTTAGCCAAGAGGCTGCTTTCCCAGCTAGAGAGAAGGGGAAGAGCTTACACATGATGTAGTCTTCAGACACGTCATTGGCCTTGATGCTCCACGCAAGATCCTCGAACATCTCGAGATGATCCATGGGGTGCTCAGATGGGTGCCCATGAAACAGATGTTGAGCTACTAAAGAGAAGTATGCAGGCTTCAACTCGAAATCTTTCCTTCGAAATCCAGGAGGCCGAATCGCTGCCATGTTGGCGTAGTATTCTTCAGGACGATTGTAATCTCCCAAAGTGTGTTGGTTAACTACAACCTCCTGAAGTTGACGATTCGCCCGAGCCTGACACTCTAACTCAAAACACTGATGTTCTAACTCGCCTCGTTGACGATCCAGCTCAGCTCGCTTTGTTGCAACTGCATCGTCAACCTCCTCTGCCACCACGATGGCATTACCTGCTTTATCAATCCTATCTCCCTACTCGTTGTATCTGTTTCCCTCTCTGTTAACCAATTCACCCTGAGCATTCAGAAGAACTACCACATCACGATTCACCATCTTAGATTGCTTCGCCTGAAACCCAAAAACAAAAGAAAAACGCGTAAAAACGAAAATAAAAACTTAGACTAAATTCTAGAATCAAAATTCTAATGGTGATTTTGACTCCCCGGCAACGGCGCCAAAATTTGATATGCTCAAATTTACACTGAGCTACTCTCTCAAATTAAGAGATCAATTGTAGTACTTAGGGGAGAATCACTGAGAATCGAAATAACACGATGGAATTTTGACTTTGAATTAAGCTAAGCAAGAATGTATAAATGTAGAAAAATAAAGTAAATAAACTTGAAAGAGAATTGTGGTTTAAACTTCAATTAAATAAAGAGCTAGGCTTTTGGGAAATTTGCAGGCAAAGATAAATTGTAGATTTATAAAACTGTGAGGATTTTAATGAAGATTCGTTCTCGAACTTGAAACTCTAATGTAAAATTAAACGACTTCCGTTGAATTAATTATCTATGCATAAATCCTAAAAAACCAAATTCCTTTGTGAGTTCTAACAATCTAAGCAAGCATTAAAGTTCAGGTTTCAATTGTTCACAAAATCCTTAAACCAAATTCATTTGAGAATATGTGATTTTGCTCATCTGAGATTCTATTCAGGTTATCAATTGATGTTTCTGCTTCTAATTAATCAACCTAGGATTTCTGCTTCTAAATCACAATTAATGCAATCTAAATGAAGAACCATAAGATAATCCTAACATGAATTCAATTCTAACAATTCATCTTAAATCCTTTGAAAAACCTTAACCTAACAAGTGAATTACACAGACATAGATGCAAAAACATGATGACTGAACAATATTGCATTAAATAAAGATAGAGAAAGAGATACAGAAGGGTTGTAAGAAATCTGAAACGTCTGAAAACTTGTCTCCCTAACTCTCAAAATCTCTAAGTCTTTGAATAATAAAAAGCATAATGAAAACTAAAAGAAAACTCAGTATTTATAGGTTATGATTCGTGGTGGGCTTTATTTGTTAACTTTTAGAACTTCAGAGGCAAAAAGGAAATCTTCATAATGGAAAAATCGTCTTTCTTCGCAAATCGATCGACGCTTGTGCATCGATCGACGCGCCAATCTGATGACAATTGAAAATCCGTCCTCGCGACTTCAGCTCCTCTTTCCTTGATGCCCTAAAATGCTCTATAATCACCAATTAAGCTCCATTCATACACAAACATGCCAAGACTCTAAAACACTAGAAAAATACCGAAAAGACTCGATAATACCATGTTAAATCATGGCCAAAATATGGTAAAAACCATGATATATCACTTGTATCGAAAAGGGGATCTCAGATGGGAATGAGGGTGCCACTATTGGTTTCGACCTTTGGAGACTGATCATCTAATGCGCGAAGTAGTAGGGTCTATTATCTAACACCTTATGTAAGTTCTCTTCGGACGCAAATTGATATTGCAATCTACCTTGGCATAGGTCTGTACCCACATGACGAATGGAGACCTTCCAATGATATGCTAAGAATGGGAGGAAGAGCCCACATTTTCTGAATCTTTGGGTTAGTGATGCACCCTACAAGCATAAGGCCATGGTTCTGAACTAGTTTAATTGGGTCAAAATGAGGGACTTTTTACCCTAACAGCTCTTGGTGGATCGTTTGGGAGTTCTAACCCATTTCATTTTTCTACTAAAGAGAATCTACTATTCATGGTATAAGATTTTGTGGAATACCTACTTTGTTGAATCTTGAGTAATCCTTTGAGGGGATTAGGCTAATTTGTAACTAATCAGAGTCTAGAGATAACACCAGTTTGGAATGTCTTGAGAAATCCTTTGAGAGGATTAGGTTTGTGTGTAGATGTGTAATATCTAGAGAATCTCTCTATGTGGTTGAAGCTTGCGAAATTTTTGAGAGAATTAAACTAATGTGTTGGCGTCAGATCTCATTCCGGTAGAGATCGTCAAGAAAACGACTAAGTACCAGAGGTGGACGCGCAGTTATTTGGACCAGCTTTGTCCACTGGACCAGCTCTGTCTCCTTGACCAGCTTTGTCTCTATAACTAGCTCTTTAAACTGACTGGGACCAGGACTGCATCTTTCCAGGACGATATTTGTAGTGGTCCGCGAAGCTCAAGAAGACCACTACAATCATTTAACTCCAAGACTGAAGAGTGGGCCGAGCTAGGAAGGCCCACACTGGAAAGATGACATATTAGAAGCCCAATACTAACAAGCCGCGCCGACCTCTACAGCAAGATGAGCCTAAATGACGAGCTCTCGGATTTAGGCCCGTGACGAGGACGAGATCAAGACCTAGGATGGCCGCCGACTACGCTGAGAGAGAATTCCAAAGATTTAGGGATCTTTCCTTATCTCGTAGATTTAGACCTAGATTGACTAGGACTCATATAAATAGACCTTGTACATCTCTGGAAAAAGGATCTGTATTTTTACACATAAATCACTTGTTATCGTTTGCAAAAGCTTAATAAACAAACTCTCTTGAGATCTTCGCTAAGTGTTTCTCATCTCAGAGCTTTCAGACCTAGAATCGTTGACTATTTCAACTGTGCACATTTCCACCACCACATAATGTATATTAAGGTGCCTTGCGCCTACATCCTTGTTGAGAGGATGATAAACTTTAGTAGATTTTGTTAAGATTGTAGTAGATTCTTAAGCCTTGATTTTATGTGGAATCATTTTGATGCTCATATAGGAGAGGAATTCGACTTAATTTTTTTATCTTTACGATAGTTTTTAGTGAGGATCTAATTTGAAAAACTTACCAAAGAGGTAAAGAAACCACAAGGTAACTACATGAATACCCCCAATAAGCATGCGGTTTTAATCCATTCTCGAGACCCGTGTCTGAAAGAAAAAAACCTTCATCACCTTTTGGTTTTCTACTTAGACTACTTTGTATCATTTTGTATATAGTTAACTTAGACTACTTTGTATGGTTCTATATAGACATGGACATTCAGCTAACCATTCAAGTGTCAGACTGGTTAATTCGATTATTGGGTTTTCGGTTTTGAAAATATAATATCCATTCAGGTATTTTAAAATTTTGGTTCGATTTTAGTTTGGTTATTTTTAGTTTCCAGTTGGTTTCGATTTTGGGAAAAATTGAAAATTGCAGCATTTTTTCAGGTTCGAGTATTTGTAGATTTTTTTACTCAAAATACTCATAATTAACCGAATTTGGTTCAATTTAATTATTTGTTACTTGATTTATCCAAAAATACTCGAAAATCTCAAAAACAACATAAAAAAATTTCAGATAAAATACTTTTTTTTTTGTCATCTGATGATATATATAAAAGCCAAAATGCATGAAAAGGATGGAGGATTACAAACTCATGGTCTACCGCACCGGAGTTGGAACACGAGTAACACTAAACCAGTACAAATAAGTCTAGAACACAACTACAACCGTAAAGAAACCAATAATATCTCCCCTATAGTGAATCATTATTACCTCAATAATTCAAGCTAAGACTTCATACTTGGGGATCCAACCAAAGACAATGAGATAGACAGAGCTAGGACCACACCATAAAAAGAAGCCAACCTGCCAGCTCAACCAAGGGATACAAAGAATCCTCTCTTGGGACCTGTTTCTTGATTGATGTAACTAATCAAATCAATACACGGGATAGAAAATAATCTCTCTCAAAAAGCAAAAGCTCTTTATTATTCAAATCATAAACTGAAGACAATAGGAGGCCTTAAAGACTTATTTATAAAAAAAAAAACAAAAAACCCTAGAAATCTCTAATTGTAATTAATATATGAACTATATTAAAAAAGAAATAATACATAATTATCTTAAACCTAATTATACGCTGCATCAAACACCGAGTAGATAGCACATGCACGGACTAAAAACAGAAGCAGCGAGAAGAGACGTGCAAGATTGCTAAAGCAACAAAGAAACCAGCCAACTCCAAGAAACAACCTTGCACACCCGAAGGCATTAAGCACATGACATAGAGCTAGAGCTAAACCCCACATACAACAAAAAGACAAGACAAAAACACCTCTCTGATCAAGTGTAGCCACCAATCAGGATGCAAACATAGGAGACAATAGAAAGACAAAGGGGCCATCAAAACCACAAGCAATGGAGCCAAAATTACGGCTGAAGCCAAAAGTGCCACAAACTAAAGCCAAACCAGACCTATCCTCAAAAGACTAAACTAACAAAGCTTAGAGCAACCTCAAAACACACAAGACCATCCCAACCATAAGAGGACCTAAAGACAGGGACTAAACTAAGAATAAGACGTGAAACACCAAGAGACAGAGACCAATAGAACCACACTCACCCAATATGAAACTTCTTCAAATGATACTCAACCCAATATTAGTAAGGGAAAGCTGTTGAAATGCATCACCGTTGAAGATTATTAGGGAAACTCGATCACATAGGGAAAATAACACAAACATACTTCGAACTCGACATAACAGCTTCAACAAATCAAAAGAGGAGCACACAACAAAAACTTCTACAACCAGGCCCACTACGAGACTACCCACTATCTCCTTCACGCACCCGAGAGGAGCCAATGCCAAACACAGTCAAGAGAGACCCAAAAAGGAAAGCTTGAGGCCATATAATTTGTATAGGACTAGTGACGAACCGCTGTTGGAAGCTCATAAGCTTAACATGGAAGGAACAAAGCTCGGAGACCTTACGAGAGGATTCTTGTCCTTAGAGGACCAAACTGGAGGAGAGGAGCCTTTCCTTGACCCAAACAAAGAAACCCTCATCTGCAGAGTACGGTTAAATCAGTCGAGGGAGAGGACACAAGCCAGAGAGAGGAACACTTGAGCACCAATAATCGGACCCAGCCACTGTCCTTAAACAGGAGAGATATCAAATCAACAAGAATCGAGGAAACACAACCAGGAAGAGCCTTTGCCCACATATTTACAAATCAACATAACCCTATCCAAATCAAGAGCACCCAAAACCAGCAACAACTGATCGGTAAAAACAATCAAGAGAGACCCAAAAAAATTAGAAAGGTAAAGGGGACCCTCTCACGGTGACGGTAAGAAAAACCGATCACCGGAGAAATATGACGAAGAATAGCGGTGATGTACTCTAGGTTTAGGAGGAGAGGAAAAATCGTCTTCACAAATAATATACCTAAATAGATTACTTTTATCTGAATAGATCTACAATACTTGAATTAACCGTAAAAACTATAAATTTTTTTAATCTAAAATACATGTTCATACACGATCTTAAATCTATATATCATTAGGTTAGTTTACGTTTCGACTATTTCGAATACCCCATCCAATTATTAGTTCAATTCGGATTCGGTTTTTCGATCTTGGGTGTTTAATACCCATTCAAATATTTGAGAGAATTAGTTCCGATTTGGTTCGGATTTCGGGTTGGGTGTTTAATACCCATTCAAATAAACGATTTCATTAATAAAATAGGTCTTCTTAGATATATGGTTTACTCAAAAGACTTTTATATGTTTGAGCTCTAATTTCTTTTCTAAAAAAGGTTACAAAGACCTTTAAAAAATGGCAAAACCGTTTATTAACGGTTTTGCCACTAAAAAAAAAAAAAACTGAACATATTAAAAAAAAGGAAAAAAAAAACTAAACGCAAAAAACGTTCTTCTTCTTCACCTTCTGCGTAACCGGCGATTTTGGCGATTGTTCAAGCGACGTTGATTTGACGGTAAGTTTCGATTTCTTTAATGAGTTTTCGCCTTCTCTATCCATGACGAGTATTCGGTAAGGAGTTTTTACGGAATTTGAAATAAATTTTGCGTCCGTCGGTTTTAGGTTTTCGAAATTCCGGCGAAGCAAAGTTCCGTCAAGCGGTGGGTTATCGATTTCGTGCATTGAAAAGAGGTATTCAGTTTATTCTAACCGTTTTTGGTTTGGTTTGTGGAAGTCTTGTATGAATGACGAAAACTTTAATTTGAAATCTGTATATTTATTTCAGTTTCGGTTGTGAAAACCCAGATTCCGGCGTCGATATTCGCAGATAAAGTAAGAGAAAAGATTGGTATCATAGATTTGTTAATCTCTGTGGTGGTAGATTTATTTTAAGTAGCGGTAGATTTATTTTATGTGATGGTAGACTTATATTTTATGTGATGGTAGACTTATTTTTTGTTTAATGGGACTTATTTTTTGTTTAATGAGACTTATTTTTTGTTTGATGGTAGACTTATTTTCTGTTTGATGGTAGACTTATTTTCATTTGATGGTAGACTTATGTTTGTTTGATGGTAGACTTATTTTCTGTTTGATAGTAGACTTAATTTTCGTTTGATGGTAGATTTATTTTCTGTTTGATGGTAGACTTATTTTCATTTGATGGTAGACTTATTTTTGTTTGATGGTAGACTTATTTTCATTTGATGGTAGACTTATTTTCATTTGATGGTAGACTTATTTTATGACATGGTAGATTTATTATATGTAATGGTAGATTTATTTTATGTAGAAGAATTATTTTACTTTTCATTTGATGGTAGATTTATTTTGTTGTGATGGAGACTTATAATTACTGATTTGTGCAGATATGACTTCCTCGATTGTGCGAAAGATATATCCATCGAGAAGGTTTCCGGCTGGATTGTCACCATCGGGGCAAAGAAGCATGCATCATAATTGCATGTTGCACGACTTTGAGAAAATGGGGGAAGCGGTTGGTGAAGACGTGTACAATAATATAATGAATAATTCCTCAGTTGGAATAATTTTGAAGCTTGCTGCACGGAAATTCTATTTCTCAGGTGCGACGGTGACTCATTTCCTCTCAAACCAATTGAAAACTGCAAGGTTCTATGAGATGTGGTCCTTGTTTGGTGGTCGGCCAGTTAGATTTTTGTTTAATGAGTTTGAAGAGGTAACCCAGATGAACTGTGGTGAGGCTGATGCAAATGATGGTTGGGACATTGACCACACACAGTTTTGGGAAGAAATTGGTGTCCCAGTTGGGGAGGGACCAAAGTGGTCTGAGCTGTTGGTCCTGTTTGAAAAAATCAGGACGTGGAGTGAGGAGAAGAAGATAATGATAGCTCTGTTGTTTATTTTGCATGTTGGAGTGTATGGTTACGCTCGTGATAGTAGAATCCCTTTGAAAGCTGCAAAAAGGGTGATGGATCCCGAGGCTTTCGAGAGGTATCCATGGGGACGAGTGTCCTTTGAATCTCTGATTTCGTCCATGCAAGTGACGGACATGAAAAAGATCACACTCCATGGGTGTGTTCATGCGTTGCTTGTTTGGATTTACGAGGCAGTTCCCATTTTAGGGGAAAGATTTGGGAGGAGAAGAGAAGGAGGTGTTCCTATGCTACGTTGGGGTGGAAGCCGAGGAAGGTACAACCTGGAACAGGTGATGGAGGAGGATAAGAAATCCTCCAACAACAACAAGGTAATTTCAGTTTGATGGTAGACTTATTTTTGTTTGATGGTAGACTTATTTTTGTTTGATGGTAGACTTACTGTCTGTTTGATGGTAGAGTTATTTTCATTTGATGGTAGACTTATTTTTGTTTGATGGTAGACTTATTAGCTCTTTGATGGTAGACTTTTTAGGTCTTTGATGGTAGAATTATTTTCATTTGATAGTAGACTTTTTAGCTCTTTGATGGTAGACTTTTTAGCACTTTGATGGTAGACTTATTTGTCTGTTTGATGGTAGACTTATTTTCCTTTGATGGTAGACTTATTTTTGTTTGATGGTAGACTTACTGTCTGTTTGATGGTAGAGTTATTTTCATTTGATGGTAGACTTATTTTTATTTGATGGTAGACTTATTAGCTCTTTGATGGTAGACTTTTTAGGTCTTTGATGGTAGAATTATTTTCATTTGATAGTAGACTTTTTAGCTCTTTGCTGGTAGACTTTTTAGCTCTTTGATGGTAGACTTTTATTAATAATCTTTCTTTGTTTTTGCAATTATGTTCTTTATAGGTTCGTATCAGACACTTAGTGGTGAAGCCTCTCGAATTCATTTACCCTACATGGATTGATGCAGAAGATTTCAAACTTAATAACATGATTCGCGACATTCTTGGTGGATGCATGGATGAAGATTTTTGGGAGTTAGATGCTCCGGTTTCTAAGAAAAAGAAGAGTAAGACTAAAGCTGACTCTCCGGGTTCTAAGAAAAAGAAGAACAAGGCTAAGGTGGTTGAGGAAAGTGAGGATGATGATGAGGATGAGGATGACTCTCCTGTTGAAAAGAAAAAGAACATAAAGAAGAGCAAGAAGATCAAGGCTATGGTTGTTGTTGAAGAAAGTGAGGATGAGGATGACTCTCCGGCTGAAAAGAAGGAGAAGGAGAAGGTGAAGCATGGGAAGAGGAAGATGCGATCTGAAGAGGATAGGGAAGAGGAATGCGATTTGGGTATCCAAATAAAAAACATTCCAAAACTAAAGAAAAAGAAGGAGACCGAAGGTGGAGATATTGCTGAAGTGCTTAAGCTCCTTCAGGGAATGGCGAGCACAATTATTAACTTTGATACTAGGCTTACAGCTTTGGAGGGAAAAGGGAATGTCTTGACTGGGGTAGATGAACAGTCAAACACGGGAGATGGCGGAGATGCATTTGTGGAGGACGATGATCTGGTACGTAAGAGTCTTTTCTAAGCCGATGGTAGATATATGGGAACCATGTTTTAGACTTATTTACATGTTTTCCTGAACTTCTATGTTAAGGCGTGGTAGATTTATTAGTGTGTTATGGTAGACTTATATGAACTTATAGAGATGTTTGATCTCTTTTTCCAAATTCTTTTCTTAACAGTCTTGGATGGAACAACAACCAACAACAAAAACAAATTTGGCAGTTAGCCGTGTAGTTAGAAAGCCGGATGAAAAGGCTACACGAACTGACCAGCGGAAAGGGAAAAGCAAATCTATGGCACCTGTGCAGAAAAGCAAACAGAAAAGCAAACCTTTAACAGCCTTGGAGAAGGTTGAAGCTAAAAAGAAGGTGGGAAGTTATTCTCCATTGTAGTTTGATTTTCAACAAATTTTCTTACTTCCATTCGATTCATTACTTATACATTGTTCGGAGATGTAGAGAAAAAGAATAACTCTTAAAGAGAAGGAGACGGAATCTACAGCGGATAAAAGGAGTAAAGGAGCTGAGTGTGTCGAAATCCACGATCTGGTACGTATATAGATGACTTATTTTGTGTTTGATGGTAGACTTATTTTGTGTTTGATGGTAGACTTATTTTGTGTTTGATGGTAGACTTATTTTCGTTTGATGGTAGACTTATTTTGTGTTTGATGGTAGACTTATTTTCTGTTTGATGGTAGACTTATTTTGTGTTTGTTGGTAGACTTATTTTGTGTTTGTTGGTAGACTTATTTTGTGTTTGATGGTAGACTTATTTTCGTTTGCTGGTAGACTTATTTTCCTTTGATGGTAGACTTATTTTCGTTTGATGGTAGAGTTATTCTCGTTTGATGGTAAACTTATTTTCTGTTTGATGGTAGACTTATTTTCCTTTGATGGTAGACTTATTTCCGTTTGATGGTAGACTTTTTTTGGTTTGAAGGTGGGAAGTAATTCTCCTTTGTAGTTTGATTTGCAACAAATTTTTTTACTTCCATTTAACTCATTCCTTATACATTGTTTGGAGCTGTAGAGTAAAAGATTAACGTTTAAATAGAAGGAGACGGAATCTACACCGGATAAAAGGAGTAAAGGAGCTGACTGTGTCGAAATCCACGATCTCGTACGTATATGGTAGACTTATTTTTGTTTGACGGTAGACTTATTTTTGTTTGACGGTAGACTTATTTGTACTTAGTGGTAGACTTATTTTCTGTTTGATGGTAGACTTATTTTTGTTTGATGGTAGACTTATTTTCGTTTGATGGTAGACTTATTTGTACTTAGTGGTAGACTTATTGGGACTTATTTGACTCAATCCTTAACTTGTAGACAAAAGATGCTATTGCTGATGCTGGGAAAGAGAAGGAAAGATCTGATTCTGATTTTCTTACACCTCCTAGTCGGCGCAAAATGATGCATTACGCGTACTCAACAACATCATCTGATGATGCTGATGATATAAAGGCGAAGCAGGTCAATGATGCACTGACCATTGCTTTCGATGCTCTTACAAAGTTGTCAGACAAAGATGATTTGGAGGTTCCCCCCGTAGCTTGCAATAAAAATCTTGCTCCGTCTCAGAAGTCCCCATTTATAGGACACTCCGGGACCGTACGAATCATGGCTCGTACAGTTCCTTCTTCCGCTGGCTACAATCCTTTTGAGCCGGTGGACCAGCATAGGGAGAAAAAGTTGATCGAGTACGTGAATCAAGATTTGTAAGTCATTTGTCCTTTTAATAGTCATTTTAATAGAAACGTCTTATTCAATGCACCAAAAATTTCATCCTTCTAACCATTTGACATATGGTTCTATGTCAGAGACAACCCATTAGAAAACACTCTGCCACTAGTGGAGTTCTATTTGGGAATTATGACAGCTAAAGAAATGTGGCCACACACTCGATATGGATGGCTAAATAGTGAGGTAAATAAATCTACTATTGCCTTAATTTTGATTGTATATTTATTTTCATTTGATGGTAGACTTATTTTCGTTTGATGGTAGACTTATTTTCGTTTGATAGTAGACTTTTTTTCGTTTGATAGTAGACTTTTTTTCGTTTGATGGTAGACTTATTTTCCTTTGATGGTAGACTTATTTTCCTTTGATGGTAGACTTATTGTTGTTCGATGGTAGACTTATTTTTGTTTGATGGTAGACTTATCTATAATTTTTGTGCCAGGTTTATTTACTTTTGGTTAAATTATTTTGCAGCAAATGGGGGCTGCAATGGACATGTTGCGAAAAAGGGCTATGCAACGTCCTACCCCTTTTACCAGTGAAAGGATAGCCTTTCTGGATCCGATATTTGGGAATCTTTGGTGTCAGGAGTACAAATGGAACTGCAAAGGTAAAGAGAAGACCTTTTTATTCGGCGAGGGGTATTTCAACATGTACAATGGCCTAACTCCCACGTTTTGTCCAACCCACAAGAAATGGGTAACGGATGTTGATACATTGTACATAACTCATAATATCAACGACGTGCATTGGGTGGGTGTTGTGGTAGACTTAGTTAACAGGAATGTCAAATGTTACGATAGCATCATCTCGGGTTACAAGGACGACGTTGTGGCCGAGTCATGCAGACCATACACGAAGATGATTCCTATGTTGCTTAAAGCTGCTGCACCACCTGAAAAAAGGAAGGGGATGAGTGAGGCTGCGTTTCAATTCTATAGGAAAAAATCAAACGTACCCCAAAACATCCAATCAGGCGACTGTGGTGTCTACACTGTGAAATTCTTAGAGTGTCTAGCTCTAGGACATACAATGGATGGGATTTGCGATGCAACTGTGCCTGCTGTTCGTCTAAAACTTGTGGTTGATATCCTGGAGGAGGCACCATTTATTGACCTGGCCATACAGGTCTCCGACCCAAACCCACGCACTAATCCAGACGACAAAGTTCCGTTACAGACAGATTCAGGATAGTCGGATTTAACGTCATGGTAGACTTTTGTGTATGTAGTCATAGACTTTTGTGTATGCAGTGGTAGATTTATTTTCATTTGGTAGTACACTTATTGGATATTTTGCATACTTTCGAAGGACCATGTTTAGTATCACCATTGAAGTAGATTTAGTGGTCCTTCGAAAGTTTGGTAGACTTCTGTAGCGAAAACGAATTGACAACATTTTCAGACTTAATTTCATTTGATGGTATGGTAAACCTTCAATCAGACCATCTTCTGTTTGATGGTAGACGTATTTTCTGTTTGATGGTAGACTTATTATCCTTTGATGGTAGACTTATATTCTGTTTGATGGTAGACTTATAGTTGTTCGATGGTAGACTTATTTCTGTTTGATGGTAGACTTATAGTTGTTCGATGGTAGACTTATTTTCTCTTTGATGGTAGACTTATTTGCCTTCGATGGTAGACTTATATTTGTTTGACGGTAGACTTATTGTTGTTCGATGGTAGACTTATTGTTGTTCGATGGTAGACTTATTTCTGTTTGATGGTAGACTTATTTTCTCTTTGATGGTAGACTTATTTTGTGTGTGATGGTAGACTTATTTCTGTTTGATGGTAGACGTATTTTCCTTTGATGGTAGACTTATTTTCTGTTCGATGTTAGACTTATTTTGTGTGTGATGGTAGACTTATTTCTGTTTGATGGTAGACTTATTTGCCTTCGATGGTAGACTTTTTAGCTCTTCGATGGTAGACTTATTTTCCTTTGATGGTAGACTTATTTTCTGTTCGATGTTAGACTTATTTTCCTGTGATGGTAGACTTATTTCTGTTTGATGGTAGACTTATTTTCTCTTTGATGGTAGACTTATTTTGTGTGTGATGGTAGACTTATTTCTGTTTGATGGTAGACTTATTTTGTGTGTGATGGTAGACTTATTTCTGTTTGATGGTAGACTTATTTTGTGTGTGATGGTAGACTTATTTATGTTTGATAGTAGACTTATTTGCCTTCGATGGTAGACTTTTTAGCTCTTCGATGGTAGACTTATTTTCCTTTGATGGTAGACTTATTTTCTGTTCGATGTTAGACTTATTTTCCTGTGATGGTAGACTTATTTCTGTTTGATGGTAGACTTATTTTCTCTTTGATGGTAGACTTATTTTGTGTGTGATGGTAGACTTATTTCTGTTTGATGGTAGACTTATTTGCCTTCGATGGTAGACTTTTTAGCTCTTCGATGGTAGACTTATTTTCCTTTGATGGTAGACTTATTTTCTGTTCGATGTTAGACTTATTTTCCTGTGATGGTAGACTTATTTTTGTTTGATGGTAGACTTACTGTCTGTTTGATGGTAGAGTTATTTTCATTTGATGGTAGACTTATTTTTATTTGATGGTAGACTTATTAGCTCTTTGATGGTAGACTTTTTAGGTCTTTGATGGTAGAATTATTTTCATTTGATAATAGACTTTTTAGCTCTTTGCTGGTAGACTTTTTAGCTCTTTGATGGTAGACTTTTATTAATAATCTTTCTTTGTGTTTGATGGTAGACTTATTTTCGTTTGATGGTAGACTTATTTTGTGTTTGATGGTAGACTTATTTTCTGTTTGATGGTAGACTTATTTTTGTTTGATGGTAGACTTATTTTCTCTTTGATGGTAGACTTATTTGCCTTCGATGGTAGACTTATATTTGTTCGATGGTAGACTTATTTTCCTTTGATGGTAGACTTATTTTCTGTTCGATGTTAGACTTATTTTGTGTGTAATGGTAGACTTATTTCTGTTTGATGGTAGACTTATTTTTTCTTTAATGGTAGACTTATTTGCCTTCGATGGTAGACTTATATTTGTTTGACGGTAGATTTATTGTTGTTCGATGGCAGACTTATTGTTGTTTGATGGTTGACTTATTTCTGTTTGATGGTAGACTTATTTTCTCCACCTTTGATGGTAGACTTATTTTGTGTATGATGGTAGACTTATTTTCTCTTTGATGGTAGACTTATTTGCCTTCGATGGTAGACTTTTTAGCACTTCGATGGTAGACTTATTTTCCTTTGATGGTAGACTTATTTTCTGTTCGATGTTAGACTTATTTTCGTATGATGGTAGACGTATTCTCTGTTTGATGGTAGACTTATTGTTGTTCGATGGTAGACTTATTTTCTGTTTCCTATGTGTTTCGTAACCATTATGTTAATCAAATTACAAAACATAACATACATGATTAAGCTTTGCAAGTCGCACGATTGTGGCCATGATGAAGACAGTTTGAGCACTTGGGTTCTTTCCTACTTCGTCTCCGAGCCATGGCTATTTCTAAAGCACTTTTAATCTGGGAAAGTCTTGGCCTACCTGGTGGTTCCCGCACAACCGGAGGTTTACAGACTTTTGTTGCCACAATTTCAGGCGCTGGAAGCGCAATATCTCGTGGCATAATACTTTTTGAGTAACCCTTGAACAAGTTATTTGTATGGAAGTAGGGATGTGCAAGGGCGATCCGTGACTTCCTCACTGTTTCCGCTGCTGCAATGGCATGAACACAAGGAATTCTATCATTGTCAAACCTTTTGCAAGTACAACTATTTGACGTCAGATTCACCACATGCAATGATGACCCCAACGGGTACTTCTATTTCGTTGTCATTAATCTCTTGCACAGTCCAAAGCTTAGCGTTCTCAACCCCTATCCTGTTTACGAAAAAGGCAAACAAGTATTAATCTACCCTCAGTTGTCTATAAATCAACCATAACATGCCTATTAAATCTACTTTACCACATGCAAATTAAATCTACCACAACATACTTATTAAATCTACCATAACA